>SRMA01026496.1:88355-473639 GCA_007224835.1 Danionella cerebrum | reverse complement strand
GTGACAATGTTACTGGCTATTATTAGTAATGTAGTGACAATGTTACTGGCTACAATTAGTAATGTAGTGACAATGTTACTGGCTATTATTAGTAATGTAGTGACAATGTTACTGGCTATTATTAGTAATGTAGTGACAATGTTACTGGCTATTATTAGTAATGTAGTGACAATGTTACTGGCTATTATTAGTAATGTAGTGACAATGTTACTAGCTATTATTAGTAATGTAGTGACAATGTTACTGGCTATTATTAGTAATGTAGTGACAATGTTACTGGCTATTATTAGTAATGTAGTGACAATGTTACTGGCTATTATTAGTAATGTTACTAGCTATTATTAGTAATGTAGTGACAATGTTACTGGCTATTATTAGTAATGTAGTGACAATGTTACTAGCTATTATTAGTAATGTAGTGACAATGTTACTGGCTATTATTAGTAATGTAGTGACAATGTTACTGGCTATTATTAGTAATGGTGGACTTTAGAGTGATGAGTGGGGGCAAAGAAAAACCTTACAGCCTTTTTTTTGTTACTTTTACTGTTTACTGTCTGTTCATGTTACATGTTTGGCTGTTAACTTTTACACAGTTGATATAAAATATTTTACAAAAGTATTTGGTTCAGAATCTTTTTTTTCTAGATCTTCCTCATTTAAAATTGAGTGCGTCTTATGTGCCGGTGCGTCTTATGAGCCGAAAAATACGGTAATCCAAATCCTCTTCAAGCCTCTCCAGACACAAGTAATCAGAATAAACTAGATGTCTAGATATGTACAAACGTTGCTGATGGAAGTATTTTTATCAGCAAAATGGAATGGTTGCCAAGGTGTAATTTGTGGTTGCTATGGAGGAGTCTGTGACATTATACAAAGTCCCCCAAGCCAATATGAGTAATATAAAGCAACAAACATTTTCTTAGCTGAGACAGTGATATCCCAATCCCTGCTATGGAGGGGTCAGTGACAGAATATAATGTAATAAGCTGTGTAAACAAACTACTATGTCTCTATCATGTACCAAAGCTGAGATAAGAGATCAGAAAATTGGTTGCTAGGGTAAACAATGTAGTTGCTAGGGTTGCCAGCAGGTGTTGATAACTACTAATAACAACACTTGATGGGCTTAATAAAATAGATCTTTCTTAAAGTAAATTATAAGAAAATGTGGTTATTTTTCTTTGCTCAAAAGAAGTAATGAAAGCATTGTCCAGTCAAAGATCATTACATTGACTGTAACTATGCAGATCCCTTTAAAAAAAAAGGATTAAAAGAACTGCTTTGATCGCGTCTATGCAAGAAGGAAGCAAGAAAACAAGCTGGAAAAAAAAGCCTTTGTCATTTTCTTCTGTATGTAAAACAATCTGTGTGAAGCAAATGCTGACAGAAGAAGCTAGGGAGCAGTTCAAGAGGGAGAACAGAAGGAAAGGGTTCATATTCCATGTCTAAGGCTCATCATAAAAGCACTAGAACAGTGTCATATGAGGTTATATATCCCTCTGTGTCCATAAAATGACACATCAGTACCCTGCACACCTTTCAAAGACTTAAGGCGCTGCCGCTGCTGCTACAACACTCCCAAAGACAGCTGGCCTTTCTTGTCTGTCCTTACAGATCGGGATAACCTCTGAGAGATGTTTTGAAGCCATGCCAATACAATAATGCCTTCCGACCCTGCAGTTTCCAACAAATCGACATTGGGAGAATCCTTCATTGTGTCCAGGCTGTTCATCAAAGAAGGTAGTGAACCTCTTGGGAATGAACGACCACACAAATCAACAGGAAAAAAAAACCGCCGGCAAGGTGCAGGAGTACATTATTCATTTAAAGGAACATTTGATCTGCCTTCATGAGAAATTAAATCAATATTGTGACGAATCCATGGCATCAGAAAACACTTGTAGGATTTTAAAATGGAATCTTGAAAATCAACCTTGTGAGAAGCAGATGTGCGGTGAATGTAACTAGAGAAGAACTTGAAGCCGAATCAGTTTCTGGCTGATGCTGTCCTGCATGACGTAAGTGCGCTGTCCATGGTTCTGAAAGCGCATTCCTGGAATTTCAGTGTGAATTCTTACAACAGGAGAATATTCACTCGCAGAGCACTTCATCAGGTTCACCTTGCTTCTTAATGCACATTTCTAATCAACCAATCACACGGCAACAACTCAGTGCATCTAGGCATGTGGACATCTGCTGCGGTTCAAACTGAGCATCAGAACAGGGAAGAAAGAGGATTTAAATGAACGTAACACGGTTGTTGGTGCCAGACTGGCTGCTGTATTTCAGAAACTGCTGATCTACTGGGATTTTCACACAGAACCAGCTCTAGGGTTTATAGAGAATGGTCAGAAACATAGAAAATATCCAGTAAGTGGTGGTTCAGTGGCCACCAATGCAATGGCCAGACTGCTTCGAGCTGATCAGAAAGGCAACAAAAACTAAAAAAAAAAAAAACTCATGTTACAATCATGATATGCAGAAGACCATTTAACCTTGAGGCAGATGGGCTACATCAGTAGAAGACCACAAGGGGTGCCACTTCTCGCAGCTTATAATAGTAAACTGAGGATCAGATTTGCACAGGTTCACCAAAATTGAACAAACGAAGAATGGAAAAACATCGATTTCTGCTGTGACATTCAGATGGTAGGGACAGAATGTGCCGTCAACAGCATGGATCCATCGTGCGTCTATGGTGGTGGTTGTGTAATGGTGTGGGGCATTCTTTTTGGCACAATTTGTGCCCATAGAATAAATTGAGGATAGCATCCATGCCACAACCTACCAGACTATTGTTGCTGACCATGCCTTCCCCCTTAGGTCCACAATGTACCATCTTCTGATGGCGACTTCTAGCAAGATAATGCATGATAAAATAGGGTGTAACCTATCAGAGTGGTTTCTTTAACATGACAATGAAATCACTGTACTCAAATGGCCTCCACAGTCCCCAGATCTCAATCCAAAAGAGCACCTAGAGATATGGTGAATCGACAAATCTGCAGCAAACTCATTTTTTGTTCACGAAAGTTATCTAATTGGACAGGAGTCAAGATGTGCTCTGACTTACTTTGTGTCCTTCTCATTACAAACCAAAACGAAAATCCCAACATGGAATGATTTTACCCAAAGTAAACCTTTTTGGTCCTTCAGAGACTGCAAGGTGATCCATGTGGCATTAAAGGTAAGTGAACTTCTAATGGAAGCTGCAGTTCTTACTCAATGTGGCTTAGGCTCTCTTTAAGCTCAACTCGACTGGCGTTTCAGAAGTATAATTAAGAATGGACATGACACAAAGCCAAAGTGATGGGCTCGTTAGAAGCATATCTTTGGCGGTACTCATAAACAAAACAAGATAATATTTCTAATCACAGCTGTAATAATTCTAAATACATGAGTGTTCATATCTAAAACTGCTGATACAGCTTAAGAAAAGATGAAGATCCAACAAAACCGCAAGATAGCATCAATACCCAAGCGACTAAGCTAAACAGGCACAGCAAACAACTCCCGCTGTGTGTGTGTGTGTGTGATTGTGGTTGGGTATTGCCGGGTGGGTAGATTCCAGCTGCTCCGTCAAGATGCAAATGTAAAAAATGGCCTGTCTGATCAAACGGGTTCATCATTTCAAAGCTGTTCATCAGTGAGGAGCTCAGTGTGTCCTTTGGGTTCAATGTTTAAAGAGGAAGCCTTGATCCTGAAAGGTTAAAACCCCTCATCAATATCAATCCAACAGTTTCATTTTTAATGTGTACCACTACCTTCCAAATAGACCACGGTCAAGAACTTGGGTCAAGGGAAATCACAGAGATCACTTCCCAGCTCATGTGGAATGATGTATTTGCAAGGTCATTTCGTAATTGCTAAAATATGGAAATCATAGAGATAGATGGATTTGGTGACGTTTCTCTGTTTTTTTTTTTTCTCGAAGGAATAGAAAAAACTAAATTCCCATCCGGAAGCATTGACTATAAGCAGCACCACATGAAAAGTACCAATTGAGGCAGTGCCAGAGCAGTTTAAGAGAGCTGCCATCTTTTCTCCACCCCATACAGCATATGCAGTGCTACAGGCACAGATGGGATGTTACTGGTGTCAATGGGGTGGACCTATATAAACACTTCCACGGTGTTAATCTGAGTTGAATTAACAGTAGGAATGTAACGATACACATATAAAAAAATCAATGACCCAAATTGAAACTGATTCAAGCCATCACTGTAAAATTAAACAAAATGAAATCATTTTGCTGTAATGCTAAGAACATCAGGGTCTAGTTTGATGTGTGGTTGATTGTGTAATATCATTCAGCCTCTAGGGGGCATCAATAAGTCTTGTAAAAGGAAGGCTCTTGCAATAGAGCTTAACAATATTCCTTTTGAACAAAACGTCATACTGTTGTTTCTCATGCTTTTTTAACATAGAAAGCTCCTAGACGAAATCTTCCAGTAGCTTCCAGATGTTTTTGTATTGAAAATATTGGCATAGGGTTAAAAAAAAATTAACATAGGGTTAAACTTAGTAAAACACAAACTGAGAACTCCACAGAAACTTTACACTGACCACACTTGTGGAGGTTACCAGTCTCAACCAAGAACATAACTAGAGCAAAAGTATTTGAACCTCAATTAAAGTAACAAATTTAAATTTTTAACTGCTAGGCCTCCTAGCAACCAAACAGTTTACCATAGCAACCACATTTTTATGAATGATAGAGATGGGGTTGGTTTATATTATTTTTGGTGAAAAACGGAAAAATGGATCATGGCACTGATCCCTTCATAGCAACCAGACTGTTTATCCTAGCAACCAATTTGTTGCATCACCATCTCATCGAAATCATGGGGGTGGGTTTAGATTAGGGCTGGGTAAAAAAATACCGATTCTCTGATTTATTGAACTTCAGTTTAATGCAACAATATCGATTCGGTTCTTAATATTTGTGCTTCATGTAAGAGGAAATTAATATTTACCACTCATAAAATTAAAGTTTCTTAAAATAAACAACCGTGTGCACCCCGTTATTAATGTAGATGTGTATTTTAGTAATAAACTTTAGTAGGAGAGTTTCCGTTACCAGCATTTAAATCAATATATGGATCCCATGTCTGCAAAACTTACATTTAAAATAAAATATTTATAGCTAATATCGAATAGCAATTGTAATCGAATCGAATTGAAACCATAAAAATAAGAATCGAATTGCAGAATTGATCACAATACCCAGTCCAAGTTTAGATAACTCATATTGGCATGGGCATCCATAGAACCCAAACCTAAACCAATTCTACTCTGGCAACCAATCCATTTTGCTTGTATTAACATACTTTCAAAGTTTGTGTGCAAACTCGTTCATGAATAAACATGAATAATCATTTTTGCAGTTCTCCATCACCATCAATGAAACCCACAAGCTTTGCTTTTCAACGGGGCTGCATGAAAACGTAACATTTTTGGATAATAAATGTACAGCTCGCTTCCGTAATTGTATGCATGCAGACCCAGTGTGCACTTTAGCAAAAGGCTTTAGCAGTGGGATATTTCCTGTCAGGGTAAATCTGATGTTCTACAAAACCTCCCACCTGAATGAAAGAATGCAGCATCTCCCATCAGCCCACACTGCAGCGCAGCATTCCTTCCAGGATTTACCACAAGTCACATGAAACAGTATCCTCTGTCAAAATGTCAACATGTTGACCTATAACTTGTATAACTCGTATGAATCATGGAGTAACGTAAATAATGTCTGATTATGCAACTTCACGCTGCAGAATGACATCACATTTCCGCTGTGGTGAAAACTTTAGGCAGAGGATTCATCCTCTACCTGCTTAGTTTCTCCTCTTTTTCATATTTTTTATTTAATACTGAAAGAAACGTAAGCTTTACAAGAGTTTTATATGCTTCAGGCATGCCATCTTTGATCAGATCAAAACTTGGGGTTCATGAAATTCAGATCATGAGCCTCAAACCTCAATTTTAAATGATCAAACGACTTAGTCCAGAGATTTGCATTATCATCACTGGTGGTGGGGGGTAAAGTGATGGGTTTCATTAAAGTCAAGTGATCAGATTATGCCTCAGTGTATGTCTGTATAAATGGATCTCAAAATTCTTGCACTTCAGCACTTTTGCGGAGTCTAGGTTTATGAAATCTTGAAAGATGGGTTTGAAGATCGTGGTGATGCCTCAGCCTGCCTCTGCAGGGTGTTGCTCTTTTATCTCAAGCCAAGTTCCAGTCAGCAGGAGAGAATTTGGCTGGAGAGCAAAGATAGCTCTGCAAAATTACAAAATCTTTCATAACTTTACACGCGGCAAAAGGCATAAATTTACACACCATTTACAGGTCCAGTGGCACATTCAGCCACTATTCACGCTCATGCTCACTAATGTGGGTAATTTAGAACGTACTCCGGGGGGAACACATGTCAAATTGCTCCTGTCAAGCTACTACTGAACCAGAGACAATGAGCTCTAGAGCAAAAGAACCAGACTGTTGCTCAGTGACCCAAAATCCTCTGTTCAGATTAAAGTACTTGTTGATTTTACGAGACATTGATGAATAACTTTAAAGGAATAAAGGCTTGAAATGTAATGTTTTTTTTCTGTGCAACAAAATGTGAAAAGCATTCATTAATGTGATGTGCAGAACTGTGCAAAAGGCATCAAAAATAATGATGTTTATTGCTGTAAATGTACTAAATGCAAAGTGAGCAAGCAAAAAGAATAGCAGCATTCGGTGCTACCACCAATTACATTAAAAATAGCATCAATTCTTATAGATACACTTGTACAACTACCTACCTATGGCTAAAGTTTGTGCACAAATTCCAAATATTCCTTTGGCTTGTAAAAGGGATATTTTAAAGTATTTTTATTAGCAAAATTGAATGGTTGCCGAGGTAGAATTTGTGGTTGCTATGGAGGTGTCAGTGACATCATACAAAGTTCCTCATGCCAAAATGAGTAATATAAAGCAAGCCCTGTGTCTCTATGATTTTCCTCAGCTGAGATAGTGATATGTTAAAATGGTTGCTATGGTAAACAGTTAGGTTGCTATGGAGGGGTCAGTGACAATATAATGTTCCCTTCGTCTCTATAAGTTATATAAACCCACCCCTATGTCTCTCTCATTTACCATAGCTGATCTAGAGACAGCATATTTGGTTGCTAGGGTAAACAGTTTGGTTGCTAGGGAGCTATAAATGATGTCATATTTTTTTCTTTTGTCGTGATTAACATAAACAAACTCCCTGTTTCTCTTTGAGGTTCGGTTCAAATACTTTTGCACAATTGTTGGTTCTTGTACAAACTGAAAACCTCCACAATTGTGGTAGGTGCGAAGTTTGAGGTTCTCAAGTTGAGTTAAGTTAATGGAAAATTTCCCAGAATTCTCAGTTATTTCCCAGAATCCCTTTACGGGTATCTATCTGAAAAGATATGTAAACCCAAGTCAGATCAGTTGGATAACTTGGCAAGGTTTGGTGGTTGTAGCTTGAGCTGCTTAGACTTTTTTGCCCAAAACAAACAACAATATGTTGAGTTACAAGAGTAAAAGTTTTTGAAATCCAGTCATAAATTGAAACAGAAATAGTTGTGTAGGAGGTTTAAAACGGGTGAGGGAGAGCCAAACTCTGCTTGCAAGGTGTAGTTGAAACAGCAACAAGACAAAGGGTAGTTATACTGCATCAACAAGGTCTCAACAAGCCCAAAATTAAAACTAAACAGGATTTTGTATATATAGTTAAAGTGGATCAGTAGTAAATTAGTGAATTTACCTAATGGAGATCATATCATGACCAAGACTTACTTAAACATCATCATTTGAGTTATGATTAAATGTTTGAACTTGAAAAATAGTATTTCAAAAACTACAATACTACAAAAATGAAATACACTAGGTGTGCCAGGAATTCATCCTCATTTTTAAAACACTATGCAACAACAATGCGGATGAATTTTTACAGCATGGAGAGCATCACCTTGGACAAATAGGCAATTTGAAATGTCAGATTGTAAAGAAATGCACTGCAATCTTATCAAAATGTTTTTCAACTTCAAAGAATACGCCCTAAGAGTTACATTATACAGTATTTGAGAGCGTATGCGTAAATGATCGGAAGGAAAGTCAAGACAGATATAGAAGAGATTAGGAAGTGTGATTTATCTCTGGCCATGGTGCTGAACTGGGTCACGCACTTGTTTGTCCATGGGGACAAAGATAGAGCATAAACACTGCTCTTTTTACATGAGGTCTTTGTTTGAAGGCACATGTTCTTTTTGATCACTTACAGATTACAAATTCTATCAGTCCCGTACATATATCGTTCTTGGTGTTCATACACTTGCTCTCCCTGAATTTTGAGCTACAGACAGAGGGGTTCTGCAGACTTCGGAAACAGCAGTTAATTTCCACCACACTATCACTGAACAAAACAGAGAAAATCAAAGAGAAATCCCCAGTAACACACTTAGAGAGGCAGCAGATATAAGAAGAGCCACTACAGATGCTTTGACATCATTACAGACAGACCCTGACCTGATTTAGGCTTAATCATCTGTAGAATGTTTCTGCACAAACTCTCCCTGTACTAACTCTACTGTACTAATGAGACAAGAATCAAAAAGGAAACAGCCTTCTCTGAATAAATTTAAATCGTTCACTTCTATGTTTTTAATAAAGCCTGATGATGCTATTGACCTTCTATACTCTTAAGTATCTAGAAACTAATGTTATACCTTGCGTTTTCTTTGAGCAATCGGATTTTACTTGCTTGTTAAAAGAATGGTTTTTGGGTGTCTTTAAAAAATTGGGAGTAATCAAGTGTTTTGTATTTAGATTTACAGAAAATTAGAATATTCAAGCGAATCCAGTTGTTCTCAGAATAGCTGCAACATCACTTTCACCTTCCATTCAAGTGCTACCAAGTTCCCAAAGAAAAAAATTCTCAGCGCAGAAACCTCAATCTCCCGGGTGAAACCCATTGATAGGTAACTGAAACTGCAGTTCACCGACTGGCCACTAGAGGCTGATCCCAAAAAGGAGTGGATTCCATAGGCTCAGCATGTTTCAAGGGGTAACTTGAATGAAATTCTGATTTGAACAGAAACTGTAATTCCTGACCTTCATATGTTTATAAGTTTCTGTTCTCAACAGCAGGAAAGTACAAAGTCTCAAAGCCTGTTTGCATTTACATATTTAATTTAAGATTCGCAAAATATGCTGATTAATTAAATAGTTTGACGTGCCAGACACAAAACGATAAACACAAATCCAGGTTTCAGCTCCTAGATTACAGAAATTTCTTCCAATTGCAAGCAAATAATTTGCTTTTCAGCACTCAGTAGAATAATGTCCCTGAAAATGGGTTCAAGCAATCAGTTGCACAACAGCTTTCCCGTATTATAAGCGTTTAGTAAGGTTAAACTCACCTTCACTGCTAGCGTGTGAATATACCACTCCCTCATGTGATGTTCCTGATCTCAACACCAAGAAAGAACACACAAAAAAGCCTCAGATTTCGACTTGCATAAAAGACAAAATTTAATTTACGATTAGTAAATACGTCTGATTAATTGTAAAGTTGGGCAACTAGGTACAAAACGTCAAACACAAATTCAGATTTCAGCTCCTGGATTCCAGTTATTCATTCGAATTGCCACAATTAATTTACTTCAAGCCTCTTTAGATTTCATCAGTCAGTAAAATGGTATCCCTGAAGTCTTTGAAAATGGGTTCGAGCAGTCAGTCGCACAACAGCTTTCATTTGCAATTCCTTTGCTTCAACTTTCTATAGGTTTCAGCAGTCAGTCCCTGAAGTCGCCCCACTATAAGCGTTTTCTCGGTTCAAACTCATGCACAAATAAGCTTTTGCACCAGAAAAAATGCCCAAGTTTACTTTAAACAACTTCAAAAATCATTGAGTCATGTCACCCTTAGCATTTTATTACTATTTCCCCGTCTTTCCTCACAGAAACATGTGCTAACCACTGTAGCAACTCATGTGCCCGGGTAGGGGCCTGCCAGAAATGACAGAAGGAAGTCTTCTCTTGGCACTCGCCTCATTTTCCAGAAACACCATTACATAACCACACATGGGACAGACTGAGGGAGAGAGTCCAACAGACCGCGACGCTCCAGATGCCCTGGATGCCATGTGTCTTCCACAGACAGCTGTACAAGTAATCCCCAATATGAACTCAAGATGGACGTCTGTCCCCCAAACCTGGCATCTGGTCCGGCAACTTGTTTATCCACACATTTTCATACCAACACCATCACCGTAACACACTTCGCTGCTGTATCATGAATCTTTCACGCTTGTTCCTCAACGAGATTCTGGGAACAAGCGCTTGCAAGCTTGGAGAAAGATGTGTCAGTTTCAGTTGTTTCACATCTCTCCAAACCATGTTTCTCCATGTGGCGCATCCTGATGCTCTAATACCTCTAACGGTGCGAGTGCCATTGTTTGCGAAAGATGCCTGTTTGGCTCTGATAATGGCACATCTCAGACAGAAGAAGAAATGAATGCCCTCACATCACAGAGGACCCATTCAGTCGAGAAGACAGTAGTGGACGCCATGGACATCAGGGGGAAACCATGCACAAAATCTGACAGCATTCATACTCAACCTAACGAGCCGGTAAAGCCACCTCCATGAGCTGGGATTGCTTTGGAGGAGGGATGCATATAGAGAGCATCTGTCTATCAGACAGAGCCACACATAAGACTGCAAGCGTGGCTTTGAAGCAGGCAGGTCTGGCTCTTGCTCAATGAGAATGCTAAAGCTTTGAAGTGCGCTCTTGTGTGAGAGCTTTCCACACTAATGTCCCTGCAGATGCTGCTCAAACTGTCAAGGGGATCTCAGTGCAGTCCCACTCAGTAGCATCAATGGTGAATGGAACGACCCCACAAACACAAGCATTACTCACATCGTCACCGACATCGAAAGGTCTGAGGGCTATCGTATGTATTCAGCTTTTAAATAGCATTTATTCAGTCTTCAGTGTGCCAGACAGGAATTAGTGCCTTGTAGAGGGGTTAAACAGATTGAAACGGTCACCAAGGAGTGACCTTGAACAGGAGGGAATGCTCATGCATGTAAAGTTTCCCGTTTATTACAACAAAAAGGGAGCGTTGTGTGACTTTCGCTTGTTATTTCAGAGGTCGATTAGCTTCAACATCAATTTAAAATCCATCAATCTATTTCTTTAACTCGTTTAATCCTGGTTACAGTGCAGGTCAGATTTAACAAACGCATGATACACCCTGGAGAGGTTGCCCGTCCATCTAATTGCCGCATTCACTCATCCATTCCTACAGAAGCATAAAAAAAGAACCTTCGAACCGAATGAGAGCTGCAGTCATTTTAAGATGAAATAAAAAAATAAATAAATGCATCCATGGAGTTTAATCACAAGGCTCAGGAGAGACGGATTAAATTAGACTACGGTAAAACTCTGCTGATTTATAACATTGGCAATGTAAAATGAACATTTATGAAGGAAAAAGTTGCTAAAAAAGTAAAAGCGCATGCACTTTTGGATAATATTTAAATGACTACATTTATAATTAATAACTTTATAATATAATTAGCAACCCTGTGACACTTCAAAACATTGCCCTTAAAAAAATAAATAAATATCTCTTTTAACTAATCCAGAAGGCAAAATAAAAGTTTTCCCCGTGTTTAAAATTCACTTAAGGGAGAATGTCAAAGGAGATTCTCGTCATGTAAAGGAAAGAAAAACAACTAGACTAATTAATTGAGTGAATTATTCACGAACTTCTGCATACATTAAGACTTTACGCGCGTAAATTATACAGGGGACTAAAAAAAATAAATCTCACCTGCATTTCTCAGCTTCCGATTCCTGAAGACAGAAATAATGACCAGTAGGTTGCCCAGGACATCCACCACGGTGGTGAAGATCAGCACGCTGGCCAGCACCGCGATTGCCCAGGCTGGGCGTGCGCTCGAGCTCAACGCGCGACCGACGTGCCCCAAGTCTGAGCTGTTGTTCAGAAGAGCGATGTTTTCCGGCATCCCGGACGCTCTTGTTGAGTAAAGTTATTCAGGCAACCTGAGCAAGAGAAGAGTTTGTAACTTATGAGCTCGGAAAAAAACTATGGTACCGAATATTTAGGTATTTACTTGTAAAAGCGAGCCATTTCCGTTTCCGTTCAACGAAGTTGGGGACCGTTTGTCGCCTCCCTTGATCCAAACACTCCTGTTTTCCGCCCGTCTCAACATCTTTCCAGCTCTTCTAACTAATGCAACTTGTTTGTATTCCCTCTCGTCCCGCTCACATTTAAAGTATTTGGAGAAAAGACAGTTTTGGCACCGTTTTGCTCCATGGCGAACAGTTCCTTCGTTCCAAGTTGTGTTTTAAAGCAGCTGGTCGGGATTGTAAATCCAGCGCGTGATACGAGGAGAATCTCGCCAGATGATTGGCTCGCGTTAACTGAGACAAATCACGTACTCCGCGGAGCAGGGCATCTCTTATTTGCGCGGGAGTTGTCATAACAACCCATCAGCTCAGGAGCGCGCACCTCCGGCAGATACCTACGGAATGACCCGAGGCAACGCGAGTGGATGTTGAAAGTGTTTCTCAGCTTCAAATGGTGACACAAAAATGAACTAGTTTATTCAGAGCATCTCACACAAAAAGGGTTTGGTTCAGGCAAGTTGATAACCTTTATTTCGACTACATCCAATCTATCTAACGATTACATTTTTTGCATCAAAAAAAAAATCACGTTTTCTTTAACTAAAGGTTTTAAGTCATTTATAAAAGTAATATTAAAACGATCTAAAGTAACCATAGCAACCATACTGTTGAACCCAGGGGAACTCAGCATCATGCTGTTTCTCATTCCGGAATGTGATTTCCATTTGAATGCTGAACACTCAGGGACATCAGATAACAGTAAAATAGACTGATGTATGTACTGTAAAAGGTTCTTGTTACGGGAACTAAGTAAAATTGCATTTTAATTGAATCCGCACACTGGAATTGAAAGAGTGCTTTATTGTTTGTGCAATGAATCTCATTGTGGCTTAAACATATGATCTTTTAACTGAATGGATACTCTTATTAAAAGGCTTTTAAAAATCCCTTGGTCCAAAAACGTTTGTTTTTTAGGCTGAATTTGAGAAAAAACTCAGTTTTGATTTAAAACAAAATTCAGCGTGCATAATAAACCAATTATTGGAGTATCTTTATGCTTTATTCAGTCAAGTCTTTGATGCTAAAAGAGTGTAATGGTTGAAGCCAAGAGAAATTAAATTGCAAGGTTTACTCCTTCTGGAACATTGTATTGTTTATTGAACAAATGGCCAAACTACCCCTCCGCCTTTATGGCTACTGCCTGAGCCACAGATACAGTTGGTTTACTGTTAAATTTTGAAGAAAGAGTATGAAGTTAAACAAAAAAAAAATACCTTCCTTTCATAATTGACACTGTATTACTACATATTAAGAATATGCTGTAAACCAAGAATGCTTTTAGAAACATACAATTGTTTTTCTAATTCTTGTAAATTTACAAAAGGTAATGAGCGAACAAAAGAAAAATCTAAATCGATTCAATATTTTGTGTAATTACTTTTTCCCTTAAAACCAGCATGGATTCCTATTAGTACTTTGGCACAGTCTGGGAATTGTAGTATTATAGTAAAGTGTCAGCTCAACCAGTAATAATAAAGCAAATGCTAATGATCATTAGTCACACAGTCCCAATTTTACGCAACGTCATGAATTGAAACAGAAACAGCTGTGGAGGGGATTCAAAATTAGTTAAGAGCGATCGTTTTATGTCTTAGCAAGGGCAACAAGACACATGAGCACGGCGACCAGACACAAGGTAGTTATGCTGCATCAACAAGGTCTCTCCCAGACAAAGATTTCAAAGCAGACCGGGGTTTTAAGATGTTCTGTTCAAGCTCTTTTGAAGAAACAGGCTGAGACAGAAGGATGTGAGAAAGATACATCTACAGAAGATCTGTGGTTACTTCTCCAAGATGATTGTAATCGCCTACTAGCAGAGTTTCTTCAAAAACTAGTGTAACTAGAAGAAATGCTGCTGGTTTGAAGTCAAAGGGTGCTCACTCTGAATATTGATTTGATTTTGTTATTTTATTTATTAACAAAAAACACTATTTACTTTATAAAAGTAAAGAAATTAGAGTGAAATATCTATTCTAAATACGACTCAAAGTAGAAGTGACAAGAAGCTCTTCTAAATCTACTCAAGAGTATAGTGAGTATTTCACGGATGAATTATTTCATCTTCAAATTAAAAATGAAGCTCATATCAGAGCCATTTTATTAAGGGTGTTTCTAGGCAAGATAGAAATAGAAATGTAAAGAGAAAGAGAAAAAGAAACAGATAAGAGGAAAGGAGATTGAGTGCATTTAAGAAAAGAGACTGATAGATAGCATGAGGAGAGAGGAAAAGAGCATGGGAAAAAAGAGAGGAGAGATATAGAAATAAAAGAGAGTGAGATAGAAAGAGCAAAGGTAAAGAAAGGGAGAGAGAAAGAAAGAGAAATATAGAGAGAGAGTAATATAGAGGGCGCAAAAAAAGTTGAAAGACAAATAAAGAGAACACGAGAGAGAATAACTGCTTCATAATTAATCATTAAAATATTTTCCTGGTAATCGAAACCATAAAAGAAAATAAACAAGTTATAATAATTTCTATTTCTTTTAGAGAATTAGGGGGGTTGGGGGGGTCTTTATATGCAATTTGATTGGACGGGAGCCAATCACTGTAGGAGATAAAAACCCTCACACATTATATAAAATGTATTTTTTTGTTTTCTATTACAATAATAATTCTTCTTGAAGCCGAGAAACAAGTTTGTCTCTGACCACCATCAACCCTGTGATGAATTATTGTGTACAGAGCTGCACAAAAGAGAGCAAAGCAGCAGTTGTTTGGGAAAATGTTGGATTGAATCATTCTGCGACTGACAGTAATGACAGCGTGACCTAGTTCACAAAAAAAAACTTCCCACTCGTTTTAACAAGGCCGGTGATATTGGAAGGAAACGTATAATTACTCAGTGCTGATTGAAGTTCCCTCACCTATGGACCCTCCAAAATATCTTTAGGCTTTTTCACTTCATTCCCACTACAAAGCAGCATAAAGACTCTGGATTGAGGCGGCTCACAAAGGGATGTTCAAAGAGAACGTGGGAAAAGTGAAAAAGCTGCAAAGATGCAACTGCGCCGTGCTCTAAAATTCACTCTTGATAAGCTGTTCAAATGGAGAACATAATGCAGCTCCAACTTCAGAACGAAAGCTGCCGTGTCATTTCAAGCCATTCCTTTTAATCTCCACACAAGCCTTTTTCATAATACAGTATATCAATTACGAATTTTATCTAATGAAATCAACGATTGCCTACACGCGTGGCTTTCAAGCATAATCATCAATTGTTTCTAACCAGAAGCCCTAGGGATGACAAACACACGGGATAATAGGAATGATTGGGTGCAGTGTTCTCAAGCTGAATCACACAGGCACACAAATCTCCATCACTGCAGGAGATCGGTTTAATGAGAAGACAGCTATCTGGAAAAGAGGGAGAAAGTACAATCTTCCGAACCTCAACTCCAACTGCAGTTCTGGATGCAAAGGCAGTGTAAATGGCATTCCATGGATGCATTTGTCCCAATCAGACTTTGTTCACATAGTAATTTGTGCACCGAAGTGTTTTCATTTTGATGAGCTCAATTAGTTAGAAGCTAATATGCGATCCCATTAATATTCACATAGCAGCGACTTCCTGTGACAAGAACAAAAGGGACTGTTGGCATGTGGGTGTGTCCTAGAGACAAGCATCAAAGTTAACTAATGCTAAATATGCAAACGAGATGTGATTTATGGGAGCGCCATCTGATAAGAGAGAAGTTTCCTCGCTTTGTCTGTTTCTGCATGCAATCTGAACTGGCCAACACCCAAGAGTGACCCATCCATCAGCCAATCGGGTCAAATACTAAAATACACAACACCTGAGGAAAATCCTTTTATTTGAATTGGATTCAAAAAGTAAAGTACGCTTTTTTTGGTAAAAAATAAGTTTTTACCAAATGTTGATCCTATGACACACTTAAAGAGTTACGGGAGCCCAAATTACATAGATATTAGCGCTTTCAGGATCTCTGTTCAATCAACAGCCCAAAAACAGATCAAAACAAAACCCCTGAAACAGATTTTAGGGGTTTAAGTCAGGTGAGTTTGCCCTCCAATCAAAAGCAGTTATTCCGTGGCTATTAAACCAGGTACTGGTAGTTTTGGCTTTACGTGTAGGTGGCAAATAGGAAATATTTTTTAGGAAATATGAATGATAAAACAAAAGCTTTTTTTTCAATGCTTCTTGGTAAGTGGGTGGGTGGAGCCATTTACTCTTTACTGTTTTTAAATCAAACTATTTGTACAATTTATGATAATTGTTTTTATTATCACAACAATACAGTGCAGCTACTTTTATTGAAAGCCCAGTTAATTCTATAAAACACAATAACCGGTTTTATTCTATTTGTCTTGCAAATGTGTTTATGACTGCATGCTTTGTTCGCAATTCACAAAAAAAAAAGGATTAGGAAATTGCCCTGTGCCTTGCTTTGCAGATTTAAGGGCTCCATGGGGTTTCGTTTAGAAAATTCTGTTCCTGATTCAGAGTAGATTTGTTTGGATAGATCAAGTTATTTTCAAGCTGGAACATAGCTCAGAGCGAAAAACCTTTCAGAAAGGTTCTGTTCCAACTGAGAGAATAAAACAAGGAAGAGAACAAGAAAATCTCAACTAGCCTCAAGCGCACTTCAACTCTTTAATTCAACAAGGTTCTTTTATTGCTATCTGTGAAAATATTCATGATCTAATGATACTCTGCAACAAACAGATGTTATGCAACACATTATTAGCAAAGCAAATTCCGTTTTCCAGCCTGAGACCAGAATGAATGACTACGCGACCTACTCATTAAAAAAAAGATCATTATCTCACACAATAACACAGCGTGGCAGATGGGTTTATGGTTATTAACCACAGAGACATCTGTAAACTTTGCTACAGTATTGACGGCATAAGAGTCCAACTGTTTTAACAAGTAAATCATTGAAATAGTAATTTGGACAATTTGTTTAAATACACAGAATGCTCGAGTGAGCCAGTGAAACCCTTTAGGCTTTGATTGAAACGATATCATTAATTATCAATTAATCAGTAATATAACCAGACTGAATTTAGGGTGTGCGATATTTCTCTGAATGTGTGAGATCCAAAAAAAAAGGGATTTCGCCTCACACCTTTTAAATTCAGTAATGTGTTGAGGCTGACTCAAACCTTAAGCTCCCGAAAAAAAAAAAATTCTACACGGTAAAGATCCGGATACCAGCTAGGCCAATGGCCCTGGACCTTATTGCACAACTCCTTTGTTGTTTGGGTCAGTGTCCTGGTGAGGTACTCATCAAAGACCCATTTTCAATAACAGAAAGTATTATTTCAGATTGATACACAGCCTTTTTTTTCTCCCCATAGACTAACCACAACACTTTCGCTCTGTTCTACTCTGTCATACTGATGATATCTGGCAAAATTAAGATGCACCTGTACATGTGCTTTCATAACCAGGAGGACTTTTCTGTAATTTATGTGCTTACCTATTTTTTTCTTGGTGACCATTCTGAAAAAAAAATAGTCATACCAAGATTGTCAAAAATAAAGACAGGTTGTGAATAGACAGCGAAAGGGAAGTTTATTTTGGCAAAACTCTTTTTTAAAATTGCTGCATCACCTTTTGGAACTCATTCAAATGAGTTTTTGGTCCGTCACTTTTGAAATAACGCTACTAATACAAACATGAAGCATTTGCAGGAAGTCCAATAACACAGAGAGGTCAAAGAGATTTACTATTTATCACATAATGAGATGGTGGGTCAAGATGCAATAGAGTAGAGCACATGGCACATGGAACTAGTACAAAGCCATGTGCTCAACAAAGCAAGAAATGTTAAATTACACAATAAAATTAAAAACCAAAGAGAGGACAGCAGGTCATGGTTACGAAAACATCCAACCAATCTACTCCACATAAGACTAGATACAAAGCACAGCTGTGAACCCCAGGACAACTCAAAATCAACTACAAAAGCTAACAAAACTCTTACCATCATCAGTCTTTATAAAGGCACACTTAACCCTCACCCCCTTTGATTGTTGTTGTCTGGAGCACTGGAGATTTGAAACAGGCGAAGATGACTTTTCTCTACGGAAGATGCATCATGATTTGGCAAAAGTGATGGTTTTCTGAACTGTTGTCAGTTTGTCTCTATCTGGCTCCTGGTGTTATAAGAGTGTGACGTGCAGAGGCATCTGTTCCATAGTGGTGTGTTTAACAACGTCCATGCCAGAGCGCGTGTGCGTGTGTGTGTGCGTGTGTGTGACCGGAGGCAAAGGCAGATGTTTTTTTGCAGAGATGAGGCCTGGTTAGTGTCTAATCTGGGTATTATACAGTTGACTGTGTGGGTATAAACCACCCCTAACTCTGGGATGTCTCCATGCAGAAACAGGGGAATGATAATCCAGCATTTCCCCCTCCCAAACATTTTTCTGTCAATTCACTTGTTTTTAGAAGTCAGGGCAAACGGAGAGTGAATTCTGAGGAGGTTGTGAATATTTTAAGAGTTAAACACCAGTGTTAGTTCAGAGAGCTTGTGATTAGGTGAGTTTTCTCATAAATTATTGCGCCTGCATGTTTAAGTATAGCAAGTTTAATGTGAAAATCCTCTTGCATTTTTGGATTTAGTTTGCATTTAGTACAAAATATGTAATGCAGTACAAAAAACAATGGATTATAACTATCTTGTGTCTTGTTTCTGTGACAAGAATCTTTTTCAAGCTCACCTTGGTAGGAGAGTTCAAAGTTTTAAACCTCCTACACAGCTGTTTCTGTTTCAGGTAATGACTGGGGTTCAACCACAGTGTGAAATTGCTTAGAATTTGTTTGGTATAACTGGTTGATCATACACCTGACTATAATATGCTGGTTTGACAACAATAACACAATGTTGTCATAATGGATTTGGTTTAAAAATATAAATTTTCAAAAATGTAAGTTTTTATTCGTATTAAAGCATTTATTGTTCACAATAAGAATGGAATTAAGATTATATTGGCTTTAACCCTAAGAAGTCTTCGCACACATCGGCTGTTTTGATTTGATTTGCAATGACGAGACTCACCTATTGTTTCATTTTAAAATCAAATGTGTAGGTTTCAAAAAGGTTATTGGCTTTGATATTTGTGGTATTAAATGAATATTACAAGAGTTATGGCCCTCAGTGCCATCTAGTGGTGAAAAGAAGGGATAACCCTTGGAAGTACAATACCTGTGATATGGCTTGGGTTTTTCAAAGTTCTGTCACAAAAAGTGCTTGGAACATGCACATTTTTTAGTGATTTTATAAACGCTTATTTTGTCAACACTTGTCAACAAAAACTGTTCATTTTTCTTAAATTTTGCAGGGACAAAATGACAATTTACTACTGAAATTGTATTGTTTTGTTAACTCTTAAGCTTGTTGTGGTATTATTGTGTAATGTGATTATAAAACAAACTAAAAAATGCCAAGCATTGCCACAAAAAAACTCTTTTAAAGGTCATTTATTAGAGCAAATTGTGAAGTAGTAAGAGAAAAACACAGTCAAAAAGGCGCAAGACTTCTAAGGGTTAAACAACTATTATACTAAACATTTTAGTGTGTAAATGTAAATTTTGACATATTTGAAAAGGTCTTAAGTTTAGGCAAATGTTCCAAACATACAACAATCATGGAATCCTGAATAGAAATGCATGTTCAGCTACGCGTGTAATCTATTTTTTTAAACCCCCTCTGCATTATGCTGACACAAAGTCATTTAGAAAATATATGCAAATGATTTCACAGCACATTTGAAGCGGGGGCTTTTAAACATGGATGGCTTGCTAATAGACCCCCGTTGTAAAAGCATAGAAACACAGAGTGTTCACTATAGGCCCCGGCTCTAATGAAACTAGTGTATTCTTGGAGACGTCTTCCCACAACAAAGGGCCAGAAATGAAAGCATCATTATGTTTCGATCATATAAGTCAGATTCTTGGAACGCTGCTTATAAACAAGCTTTGGATTGTGCCACCAGAATGCATTGTCTTCTGGGTAGCTGTCTTTGCAAAGAGAAAATAATGCTTTTTGAAACTGTATCGTGTTTTAAATTGTTTGGTCTATCTGAAGAAAAACACTCCCTTTTGAATAAAAAAAAAAAAAGAAAACCTGGGAACATTGTGTATCGGGCAAATTATCTTTATATACTCTAGGGACAAAAGCAAGGATTCTTCGCTATGAAGATTTCCTTTATGAGATCGGTATATTTTTTAAAACATAAAAACTACATAAGAAACGAACATTATCGACAGGTATACGCTTAAATTAGAACCTTTGACCCATATGATGTTTAAAATTCAAAGAATCACTGACTCTGTAACACTGATTTCAAAGCCCTAAAATATGGTTCCAATGCCTGTTTCTCAAGTCGGATTTTTATTCTGAATATATTTTTTAATGTTATTGCAACTTACAAATTTTAAAAACATGACCAATAATGCATAAAACAGTCACATTACCATGAGTAGCCGGTAGACCAAGGAGTTTTATAACCACAAAATGTTTTTCCAGGTTTGCGTGGAACTCAAAGACTGAACCTAAAGACACAAAATATAAGTAAATACATTCTTAGAAAGGCGTAATTAGTCTTAAACATGTGGAAACCAACAACATACTGTATGTATCGTCACAGTATTTAAAGTATTCATAGCTATATTGCTAAAAGTATTAACTTTTTAAACATCATATTCTCAATCCATATGGTTTAATACGACACCAACTCCTTCACAACAGCTATTACAGCTTCAGCTCTTTTAGCAAGGCTTTCCATCATGAATAGGAATGCGTTTATGGGAATTCTGAAGCGTTTCTGATGTCGTCAGGTGGAGAAGTGTCCCAACATTCCATAGAATGCTTCTCCACTTCAACTTAGTGGACTTACAGTGATGTTCTTTAAAACATAATAACTTTATGATCTAAAGTTCTCAAAGATCACAGCGTTTGTCTCCTATGTGATGTATTTAACTGAAATTTTAAAATCAGAAGCTTTTGCACACCACTGCAACCAGCTATTTACCTAACATTTGTTAAAGTTTGGAGATTTGACCGTATTTCATGTGGCCATAAAGGTGTGTGGAAACACACATGTGTGCTTTTTAACATAAGAAGCACCATTACCAGATCCAAAACAACCTTGACTCTGAAACTGTAATTAAACTTGTTTTTTCCTCTGTGTCTATGAAATAAAGTGGTTTGCATCTCAAACTGATTGTTTTCAATGGGAGTTCAAGGGCAAATGCTGTTTACATGAAGGATTTGGTCTTTGTTATTCGCAAACCTCCAGCTCTGGGAGCAAGGGAGTGAGTGTAACTTGCACGGCTCGCCTCCTTTATGTTTAGCCCGACAATACAATGTGATTTCAAACGCCATTCAAAGTAGACTGGTGTTTACTGGCAAAATGATGTAGACCCAGACCTCTGTCATCTGTCACTTGAGGACTTCTTGAGACCAGAAGGCTAGAATTTCTCACAAAATGTGATTTGAACTTTAGACTCGTTTTGCTTGTGTCTATGACAAACTTGTGACTAAATGAAACCAAACGTCAACTATTTTCGACTTGGGCCTGTTTCTGGTTTGATGCGTCACTAGTAATGAAATTGTCAGCTGTGCTATTGAGCCCAGAGTTGATGAAGTTACAAAAACCAATAATTTGTGCCACTCAAATGAGATGGAATCTGAACACAGAGATCTCAATAATGAACACGACAAGAATGCAGAAAAGAACAAATTGTCAAGAAGCATTGTGCTGTGTTTTGAGGTATTTCAGTTATTCGTTAAGCATCTTCAATCATCAGAAAGTGATTTGATCCCTTTTATCCATAAATAGATTTGCAGGTTTTAAAATATTTCTCAATTGTATTGTTAAAAAATCTGGTCTACCCTCATAAAAACCTGTCCCTTTGTGTGGCAATTTAAAGGGACTCTATAGTGAGGTTTTATGGCGTGTTTAAAAGGAAAGAAAGTTATATCTTTGATAACACTCCAGGAAATACGATGACAGTAAGACTCATTAGTTTCGATTAAAGCCAGAGTTAGAGTCTGTCTATTCATCCCAGAGTTGGACCCTAAATTTAAAATGGATACTGCAGAAGTTCAGTAACGCAGCAAACTTTCCACATGTGGATGCACCCATTAAGAGCCTGCCTCCCCGCCAGTGTCATTCTAAGCTTTGGTGACAAAATGTTGAAAAACCAAGAAACCTTTCCGAATTCATGATCAAAAGATGGAGGGGCAACATTGAGAATCGGAGCTGCAGTGGAAACATCAAGCTAATTCCACTTCGAAAATAGAAGAGCAGTGCCATCAGCCCAGAATGGTAAAAACCAGTGGAATCAGGTAGATGAAGTGGTGTTTATAGAAGAGATGCAGAGAAAAGGCAATGTCAAAGGTCAAGCGACTCAAATGTGCACAAAAACAGATGGGCAGAAGGGGGTATTTTCAAAGAAGAGCTGGAGAATGGTACTATGGGTGTCCGCAGGCGATAGTTAAGCATGGTTCCTTAAACACTTCAGGTGGAGTTTGTCAGGATTAATGATTTTCTCGATGCTGAGAAATACAGGCAGATACTTATCCATACCATCAGGGAGGTGTTTAAGGTTATTGTCCTGCTGAAGAACTAATTTTGGGCCAAACACAGTCAAAATCAAAATCAAAAAGAACCTTGAAGAGCCGTGAGAAGGCTACATCTACAGAAGATCTGTGGTTCGTTCCCAAAGAACAACCTATAAGCCAAATTTCAACAAAACTGGTGAGTACTCTAGTGTACCTAGAAGAATTCGATTTATCAAATACATGAATTGCGATACCATTTTTGAAAGGACAGCATTTTTTTCACCCTACCCAAAAACTAATCAAAACTGTAACTGGGTGGACTAATATACTAAAAATAAAATTTTGTGTCAGAGTGCGTCATCATAAATGCAAAGTCTTGAACGAGTCATGTCACATGATGCATTTCCACACATCATCATTCAAGATATTTTTTGCAGTGTTATTTGTGATCCTTGTGGCAGATTTTAACGATAATTACAGTATTCTTTAGAAAAACCAACAACAAATGCAATCACTTGTTCCGGAGCGAAGGCTGGATCGCAAACAGTTGATACAGATGCAACCACTTGGCTGACCCGAGTCCAGATTGAAATTAATCGAGCAAACACTCACTGGTTTCAGGTTCCTTCATGAGTACAAGTTGTCCACTGCATCCTCAATGGCTCAGTTGATGGGAGGAGCATGAAGGTGATTCTTTACAACAGAGAGCATCACGCAGAATTCTGAAGCCATAGCTAGTCACAAGCTAAATGATGGTTGCTCGCAGAGTCTGGGATGAATCGTTGATTGTAAGGAGCGGTGGGGGACTATAGACTTTTGATAACACAAAAAAACAAGACACTTGTGTACACACGCACGTAAATAAGCCACTTTTCTGTTCAAAGTGTGGTGATCATCCTTTCTATACTTAACTGAGTAGAAGCATAATCTTGGTTCACCTAAAGGTCAACAATTCTCCCTCGTGCTGGGCAGCGATGCCTTCGGACTATGCAAACGTGCCCGAAGTGAAATCCGGCCAAGTTTGTGGATCTCCTGCTGGCTCCCAAAGGGATGTGTGTCCTCCCAGACCCGCGGACGTTCCTCCCAAGCCCTAAGAGGAGGCTGAGAGAGCAAATATTGGGTCGGGGGAGCTTTTTCAGGTCTGGATCGACCCTCGCAACACTCCACTGGGTGAACAGTGGAGGAGGTGCCTTGATGATCTGAAAAGCGATACTCTTCATAAACAGGGGAATTGTTGTCATCGAGTGTTAAAGATGTTGGGAAGTCTCTTTGCCCCTGGTACCGTCGTAAGGGGAAACCAGTCTGCAGTGATTGGGTGCTACCATCCAATCGAACACTGCCACCAAGACGGGATAGAGCGCCACCAAGCCGTGTTGGGGTCACTGGAGGTGGTGGAGCAGGGAGAGGAGGAGGGGGAGGAGTTGGGCTGTGATCACGAGGCGGTGATTCCAAACCTGGGAGCGATGGGTCAAGCCACTCAGATGTTTGCCAAGGGTATGCTGGGAAATATAGAAACAGAAGCAAGTTATAATATATATTTATGCATGAGATTATCCGAGATATTGCAGAAGACAAGGGTAATAGGAGCAAAATGTATGAACTGAAATGATGTGTTGGGACTTTGTTTAAAACTGTACACAAATGTTGGAATTCTTACACTTCATAAAATACTCTTTGACGAATTCCATGCAAATTTCATCTTCACAGTGAAGGTGGGGGTTTGCTGTGAAAAGACAACATAAAAATGAAATATGATTCAGGGGAGTGCTTTCATGAGTCGTGGGTGGTAATTAAGAACAATCACTTTGTTATGTTTACTTTTGTTGAGTAAACTTTTTTGCAGTAACAAGATGGCTAAAGTTTGCATGCTAATTTTGATATTGTCTAGTACTAGGGCCTTTTAAAACTATTTATTTTCCTAAGCTGGGAGAGATTGGCCAAGTCGGTTGCTAGGGTAAAAAGTGAAATAAACCAACCCCATGTCTTTAGCATTTTCCTAAGCTGAGATAGAGATACGCCGAATTGGTTGCTATGGTAAACCGTCTGGTTGCTATGGAGGGGTTAATGGCATAATTTAATGTTGCCTTTGTCACTAGACTTTATACCCATGTCTGCATCATATACTAAAGTTGAAATATAGATCAGAAAATGTGGTTGTTGGGGGTAAACAGTTTGGTTGCTAGGGAGCGGTCAGTGAAATTCCCATTTATTTTCAATGGCCTTTATAAGCCAATGATAAATATGTAACCCCTTCAAGGGTCTTTTACACAGTGATTGGTATATTAAAAATTAAAAATCGTACATTTAAATATCTGTGCATTTTCTTACACCAACATAAAATATAAAAACAAAGTAATATTACAAAGAATGTTTTATTAACTTTTGGAACTATAAATATAGTTTGAATTTATGTAAAAATGTAAGACTGAAGCAGCTCAACAAGCTTAAAGAGCATTTTCATAATACAATGTATGATCCCTATACTGCCCAATCTCAAGCCACATGAGTTTTCCAGCTCCAGCCTAAATGACACTTAGCTGGTAAGTGTCAACATTTTCCATTAGTCATCATTTTTAATGCAGATTTGATTACTGTGAGCACTTTGTTGTTAATACAGCACAGAATATCACTCACTTCAAGATTAATTCTATTAAACGTGTCCTCATGCAAGCAAAGAACAGCATTACAAAGTCAAAATCATGATGTTTATGCAAATTACCCATTTAACAAACATAAAAACTAGCGAATATCTATTATATCTGCCTTTTGATGATGTAGCTTAAAATATGCCCCTGACAGTAAATCTGGAATTCACTCCAACCTTCAATTTTGTTCTCAGTTTGAATTCAGAATTTTTTGTTGCAAATATATGAAGTTAATGGTTACAAAAATTCCAGTGTTCTTGAGATTTTAATACGTTTTCACATCTGCCTCATTTAATTCTGTGGAGTTGCTCTAGAGTTTGTTTTCCCTTTCACCGTGGTTTGTTTAAGCAGGCGAGAATGCAGCAATCATGCTCAAGTGCACACTAGAAGTACACCAAAACAGCACTGACTTTCTGGTTCACTTTGGTGTTCACTGAGGGGTTGGTTTGTGTTGGGAACATCACAATGTCTATTCGTTTAATGAGTTTAGCAGCATAGCCTCATGGCAGCTCATGGTTCATTCTCAAAATGATATGTCTGTAATAAACAATTCATATTTCCCCCCAACCAATCAAACAGTATAAAGTAGTTTTGGTAATAAAGTAATTCAAAGCACAGACTCAAAAATGGCATACAAGCAGTCATTAAGAACTATCTTCAATTCAGTACATGGAAAGAGAAAAGTACTCAAACCAAACTTACCCAAAAACTGAGTGTACCCTGATGTCCGTCATTACAACGATGTGCAAGTAGAGAGTCAACTGAGCAAATCTGGAGCATTGACTTGGTCGCTTTATTTTGTCAACTTTCTTTTCAAATTTGATATTGTTACTAATTAGGGCTCAAGCACTGGAGATAAATAGAACCTAGGTGCCTAAAAATGCGCTAAGTCACCAGATTTAGCACACACAGGTCAGAACTAATGAAATGTATTAACAAGTGTGAAAATAGCTCTTTAGTGCCACCTAACATGTTTCAGCCTAACCCCCAAAGACCCACATATAGAAAAAGCCTATAAAAATTTTTTTTAGCCTTTGAAACATTGTTGTAGGAGGTCATTGATTCATAAATTTGTGTGTTTTAAGATTTTTTAGTTTTTTGAGACTTTTTATAGAAACGTTGCCATATGGCAACGTTGGGCCTTAGGGGTAGCAGAATTTCACTGATTCTCTCACTATGTCTCAACAAGTTGGTGGGGTTTTAAAACTCTTTTTTTAAGTATTTATTGCTAATCTATCTTATTTCTAGTCTGTACAAATACATACCAATATCATATGACAATAAAAAACAAAATACATTTTTTTCATATAGTTTATTAAATAACGTTAATAAACATTCTATAAAAAAAAAATAAAACAGAGTTACATAAAGTTCAATCCAAACAAAACTTGTGTGTGTTTTTTTTTTACTATTGAGTTTTGTACAATCAATGCCTAGTGATGGTAATCCCAAAAGCAGTTTTTGTTTTCTGACAGGCAAAGACGCACGTCACACTTGATGCAAAGTAAAGAAGTGTAGCCAGTGGTTCAGGATTTCACCTGAAATCCTCAAACCATGGTCGAAGTTTCCACACTATAATTTTTTCCTCTTCTGATACCAACAAATTGTTCTCAAAATGTAAAGATGCCAGTAGATATTGGAATCTGTTACGGGACATAATATCTGCAACAGGGGCATATCTGGTGTCCGTCTCCCAATACACTCTGGCTCCGGGCATTTGTACTATGCCCATTTTGAGGTACTTACCAATCAGTTGGTCTATTTCTGTTGTGCAGGTGTTAATGGATACTCCTTTTTTTGAAAACTGTACTCGTTTGTTTTTTGTGGCAATGATTGGATCATCTTTTCCGACACAAACCTCCGGAAGTACTCAAGGGGTGTATTTGGGCAGATGACATCAGAACTAATTGACTGTCCTGAAAAGGCAGTGTTGGGGGTGTAGAATTCTTTTTTTTTTTTGGCAGTGATATCTGTTGCGGGGCACAGTCTGGGGGCAAAGTGGCAGATGTTTATTGGGGAATCAATGTTTATTGGGGAATCAATGTTTATTGGGGAATCAATGTTTGTTGGGGAATTTTGGGGGGAATCAAAACCCTCCTCCTCAGTGTCATCTTCAGTGTCCATCTCAAAATCACTTTCCCCGTTTTGCATGGCCTCAATGACGTCACAGATTACATTGATAGTCTACATTTTAAAAGAACCTATTTATTCAGACAATACCGTCTGGAAGGCCTATTGGCCTATGGATGACTCTCTAATTGCCCATTACCTATAGCCTATTGCTAACTACTGATTGCCTATGCCCCTTATTTTACATGACTAAGCACCACATCCCTCAAGATATTATCACACTGCCTTTAGTCAGGAAACACATACAGAAAAAAGGAATCCAAAACAGGATTAGGAAAACAGAAATACATTAGCTATAGAAATTCAATAAGCTACAGAAACTTGGAGCTTATTTGAAATAAACCATTAATATAATTAAAAAATGTGTAAATAAAACGTTTGATTTCAAATAGTTGACACAGAATGTGTAACAAACTTTTAAATGATAAAAAACTGATGTCTGTGCAAGTTTTTGATGTATAGAAGAGGAATATCAATTGACTGAATGGGGATGGTACATAGGGGAATTCTGCTACCACTAAGACCCAATGTTGCCATATGGCAACATTGATAAAAGTAGCTAGAAATAAGAGATAATGTATAAACTGAGAACTACAATGATATCAAGGCAATATTTAGATCTTACTTTACATAAAAAAAAATACTGGAGGTGTTTTACTTACATGAATCTTGTTTTATTTCACATCTGAGGAACAGGGTGAAGTTGCTATGTAAAAATCACAAAGTGACTAACTTTGTGGTCCGTTAAAAGAGCCTATTTGAATATTCTTCCAGTCAAGGACATTACCAGGCTAAACAATAAGACTCATTCTGTATATAAATGTGGTTTGTTGAAGGATAGAGAGATTTTTAGGTGTGTTTTCCCTAAGTTGTAAAAAATGTTGCCATATGGCAACACTGGGCCTTTGAGGGCTAAAGTAGCTGTCTCTGCGTGTCCTACGTGAACAAAATCTGCCACACATGTGTGGGGTACCATGATTTAAATATAAGTAAATAGATTGCATTTTCAAAATCAACAGGAAGTCAACTATTTCACAAAACAACTCTAAAAATGGCCACTTTTGTTTATGTTGTATTTTAACAAACTCCTCCTAGAGATTTGATCTGTTCACCTCTAAACTCTCTTGTAAGGCATACGGGATGTTAATTTGCAAAGCTTTTTCGACTTCGTTCGACGATGTGACCACGTTACTCTTCAAAAGTCGAAATTTTGACCAACAAGAAGTTGCTACTAACTCAGCCTTACAGTGTCCGATCAGGTTCACAGCAGGAAAATCAGTTTGCATCAATGAGGTACTTCTTGTTACTAATTTTGAGATGTGCGACAAAAATCTTGGCCAAAACAGCATCAAAAAAATATATTGTTTTTGTTTGTATATAGTTTTTATTTGGTGCTCGAGCTCTGCTTGCTGCATGCAGCTTTAATACTTGCTTTATTTTTTTCTGTTTTATTTCAATGTTTGTTGGAACATTGCTTTGTCAAAAATGTTTAAAAAAATTACTACCCAAGATTTTTATGTGATGTCTAAGCTGTTGCTTTCACACGTACTTTTAAATTTGCTTCCTATAGGAAAAAAATGGTAATGGTAATATGGAGTCAGAGTAGTGTCCAAAAGCTAATAATTTCTCAATAAGGCTTTTACGCTCCATGGCTTTTTATGCTTCGATAAATGTTTTTTTTTATTATAATATGCGAGTAGAGGTCCACAACTTTTCCAAGACTGAAAAAAAAACAATAAAGAGACTTACAAGCGCTGCTGTGAGGCTGCACATCCCCAAAGCCTGCAACTGTTGAGCAAACGAGAGATATTTGTAAAGTATAGCTTATAAAAAGATTCATTTTTTAACACCGATTATGATTCCCTGCATGCTGGAACCAATATAATTACACATTAGTAGAAAATGTGACCTTTTCAGAGTGATTTTCAGTCATTTTCAACTCAAAGCATGCTTTACAATGGAAACTGTAGCAAGACTGATGGAAGTTGTAGATCTAAGAACGTGCCCTACTTTTGTAAACCCTGACCACAACCAACATGAGCAGTCCACAGAGCTGTGAGCTTGGCATGTGAGATTTCAAGCAAACAGTTCATTTTCTGACTGATTGAAAGGTGCTTTGGTCTAAAGCAGGTTTAATTAGAATCTGGTTCTGGTGTGCATTAAACCAGGTCACTTCACTTTGAGCGACTGAGTGAAGAGAAACCAACTAAAGGCCAGCTCAATCATTCAGCATCTCAAACAAATGGATTAAACGAGTGATTAAAAGAGTGACTCTAAAGAGTTGTGTGCTTAATTAACACATTTAATCCTGCTTTCGACACCACTGAGTGAACTCTGTTGATTACAATTTCCTGACTGTTTACAACTTGCTTGGATTATTTAGTGTATAAAAAAAAAGGATTGCTAGAAAATATACAAAAACTATTCCTATCTCTATACATAAGGGCTGCAATGCTCAAGTGCTATCTGTGGTTTGATTTTCCTCAATAATGATGATAATTGACTATGGTATCCAGGCAACCAATTTTCAAGTGGCGTTAGATGTCTCTCAGATCCCTCTTTTACTGTATATTTTCATACACTTCCCCATCAACTTCATGTTCAAGTCAATATTTTAGTTGCTCTGTTGCTATGTAGTTAGTCTTACACAAAGTCCTTATGAGGCTTGTTACATTATAGGATGTGTTGCAAGAAACATACATTTCAAAGGTTCATAGAACATAGACAATGTATTTTAAAGTATTAGTGTTTTAAATACTACTTTCCCCCTCACCTACATCTCTCCCCCCTTCCTTTTAACAACCTCCTGTCCAGATGTAATTAATGTAAACTGGTCCGTGGGGAAAAGAACTAATATAGAAAATAGAACTACATAAATTCACCGCTTCCATCCAGAGGAGGAAACACCACACCAGGTGTTCACTCCCCTGGAGATAACAAAACTGCCCAACTCAAATGAAGCATCTACTACCCCATGTGGTGGCTTTTGAACAGAAAAGGACAAGATAAAAAAAATTAAATAAAGTATTATTCTTAAATATTAAAGCATAACATATTAAATGATGGATTCTACAGACCAAATACTAAAAGTTGGGCTAAGATGCTGGTCTTTGGCTCCATTCTTCCTTTTATTATGCAATACTTAAAGCTAACTTTAAATTAAATGGATTAATGAAAATTCACCCACTCACATGAGTCATTGGGTAAATTTAGTGAAATAAAACAAATTATTTGTTGTAATCAAAAGGCTGGTTACAATAAAGCTGTCCTTAAAAATATTTTGAGTTCTCAAGATTTCACTTCTGAATTCCCAAAACGCAACTGCCTTCCTCACTATCAATTTGGAAGCTTTGGGATTGCCTCCATTTTTGAAGACAACCTCAACATTAAAGCTAATTTAATTCACTTTTCAAAGGCTTTCTGGTCCTAAGTGTCAGATTTTATTTTTCCCTCTTCATACAAGACAGTTGAAATGTCTGTTTTAATTATAGCTTTATTACACTTTTATTCAGATGATATGAATTTGGAGCTTTTTGTCTTGTTGCCTTGTCTGGTAGGAAAATATAATTTTCATGAAGTCAATGTTGCAGGATAGATACCATTTAATGAGTAAATTCCCCTCGTTTGTTTCTTTAAGTGTTTGTGTGATCAAGAAGTGGGCCACAGTAATTCTTCTTCAGCTAGTCTATATGAGTCACCCAAAGCCCGGTGAACTCACTAGCATTTGCATCTTTATTATAGGATCAGTGCCCCATTAGTGCTAATCAACTTTGCACAAGCAAAACTATTACAAATCAAAAACACTGCTTCAAATTAATAAAAATTGTTTGTGTGTCTGTGCAATAAGGGGTCACTGTAGAAGACGTAAATGTGCAACAATAATAATATTAAACAAATGGATAGTGACCCTAAGAATTGCTAAAGTGTTTCCCGAAATGTGCTTTTTTTCCCATCTCAAAAGTAAAGAAAACTAGGATAAATAACCCAGTTTGAAAGATAAATGCAAACAGGAAATACAGAACATTTTTTATTTATGTATTATTAAATATTAACACTCGGAGGGATTAAGTTTAGAATGATGAAAGCTAGAAAGAGCGTACGACTTTTAGAATGATGGACATAGACATTCATACCTTCATTTTCAATGGTATCCACTGCGCTATTCACCAGTCGTATCACTGTCACTATGGAGGCTATGATGAGACAGAAACAAGTGTAAACGCAAGGCGATGACTGAATAAATGATCAAGCCCTTCACACAAACATCAAACTCCCGAAAACCTTACATAAGCAATCCCATAAATCACATTCCCATTAGCTATCCTCTAGCGTCACAAAAACGGCTAAAAAAATGCAAGTGGACCTCTCATGTGTCTATTTTGAAGAGCAGGAGTGATGCTACACTGTTGAGTCATGATGACAATTGTGTTTGCAGAGCGTTTCAAAGGCGGATGGATTGTAATTACGGCTCTGACCTATTCCGCCTGTCACTTCAATAAAGCAGACTAGGGTTATTACTAATCCTCCCCGTTTCCTTTTGGAAAGATCAGGCAATGCAACTCAAACTAATTAAGAGAATTGAATAATCAGTTTTCATTTGTGTGAGATCTGGACATTATATTGTAGATGGGGGCATGGAAGTGGACAGATTAAAGTGATTATGCTGCATTTGTGTTTTCAATCAGGACTTCAGATGTAAGCAGTGACTTGCGGTTACTTTGCTAAATTAATGGAACATAAGATGGAACGCAAAGAGAGTAATCAATCTGAAGGGTCTAAGCTATCCACCTGGAGTTTTCCAAAACGATGGTTTCTGATCTAATATTAGAAAGCTGTGACAATCCAATTCCGTAATTTCAAGGCAACCAACAGAAATTGTTACTTTAAGCTAGGGACCAACTTTCAACATTCAACATTGTTTAGTTACGTTTATTTCAATGTGAGTCTCAACTAAGAATATGTTCACATTTGTAGTTTGGTTAGTTTGGTTAATTTTCTCTGGACCGAAATAATGAAATAATTTATTGTTGGAAAAATATATTTAGGTGGTGATACAAATTCATGATATATAATCGGGAGTGATATTAATTCTTCATTACCCGGAATAAGGAAAATGTGATTCTACAAATAGAAGCCCAATACTTAAAAAAAAAAAAGATGAACAGCACACTATCTGTAAAAAGTCTAAAAGTAGACTAAAAAGGGAACAAACAAGGGAGTGAGCTGCTGAAGAGTTGAAAACAGGACCATGGGTTGATGAACAATCACTCTAGGACATGACACGAGCTCCTTATTAGGATGAAGCCTGCGGGACTAAAAAAGACTGGTGTGACAGAAGTCCACAAGAGCCTTTTTGGAGCTAGAGGTGGCCTCCAGTTGCCTCCCAAAAGTCTGTACGACACAGAGTACTCCGTTTTCATGAACACTCTGTGTTCTCGGAGCTCATGAAGTGAATGGAATGTCTATGCTATGAATGATGAGATCCGTTTGTCGTTTTTGGTTCGAATACCGTATTTTTCGACGTATAAGACACACCAGCATATAAGACGCACCCAATTTTAAATGTTTAAGATCTAGAAAAAAAAGATTCTGAACCAAATACTGTAGTAAAATATTTTATATCAACTGTGTAAAAGTTAACAGCAGTTTTAAGAACAATTATATGCCAATCATGTAACATGAACAGTCAGTAAACAGTAAAAGAAACAAAAAAAAGGCTGTTATGTTTCATACCTGCTCCTTACAATCCGCGCTATGGTAGGATCGACGAGCAGAGATGGGCGATGACATCAGCGCGCACCGACGGCTCCGGAGTGTGATGGGAATTTTCCTATATAGTACTACCATCTAGTAGTCATTTAGAGAAATGTAATTTGAGAAACTTTTAAGAGCACATCGTCATACTTCAGGCCCGCCCTGAGAGGCTCTAAGTTCTTCTTCCAATGCGGATAAGACGTGTATAGGAAATGTGTTGAGACTGCTAAATCTTTACAATAAATAGCCGCATTTGCTGTGTTCTCTCTCAAACCGTCTCCAGTGTTTATTATCAATTGAGAAGGTATATTTTTACCATAACAGGAGCTAGGCCGAAGCCGCGGCCTCTCTTACGCCTCTCCTACGGCTGTGACCGCCCTCCGCTCCGCGGCGCTCTACATTCACCGTATAAGACGCAACAACTTTTCCCCCTCAGTTTTGGGGAAGAAAAAGTGCGTCTTATACGGCGAAAAATACGGTATGTGTTTTATTGCATGTTACATTCATATTAGATGTTCAAACCAGAGTTTGTGTAGAAGCACACGGAGACTCATCTTTGTCTGTTCCCTGGTTTGTTGTGCACTAGGATTCGGGTGGCAGGGCTCATATTTAACCCAACAAACCATTCAAAGGCTACATTCAAACTGCAGCGCAATGCAATTGCACATGTACAACCCGTATCTGATTTGGTCAGTCTGAACAGCTCAATTCCAAATTGCATTTTCAAATGCGACCCAGGTCGCTTTCAAATGTGGTCCTAGATCGGATATGCATTCGATTTTTTTCAAAAGCGACCCATGTCTAGCTAGTTTTGAGTCGCATATTATCAGTAATGTGAACATTTTTCCATTTAAAACAAAAATTTCATCAAAAAAAATCAGAACTGATAAAAAAATAAAAATCAGAACTGAGCATGAAAACCTATAGGGTAAATGTAGCCTACTGGTGGAATCCACGAGGATTTGTTTTAATCAAACTAACCATGACATTTGAACACACCCTTAATTATATATTAGTGTGGTACAAGAGGAAGCCTTCATAAACTTCCATTTAAGACGTTTGTTACTGAGCCACTGCCGTTCTTTATCTACAGATTTGAGCTTTGAAATGATGGCACAAACAACGATGCTTAAACCGTCATATTTACATTTTAGAACAGCGAGTTAAGCTAAAATGCTAAATGGCTGAAGTTTTAGAGGGTGATTGTAAGACTGTTTCTTACCATTGTCGTCACAGGAATCCGACTGGAAAGAGCTGAGGGACGGCGCCTCGCTGGTGCTGCTGTCAGAGCAGCCTGTGACCTGTCCTGCTGCATTTACAGCTTCTGCAGAAAAACAGAACACCAGAACCTCTATGCACCTTCTGTGATTAAAAATACAGTAAGAAAGCTCTATTCAGTGCTCATCTACTGTACTAGATATAGATACTTAGAATTACAGCCTACTGTGAGCGTGGATGTCATCTATAATCAATATATTGTGTACTATTATGAAGCGACTATCTGACGACCTCTCCAGGGTGTACCCCTCGCCCGATGTGCGCTGGAGATCCCTGTGACCCCAAAAAAGGGAATAAGCGGGTTGGAAAATAAATGAACGAATGAATATTGTAAAGCAATTCACATGAAGCAATCTTGCACTCTTCTCATGAGGGAGAGAATGGGAATTCAGGGTTTTGACTTTCGATAACAAAAACAAGGAATACTGGAATATCTTTATATAATTTCAAATAAGTTCTGTTTATATAATCCAGCTAGTTCACACTTAATCATTTTTATTAATGTTCATTTTTAAACCTGTTTTATAAATGTTCATTTGTTTTTAACTGGGTTAACTTTGTGACATACCACAAGAAAATACATTCTATTGCAGTGTAATTAGTCTAGAACACAATTATATGTAGATGAACTGATTTATGTTCGAAATTGCTTGTAAGTGGAATCTTTTGGAAGCCCAGTTCCACCTATTTAAAAAAAATAAATAATGGCTTATATCTCGAAATGTATATATTTGAGGTATAAAACGCGTAATTTTGAGATGAAAAGTCAAACAAAGGTCATCTGAAAATGTAAACTTTTTATCTCAAAAGTTTTTCATTCATTTTCTCGCCTGTTTATTTTGTTTGGGGTCACAGGGTTCTACTTTGCTCTTTTAACAACTTTCCGCAGTACTTTTGTTGAGTGATCAGTCTTAGAAGCACCATATCATGTTTCTTAAAAACATCAAACGGCAAAAAAAGATGTCCAAACATGAACAAACAAAATCACTTTTAAAGATCATTCTTCTCTCCGTTATGTTCGATATAAAGAGCAACACTATCGCTTCTATATAAAACGGTTCATATAGAGTTCCTGTCCCCCGAAAACATTAACAAGACCAAGGTCAGTTCAGCACACAAATCATAGGGAAAACCAGTGGACGCAAGAAACTCATTTCCACAATAATAACTTCACGTATGCGCTTGCTACCTGCGTGTGCAAACCGTTAAATATTTTATGAGGAAAAACGCTCTCGTTGGCATGTTTCACAAGCTCAAAGAACCGATGCAGATGCTTTTGATTACTATAATCCAGTTTGTTGTGCAACAATTTATGAATCCCTTGTCAATTTTAAAGCATGAGTCAATTTGAAATACACAGGGACACTAAATCAGAAAGCCATAAAATGAGACAGAATTCAGCAAGAACGTATTTCATTTAAACTTTTGATTAAAGCCTTGTGTTATTTCCAGGGCTTGGATCAAGGATTTGTGCTAAATAATTTATTCACAAACATACGAAAATGATGGCAACAAGCAAGTAGCGTATAGTTAGTGCGAGCAACTTGTTCCATTGATAATTTCCCTTTCAGACTTAAAACTGGATTTCTAACACATCTAAATGTATTTTTTTAGCATAAATGGGTGCAGAAAGAGTGTATCTTTACCTTCAGTCATGTGCCCTTCCTCTCTGCCAGCCTGATAACCCCGGATTAACCTCTCTTGAGCTGGACCACGATACTCTCTGGTGTCCTCCTCATCTTCATCGTGCCCCTCCCATGATGGCTTCTGTACAAGGCTGCGTTCAGATGGATTTGGTGACATGGACGAGGGCAGATTGGGTGCCACACTGCAGATGGCGACGCCTCTGCGGGGCATTCCAAGGATGTGTTGTTCAGTCTGAAATGAGCTCATCTGTGGAGGGCAGGAGATCGTTTGTAGGCCTTCATCCGTGCTCTCTTCCTGTTCTCGAGGGATGCCCTGGCAGTGAGGGACTGTGTAGGCAGTGGGGCGGACCATGACTTGTGGTGGACCACCTGAACTGTCCTTCATGTACATGCTGGCAGGACACTCACTACTGACCCGGACAGCTTTAATCTCAATGCCCTCAGCTGCAATGCCAGGTTTATAGTTGGTCTCTGTGGAGATACCCACCGCTTCACCTCGACTCCAATCCTTCCGAAGGACTTTCTTTCGGAAAGCAGCCAGCAGGGTTAGGAGCACCAGAACCACAAAAAGCAGCACACCGATGCCGATGATTTCAACTGGGCCCACATACGACAGGGCCTCCGCCTGAGTGTCTGGAACATCTTGAGATGGCTGCCCGCAGAACTGTCCCTCGAAACCTGCAGTGCAGTTACAATAGAAAGCTCCAAATGTGTTGACACAAGCACCTCCGTTCTCGCACTCCTCCCGATCACACTCGTTCACATCTTCAGCACATCTGTGGATGGATAGACATCAATAAATCAGAATTATTCATAATCGTAAATTTAATGTTAATCCTTTAAAGTCTGGGGCGCTTTTGGGGATTTTTTTACTAGTTTACAATTTGCTCTAATAAATGACCTTTAAAACTGTTTTTGTGGCCATGCTAGATATCATTTTATTTTCATTACACACAAAAAAAATCCACAACAATCCTGAAAATGTCCAAAAAAATGTAATTTTTTCACTGGAAAAATTGAGAATGAAGTGTTTTTTATGTTTAGTTATTTATAGAAAAAAAAAAAAAAACAAAGGTTAAAATTATATTTAAAACAACAGTGAACAGTGAACTGTTCCTAAACTATATACAAGTTATACACTGTTCCTAGCCATTGTGCTTTTTTTGTGCCAGAACTTTAAAAAAAAAAATAAAAAAAACTCACAGGCCATCTCACAGGTATTATGCTTCCAATGTTTATTACTTCTTGTCACCACTAGGTGGTACTGATGGCACAGATTTGGGCTCTGTAAAATGAAACTGAAATATGATCGTGCATTTTCTCATATTTTAATTTGAATTACCCTGCATAACTCTTATAATGTCCGTTCAAATCCAAAAATTTCACAACTATCAACCTTTGGAAACCTACACGTCATATTTTTAAAATCAAAATAAAAAACAGTAACTGCTTAGCTTATTCATAATTAGTTCAAACCCTCCGCAGTGATTGGCAAACACATCTGAGATAAACAATAAATACGCAATTCTATTTACACAGTGCCGTCAAAGCAATCAGCTCTAGTTTCAGGCCATTAATGTCAAAACAGCTTTGGAGTATGTTTGTGTCTGTTTTCATGTCCGTCAAAAAACTCCTCAATAATGAGCAGAAGCTATGCAGTGCGGTCACCATTGGGGACTTCTATCCCACTTCACTGCACGTTTGTGTGCGTTTTATCTTTCGACATTCCACCAAGCCACACCCCAACCTACTCTCCGCAGCAGTCACACCCATTTTTTGAAAATGATCTCTGCCAGATGAGACCAGAAACAAGCAGGACTAATGACCCATTAAAGAGAAAATATCTGTTAACTGATGCAACTCATTCATTGAAATTAAAGCACTGGAAAAGTTTAAGAAAGCTTCAGGAGCAGGTCTGTCTGTGACGTATAATGATTAATAATGGTAAAATGATGACAGTTACACCAGCTTGCATTAACTCCCCAGGCATTATGACTGAACAAGTATTAAAATGGCAAAAGGAAAAAGTCTCAGGGAATTTCTCAGGTTTAGGTTTGATTATATAAAAAAAGGTACAACACCACCGCCTAGTGGAGAAACAACTGTAATTCATTCCATTCTTAGTGAAGGAAAGATCTCAGATGTAAGACAAAGAGTAGAGGAATCAACCAAAACTTTATATAAATATATAAAACCAAACAAATTTGCTCAAAAAGCTGCATGTGAATCAAAACATTTAAGGAGTTTCAGAATAAAGATTATTCCTAAACAGTTCTGTCCAATATTCTGCACAGTGTTAAAAAAATGTTTTTCCCTTCTGAAAAATGTAATTTGGTTTTGATAATTTGAAGGCTATAGTTGTAAAATAACTATACCACTGAAAATAAAGCAAATACTAACAAAAAGTAAACTCACGCACGCACACGCACACACACACACACACACACACACATCCTTTAAGAAAGACAGACTAATATTAAAAAATGCATCCCTTACATGAGCCCAGTGAAGCCTTTAGGGCACCCACAAAGGAAGCTGTTCCTGACAGCTTTACAATCCCCCCCATTCTGACAGGGGGACGGCACACAGGGCGTCACCTCTATCTCACAGCGGGACCCGGTGAATTGCGGCAGGCAGGTGCAGGTGAAATCTGTGGAGGAACCATTAAAGGGGTTCTCACAATAAGCTCTAGAGAATCAGTGGGTCTCTACTGGGAAACATCATTTGGAAATCACGTGAACCATCAGTTGGAAAAAGAAGATACAAATTTTTCTTTGTCTCACCACCAGATGGCAGAGTTGTACAAGACGCTCCATTCTGGCAGGGCCTGGCGAGGCAGGGATCAGGATAGAGAACACATCCAACCTTCACGTCACTCAGCCCAGCCACCTCTGCGTACCGGCTCCGCTTGTTCTGGAGAGGCAGTTCAATCCCGTTGAGCGTGATGGATCCCAAGCACCCCTGGAAGCCTTCTTGCACCAGTGGTGGCCTCTGACCGCCTCCAGCCATGACCTGAGCTCCGAAAAACAGTGTACCGTCTGAAGCAAGGGGCCAGATGCGGACCGGGACCCGAGCAGACCGTCTGCGCTCCACATAACTGTCGTCCAGAGACAGGAGAGTGTAGTTACTGGTTAGTTCTAGAGTCACAGTGTGCCAGGATCCATCATTGACCTGACGGCCAGAAACACCCAGGATATCCAGTCTGTTGTCACAATCCATCTGGAACCACAGACGTTCCTCTTCAATCTAAAAAAATAAAACAAAACTTGTGGTATTTTTGTGCACACCTGCTGAATTATAGCAAACAGCTGCGTTTCATTAATCATAAATGTCACTGTACATTGAAACCCAGTTATGAACTGAAACAGAAACAGGTGTGTAGGAGGATGAAAACTGGAAGAGAAACTGCTACCAAGGTGAGATTGGCAGAGACAATGTGATGTTTACTCAAATGTTTTTAATATTTAAAGATTTCTTTGTATCTTTGCAATGATATGATAAATATGCATATTTTTTTTTACTAATAAAATAATAAAAGAAAATAAATGTTAAAAAAGCAATGAACGTCTTTGTAAGCTAGGTTGAATAAAATGTATATAATGGATTTAAATCTAAAACTTGTTCTCCTTCAGTGTACACTTTATTGGTTTAAAACCACTGCATGTGCATGAGGGAATGTAAGAAAAACCCCAAACAAAACAATCTTTTATCTTATTTCTTAGCCCCCCTTTAGGTTCATAGCGGTCTTCTATAGTCTACACAACCCCTCACTAGGTGACGCGTAGAACACACCTACACCCAACACAGTCATCATCTGTTTATACTATATTATCTCTTTATACTACCATATCATCTGTTTATACTATATTATCTCTTTATACTACCATATCATCTGTTTATACTATATTATCTCTTTATACTACCATATCATCTGTTTATACTATAGTTTATATAAATCACACTGCTGTTGTCGTCCAAATGAGGATGGGTTCCCCTTTTGAGTCCGGTTCCTCTCAAGGTTTCCTCCAAAAGGGAGTTTTTCCTTGCCACAGTCGCCCCAGGCTTGCTCATCAGGGACATATACACCACTTATTAATTGAGTAATTTCTGAGTTTAAACTTGTTGGTTTACTGTAAAGCTGCTTTGAGACAATGTCTGTTGTGAAAAGCGCTATACAAATGAACGAACTTGAACTTGTATATTTTGACAATCCAACATTCGGGTCATTTTTATGTCGTAGAACTGAAAAAAACTTCATATTATTAGCAAAAACCATAAATTCCATATCTAAGACTGGACAATAAATTGTGAAGACTAGGGTAACAATATAATGAAAAACAAATTTGTTTTAATATGCATTAGGTGTTACTGGGATAAAAAAAAATAGGAGCTGAAGTGTATTTTCTTCATGGAGTGATGGTGTTCTAGTCACTTCTGAAACTTCTTTACATTCTTTCAGTAAGAGACCATTATCCATTACTGCAATTTTACAATAGGATCATTATGAAACAAGCTCTCGTCACCATTCAAGAGTACAAAAGACATCTTCACACAAACATTAGTTATGCCCCCTAGTGTATGGATAATTGTAACTTAAAAACTAGTTTTTTAGCTATTCTAGCCTTCATTTTCATTGTCAGATTAGATGTATAAATAGTTTCTATAGTTTGTTAAAATAGTGTTGTAAAGCTTATTTACAAATTTTGAAAAAACTTGAATGTCCTAATATCATGAGGTGAGCGTACCGTTACACCCCTAATAAAGACAATAATAAAGTCTTTTAAGGAGCTACTCTACAGAACAAGAACATATTAACATTTAAAACAGTGCTTAAATATGGCATTGGTCCTTTTTAAACAAACCTCTTCACCAGAGTGGTGTCACAGGATCCTGCATTCATATAAACTCACCTTGAGAAGAGTGCAGGGCTCAGCGCGTGTGTACATGATGACTCCCTGACTCTGCAGAGTTCGGACCTTCAGGCTCAGCTTCATGTCTCCCCTTGTTTCTTTGCCCGTCACTCTGTACTTGATGTAGCTGTTCCCACCAAAACTCTGGGATGTTTGACCTGCCAGCACAGATAGCAGCAACTGATATCATCCAACATGCTCTTCAGAAATACAGCCCTTAATCTGCTGCATTGTTCCACAAGAGGGAGACATTGTTCAGAGGACAATATTTTTAACAGAACATGTTTTCACAAAGGGTTCGCTCCTTCAGAAATAGTCTATTATATTAAGTATATATGTGTACATTTACTCATTTCATTCATCATTCATTCATTCTCCAACCCGCTTATTCCATGTTGGGGTCACAGGGATCTCCTGTACATCCTGGAGAGGGTCGCCAGTCCGTCACTGTACTTAATTCACGTATAATAAAAATCACTTAATAATGTTGTTTTCTTTATTTTATTATTTTATAACTACAGACCAAAATTATAAAAAAAAAACGTTTCTTTGCCAAAAGCATTTTTCAAGAGCTCATATGTATCTTTAGTCATATAAAAGCTGACTGAACAGTAAAGAAACAGAGAGAGCGTGTGAAATCAAAACGTTTGTGACCCAAGTTTCAGATACATTTGGCGCTTCTCTGATAGTATGGAGTGGTCGAGATAAACAATACAAGAAGATGCTCTGTTACAAGTCATATAACTGTACAACCTGCAAGCAAAGCCTATTATGTAAAGAATAATGGATTATAAGGAGCGAGCTAGTGTTCGGAAGAATTGTATTGAAGGTTCCTTGTAAAAACACTTAAACACTGGAAAGTGTTTTTCAGTACCGTGTTTTTTTTCCTGTTAATAATACTTTATGCCACTTTAAATGGAAAACTTCATCTTACCCGCACATTTGTCCTGCATGTCTGGCAGACACTGGCAGAGAGAAGGGGCTATGGGGCCACTGCGTACACACTGCATGTCAGGCGGGCACGTTCGCCCATCACACATCTCCAGAGAAGATGGACACACACCTCCTGCATTGAGCATGCACTCAATTTTAGAAGCAAGCAGCTGCAAATTGCAATTCAAGCTACTGTTTGCATTTAATCAAGTAAGATAAATAATGCACGCCACAAAATGCAAACGGGACAAAAATTTAAATTAGTTTATGAGTTGAGATGAGTGCTACCCTCAGCTGTTTCAGTTACACAGACATTTGTTTCATGTAGATATGTGTATGCAGCTTCATTTATTCTTTTGAAAGTGTTAACTCATCCAAAACTTTTAATTCACCAAGCATTTCCACTCTCAGGTGGTCTCATAATTTTCAACCACAAATGAAATGTGTGGAATAATGGAAATGCACATTTTATAACAATTTTTTTTCCAAATATTCTCAAGGGATGTTTAAACAAATATTAACTAGCAACTGTGAAAAAACAATAACTCTTATGTCAACAGTCACTACTGAATCACCTTTACATGATAACAGCCTTATTGTCAGCTATAGTTCGCAAACATGTCTCATGAGAAATAAAAGCACATTATTCCTGAGTAGATGTGCCCCACAGATTTTCTATTGCATTTAGCATTTAATAAAGTAAGCATTTTTGTCTTGAACTGTGGTTACCATGAAGCGAGTGTCAATAAATTAGATATTTGAGTTTACTTTAAATTTGTTTGCCAATAAACAGGTATTCAGTATTCGGACTTTTAAAACCCTCCCTTTACATAGTACTGTTAACGAACCACCCTTTACAGTAATGTACAGATATCTACAATATGTACATACAGTAGGCAGGCATAAATGATAAGCAATCATATATAGCGACTATTTTTTAAAGAAAATCCGCTATACAATTTCTCTTATAATATACATACGTAATGGAAAAAATCAGCGAAGTCGTGAATCCGCGAATTTGCGAGGGTTCACTGTAATCCTATTTACTTTTTCGCTTTCTGAGATGGAGGAATTTACATCACAAACAGGATGTTACTGAATTCTTAAGAGTGTAACTGTTCTTTCCCTCCCTCCCCTTCTCTCCTTCTGCCCCCATTTTTTGTATCCTTAATGTGTTTAGATGATAGCATTGCTAATGTTTAGGCTAAATAAAGGTGCATTTTCTGTTAAATCATCTTAATCGAGTCTTCTTACTTGGTTTTGAATGAATATTCAATAACACTAGACAGGCATCCTAGCATTAGCACTAGAATTGCAGAGTTCTCACCAGGGCATGTGCACATCTCTTTCCTGCTAAAGCGTGGCGACACAAAGCTCACTCTGGAAGTGGTGTAGGTGACCAGTCCAATAGAATCCAGTCCAAGAGACAGCTCACACACCCTCTCCCCACAATCCAACTCCCCCGAGCAACTCTGGTCCTGTACGCTGAGCACCTGCAATGGTCCCTTCAGAAAAAGCTTTACTTCTTCCAGCCTGAGAGCGAGTTCGCCTGGGCCTAGAAATCCGCCATCTGGAGCTTCCACAGCTAGAAGCACTTCCAGTTGGCTGAAGCGACTCACCGGCTGCACGCCTAGGATATGGAGTGGGTCTAGCCCCTCCTCTACACCCATCCCGTCCAACAGCAAGGAGCTGCGGAGAACCTTCTTCAACTCAACCATGTATACACCCACAAAATCCTCTGGAGACAGATCCTGAAAGAGTAGGGTAACTGCATTCTGCACCATCTCATCTGTGGCCTGCTCTACCAGGACACTGACGTCCACAGGTACTGAAAAGCGTCCGTCACTGACCGAAACGTTGATGGAGTATCTGGAGAGGAATTAATTTTAAACACATTATGAGACGAGTGGATTTAACACAAACTGGAGGAAATGTATTGCTTGACTATATTTGACCCAAAGTTAGATTGAAAGCAATTTTTTTAGAACGCATACAAAAATTGCTACATTTATCAAATTAGGTTTTGGGTAAACATATAGTTATAATTGTTGCAATTATTTCAATACTGTTAATTTTTTTTAATACTATTATTATCCATCAGATGATACAGTACAGTAAACTACAGAGTTGAGTGATTTAGACCAGATGTTGGTTCAGACCAAATTAAACAAACTAGAGGTGTAAAAACACCCATATCCCCTTGAGAGGTTTCGAGATAGTAGGAGGGATAGCTTGGATATTAAGTCAAAGGAAGACCTGATGGTTAGGTTTAAATAGGCCCTGATAACTCCTCCCGAAATGTATTGTTCAAACATCACTTACTGATTGAGAGCCATTTCTGATCACCGGACGATACAAAGTGAAATCTATTCAAATTCTATACACTCATCAGCGTTTCATTTACCTTCCAGGCTCCAGGCCGTTCAGAGCAACAATCTTGCCGTCTTGTCGGTTAATTTTGAACCGATTCTTTGTTTGTGGTCTCTGACTGAATGACAGCACATCATTCTCATCTGGGTCTGTGGCATAAATTTTGCCAATGATCCCGCCAGGAAACACATCTGCTGCCATGACGATGCTGATTTCCAGTGGGAAGGCCACAGGTTTGAAGAGGCTGTCTCCAATGATGCGAACAAACACAAAGCTTGAAGAGGACAGACGAGGCTTTCCAGAGTCACGCGCCTTCAGCAAGACAACAAAAAAGCTTCATTACCAACACAAACCAAACAAATACATTTTAAACTGTGTCACACAGACTCGTGGACTCAACTACTTTAACTTTTTGTGGTTGACTTTTTTTTTTTTTGTATTTAATTTAAAATGATTGATTTCCTTTATTGCCTTCAAACGTTGCATTAATATTGTCTGGGAACTTTACTCCACAGCTTAATTTCTTAATGTCTCATACTTTGTCCTGACAGCACAATGCAAAAAATGCAATATATATTTATATATTCTCAGTTTAGATAAGACCTGATTTTGTTTGGATAGAATGCCAAACTGACCTGTATCTCAAGTGTATATTCCCGAGTCGCATCCAGACCAAACTGTCTGCTTGTCCGTAATTCTCCATTTTGGTCCAGACTGAAGGTGTTGCCCTCATTTCCAGACACAATACGAAACTCAAAAGGTGCAGCATTCCTGGGAGAGTCCTTATCAGAAACTGACAATGTGAGGATGGTGGTTCCAACAGGTTTGTTCAGCTAGGTAGAAACATGGGGGATGCATATGTTACTCATTGTGATTAGACAAGGAGAATGCTAAGCGATATATATGACTAGAGGCCAAATCCCCAGATCTGTGGTTAAGTATCAGATGATAAATGGTACACTATGTAGATAGTATCAGTTTGGTAAAGATATTGGGGTTGATTTAAATGACTTCACTAAGGAAACAGTCTGGTTGCTAAGAAGGGGTCAGTGATGTCATATAACACAGTTAAGCCCATTCCAAGCTTCTAAACCAGCATAAAAGACCATTCTGTTCCTCAAATAAACCCTGCAGTGGAAATCCATTTGGGAGATGAGCAATGTGCTAATATATATTACTAATAAGATGACAGACTATACATAAATATTGTTGTTTTATTACACATATTTTTATGATTTGTTATTTCCTGAAACTCAATTGCTTTGGCTCAAATATCGAAACCAAATTACACTGATCCCACACTTCCTCTCCTTTATATTAAGAACAGCTTGTACAGTTCCAGTGGACCCAGGCCTAATAAAAGCCGGAACCTTTACACCCTCTCTATTTCCTCATTGTGAAGAGGAAAAGGTCAGAGTGTGAAGATTTAAAGTCTGGAACTGACTTTGAAGAAGAAAATGAATTGTGATTTAAAAAAAAAAAACATGCACTAGAATGAATGCCTTTAAATGCCTTTAACCAATGAGCCAATGTAACAATAATTAAAGCTGCAAGCAGCGATCAAAGGGCGCCATCATCTCTCAATGGCTCCTTGGTTGCACTATTCACTTTGACCAATCTTTTTTATCTTAATTACTTCCCTTTATTTTATGTATTCAAGGAAAAACTATTAAAAGCAGATCTCAAAGTATCATGACCCCTAGGTGGCGGTGTAAACAATGCTGAATATTTTTTTCTGATCTTATTTAGACCAATATTCTTTTCGCTTATGTCTTAATTGGCAAAAAGAAGTACTTTAACAAAGATAAATGTGGTATTCCCTGTGGCCACCTGGTGGTGCTATAACCGAGAATTTACCTAGTAGATGTGGTTAACAGACACGGTGTGTTAACATAGTGGGTAAACTCGGGACCAATCACACTTTGCAGTGGCTGAGTTATTAACAACTCCCTGTGTATTTCGAATTCTGCCAGACGCTATGTGCACATTGTTAAGTCAAAAAAGCTTTGTTCTTTAACATTTAGTTGCCTTTACATAAGACTAAAGAAGATTGGAGATGAACAGAGTTTGTCAAAGTACAACATGAGTAAAAGTGATTTTTTTTTTTTTCAAAATAACGACTGTAGAGTTTGGAAACGTAATCTATGCTACTTATTTTTAAGTCTAGTGTTACCTATAAGTTGAAAGACTCCATGGAGCCATTTTGCTAAACCCACTTTTCAAACACCAATCAGACTTAAGTTTTCACCATGTCAGACGTATTTGCGAAATTCTGAGACTTTTCGAACATGTTTGAGGCCCACCGAAAACCGCAAACAAATAATTTTCTGAACAATACCAATAAGGGTTCTAAGCACCTTCAGTGCTTTTATTATATGTTTGATTCAAACAACAATAAAGCCTGTTTATCTAGAAAAAAATACAGACCAACCAAGATGGGGTTTGTTTATTGTTAACGTAATTTCAAATGCATTTCAACCTATTTATTACAAATATGATATTTGAAAATAGCACGCTACATTTTACACAAAATATTTTGGACCATTTTAGGAGATTAATTATGAAAAAAGGCTATTTTTATGTACCATGAGTGCAGTTATCCAGTTCAAGTTTCAGATGATTCACATAATCCTATAGACTCCACATCAGAGTTGGGCCCACATCCTCACTTTGCTTAAAATCGATGAATGTGTGCAATGCTCACTTCATGTTTTCATATTTGGCAATCGATATTCAAAGTAATTCAATCAAATGTTTCTTTCTCAGCATTACATCCATACAAAAGGAAGGCATTAGTTAAGAGAAGTGTTGCTCGCACCTGAATGAGAGCAGACGCATTAGCAGGGGAGAACACCGGTGGGTTGTCGTTCACATCTGCAATCTCGATATTGACATTTACAGTGGTGGACTTGGCAGGTGAGCCGCTGTCAAATGCTTGCACCGACAAAGAGTAGCTTGAGACCTTAAGCAGGAGAGACAGAGGAAAAATGTCAGCCAATAGCGCTTCAGAATGGATCTACTCTCCTCAAATATCTTTTATATTAATAATAAACACAAGACTGTCCGCTCAGCTGCACTCTCTCAAATTCCCCCATCACAACCCTTCAGTCCCTAATTAAAGACTTTATAGCAGATTTCAAGATAATTGGCTGAAATCATGCACTGTCTCGGGAGAATATCTCAAAGAGCCACTGCGCAGACATGTCAAGAATCATTAGCCAAAGTAACCAAGCTCATTCCAAGGACTAACCGTCTCTCTGTCTAGGGCTTTGTTAACTTTAAGGAGCCCAGTTATTGGGTCAATCCAAAACTGGTTTTCACGGTCTCCTTTCAGAATGGTGTAGGTGATTCGTCCATTGATCTGACTGTCCAGGTCTTCGGCAAGTAACTGCAAGTGAAAAGCATTCAAAACTTCTTTAAAAAGCGGCACCCTCATTCAATAAATGATATCACAGTTCAAATACACTCTACAAATGAGTTGATTAAGTGGAAGTCTGCAAACAACGCACTTAATTATATGCTAGCTGCTAAATTAAAAGGATGTCCACAGATAATTAAATGCCAACGAAGAGGTTCAGCTAATGAGAGAGCATTACCCTTGTGACTGTCTCTCCAATGGCTATGTCCTCACTGATCAAAACATTGTAGATGTCCTCGCTGAAGGATGGAGAGTTGTCGTTAACGTCCAGGAGCTCGATGGTTACAATGGTTGCGGTTCTCAAAGGAGGCGATCCGCCGTCAAAGGCCTCGATGTTTAAGAAAAAGTCCTTGCAGATCTCATAGTCAAGATCATCCGCCACAGAAATGACGCCTGGAATTATATTAGATGTGAAGCAGAGCTAATGATTAATTTATTTGAAAATAACAAAGATGGCTTACATAACTGGCAGTGGAAAGGCACCTTGGAATAAATGAAAAGCCAAAAGAGCAATGTCACCGCTTTGGCTTTAACAGAGAGTGTAACTGCATACTTTATCAAATTAAAAGCATGGGTGTAAATGATATAATTTAAAAAAAAACTGCAAGTTAATTGAAGTTTTCTGCTGGCTGATAACATTTTAAAAAGACAAAAGGACCATAATTAATAAGTTTTGTGAACTCTTCATACAGTAAAGCATTTTTTTAATTATTGCAAATTCTCTGTACTTTTAAAAAATACTATCAAAATAACTAAATGGTAAAAGTTTGCGCACAAACGTTTAAAAGTGCAGTTTAAAGCCAATAGCACAATGAGTGGCAAACCAACCCCCATTTCTCAACAATGTTGGTATATACCAAGTTGGTTGCTATGGTAAACACCCAGGTTGTTATGGAGGTGTCAGTCACATAATATATTGTTGCCTTTGTCCGTAGAAGTTATTTAAACCCACCCATTTGTCTCTATCATTTACCAAAGCTTAGATAGAGTTCAGGAAATTAGGTTGCTAAGGTAAACCGTTTGGTTGCTAAGGTATGTCATGATTAACAGTCAAATCCACACTTCATTTTGATTATATTTTTGTTGCCTTTGCCTATTTAAACCAGTCTAGAGCCTGGGGTTCAAATACATTTGCACGGTAATTGGTCAGCCCTTGCATCGGTTGGTAACCACAAGTGATTTTGAAGGTTCTATTTGAGTTTGACAAATTTGACCCCATTTTAAGTCAATTTCCCAGATTTCCTTTAGTGGTACCTGTCTGAATAAATATAGAAACCCGAGTGAGACCAGTTTGGATGTCTTCGCAAAGTTTGGTGGCTGTAGCTCAAACGATCTAGGAGGGAAAAAAACAATCTGCATCTTAATATGACAAATATTAGCTTTACCTGTTGAATCATCGATTGAAAACTTCCCAAGTTCATTTCCAGACAAGAATTTATAATAAACTTCAGCATTCTTCCCAATGTCGGCACTGGTGGCGAAGACACGCAGTAATTCTGTTCCAACGGCAACATCTTCAGGTACGGTGACTGAGTAATCTTGTTTTTCAAATACTGGCGGGTTGTCGTTCACATCCAGAACCATTATGGTGAGGTCTACCTCCGTGTAGAGCGATCCTTGAGCTCCACCTCTATCAGCAGCGTTGATCCTAATTTGATATGAATCCTGCACCTCTCTATCCAGAGACTTTTCCAAGATCACCACTCCAGAGGACGAATCGATGGAGAACATGCCTCCAGCAGAGTCGACAAGGGAGTAAATGATTTTCCTGTTCTGACCTGAAAGAGGGCAGATTGAACTGTTGTTGTAAGTGAAACTCAACATCAAATATGAAATGTGACATCTGAATTGCATTTTATGGACCTTTATATGCTAAACTTTAAAACTTGCACTGAACTGATGCATATTTTCCCCAAAAAAATGCATAGATAGAGAGATGTTACATTAATTAATTTAATAATACTCATACAATGTTTGTAAATTATGTGTTCGTTGTAAGTCGTAGATCCAAGTTATCACGAGATGATTCAGTTCATGTTATTCCTACATAAAGATGTGGAGTTAATCTGTGTCTTTCAAAAAAAAAGAAGGGATTGCCATATCTTTGCTGAAACCTGTTGCTAATTGGAACCATACTTTTTGCTTTTATTGTGAACAGATAGAATAGTAAGGAGACAGGAAGAAAAGTGAAGAGTAAGAAGCTGGGAAATGACCAATTCAGGACTCACCCGAGTACCACTGAAGCTTTACACAATGTTTCTCAGAAACTCACTTCCACTCTCAATGTGGCTAGGTCAGCAAGACATTCAGGCCAGTGTACCAACATGTGTTTTAAAAGATTTTTTCTAGATTTCATTAAGCTAAATGTTATATTTTTATATTTCTTCCACACATTACAAGCATAGAGTGCATATACTGTATTTGTTTACTGGAGACTAGCCCTGGTTTACCTGGCTTGAGTCCCCCTGTGAGGGATTGCAACACTAGCCACGCCTCTTTGGGTTTAGTAGCATGTAGCTTCCCAGAGTAGCTCCCCATGTCAATTGGAATTTCTAGTCTGGGTTTTTTCTCTGGGACTTTTTCCCAAAAAGTATAAAACAAGTGCCTTAGGGTATTTAAGCCTTCTACTTTTTAACTGGATTTTTAAGTAAATTTAAGCCAAAATATTTATAGATATTTTGTTCTACAAAACATACTCATACTAGAACTAATCTTTATTAGGCTCCTCCTTCTGTGAAGCTGCTTTGATACACTCCCTTTGAATATTTTAAATATCTTATTCAGATTGTGGTGATGCATTACTCACAAAATGTAACTTATTTAAGTTACAAAGCAAGGCTTAAGTTGGTGTAAAGGAGATGAAGAGGATGTTAGAACCATAAATACCCATGAGGGGAAGAGTAAGAACTTAAAAGAAATTTGAGGGAGTCCACTGCTATAAATCAAAAGGTTACATAGAGTTAACCAGTGACCATGACTCCTGAAGACTATAAATTGTTTTTCACGCATATTCAATATACATCTTTGCAAGTAGGCAGACAGCTATAATACCTTCATCAGCATCGTTAGCCTGAAGACGCGTGAGCAAAGAATTGGGTGCAGCACTCTCAAAAACACTCGCCATGTACTGTGTGAAGCCAAAGGATGGTGCATTATCATTGACGTCTAGAACGGTCAGAGAAATTTCAGAGCGACAGAAGAGTCCTCCAGCATCTGTAGCCTGTGCTATCAATTTATAACTCGCAGTTCTCTCACGGTCCAGCAGAGCAGCCGTCTTCAGTTCACCTGGCACAAAAACAAAGGCGCATTATTAAAATGCAAAGCCTCACAGGATATATGTCAGAACCATCAGCCAGGGCTGCATTAAGTAAAAAGGTAAATTGAGATGAATAAAAGATGCTCTAAATGATGGATGGCAACATCAATATTTTCCTGTCTCCTGTGTTTTATGACGTCAATGAGGTAATTACTAAATCACTTTCTAAACATTAGTTAAACTTATCAGTCAACTAAACTGAAATTAAAGCACAGAAAAAGTTTCTGTAGCAATAGGTCCAGTGGTATTATGATATTACAGTTAGAAAAGATGTTCAAGCACTTTTTTCAAATTTTTTTTTTAAATCACGCACACTGCACAGTAAACGTAATATTAGAGTGAAGTCATCACAGTCAACTAAAAACACATTGGACACAGTGAACATTTTGCGGGAATATTCCCCATTTAGTTAGTCAATCCTACACCTTTCCAAATCAGTTATTAACTAGATGGCTAAAGTTTTTACAAAAACTGTGATATTGGCTTGTAAGAGTGCAGTTTAAAAGTATTTTATAAGCAAAATGGTGGAACTTTTGGTTGTTCTAGAGCAGTCAGTGATATCATTCAAAGTTATCTATGCCACTATGAGGGATATAAATCAAGCCTCAAGTCTCTATGAATTTCCTTTGCTGAAAAGGTATATGTTAAATGGGTTGCTATGGTAAACATTCTGGTTAGTGACACTATAATGTTCCCTTTGTCACTATAAGACCTATAAACCAACAAATCATTATTCAAAGCTGGAATAGAGTTCAGGAAATGTGGATGCTATGGTACATTTATTTAATGTGTATGGTTTAATTTGTTACCATGGTTTGTTGCCCATTTCTCTATGATGTTTCATCTCAAAGATATTTTCAGTGCTGTTTTTTTTTCAATGGCCTTCATAAGTCAATGGTAAATATTTAAACCCTTCTAGATCCTTGGTATGTTCCTTCACAGACTGCTAACCTCTACATGTGTGGTAAGTTTCTATGAGGTTCTGGATTTGACTTACAGGTTTACAAAGTTAATGTGCCAGCACATTATTGTGGTTAAAAGTAGGGCTGCACAAATACTATAATCAGCTGCACGTAATTATATGATGCAGTGTTGCAATTGTGTGAACAAAATCTTCTGACATTTTACGTCATCTGTGGCACAAACATGACTGATTGCTGAGAAAAGCGTTCCACATTATTTTTTCCTTTATTTTGTGTTTGAAGTGACCAAAGAAAAAAAAGAAGTGTTGTGCAAGATTTATGAGTGGAAATTGGCTACATCATGCAGAACCACAACAAATGTGTACCAGCACACTGGAAAAGAACTACAAAATTATTTTTTTCCACAATATTCAATCGCTAGCCTTTATAAATCACACTAAGATTAAGTCCTCAAAGAAATTGTGATGGTGGCATTCTTTTCAGCTATTTTAGACCTCTTTTAAAACCGGAAAATTCAATGTAAAACACATGTCAAAAATGACGTCGATAATCTCAAAAAATAAATAGTGCAGTCCCAAATAGCGCAGCCCTAGTGATAATCTGTAAGTAGGATAATCTGGACAGTACTTTAAGAATTGTTGTATTGTCTGTTTTGAAACTCTGATCTTGAGTCAGTTATCAATTGAATTTAAATGATATTTAAAGCCATTAGAAGAGCATTTGCTTCTAATTTTGACATTCTCACACATTTCAACATTTTGCATCCTCACACTCAGGTTTTCAAACTCATAGGCTGTACAGAAAATACCAGTATTTGCATCCATGAAAAAATCTTCAACCCCAATGCCAAACACAGTGTACTGAATTTCTGCATTGACGCCAGAGTCCAAGTCTGTGGCTCCAACTGTCAGAATGCCAGCATTAATAGGCACATCTTCTGGAAACGAGGCATCATATTGAGCCTAAGAAATAGAAGGATAGAGGATTATTAAAACTAAGCACGTCAAGAATATCACAAAACACTTACAAAATAAGGCATCAGTACGCAAACAGAAAGCAAAGTCTCCTATGAGATGAAAAATGGAAGCCGGAATCAACTGCTCAAACCTGATTGCAAATGGGGCTGTTGTCATTGGCGTCCATGATGGCGACCTCCATGCCTATACGAGTTAGAAACAGGCCGTCACTGGCTGTGATATTGAGCAAGTATCGATCCTGCACTTCTCTGTCCAAAGGCTGATTCACATAAACCTTCCACTCCCCCTGAACAGGAGCCAGGGCAAACACCCCCTTGGGGTTTCCACCTGGGTAAAAAGAATGGGAATAGGATAGAAATGTTCTATTAAGAGAAGACGATAAAAGAACACAATAAATTAGCCACAAACCATTTTAACCCCATCAAATCATACTGTGTACCAACAACCACAAAGCAACTTTAAGATCATACTGAATTAACTAAAGCTTTTAGGGAAGGGTTTTTTTTTATTATTAAAACAATAAACTCAGGGTAATTTAAACAATCGGCTCACATCCACGATGGCCTTTAAACAAAGTAATGTGGTTCATAAAGCAGATGGTCTTTACTCATATAGCTTTTACACACTTAGTTCATTAAATAAAGCCCCTTTCAATGTGATTATCTTTCCCAGAGAGCCTCTGTGAGTCATAAATCATCCTCTATGGGTTGCTTTATTACATACCTGTGATATGGAAGCTCACAAGCCGATTTTGATCAGAGCTGTCCCAATCACGAGTGCTCAGCACTGAAACCACTTCTCCCTGTGGGTCACTCTCGAGCACAGCACCCCTGTAAAATTCCTTCTCGAAACGTGGTGGGTTGTCATTGACGTCTGCAATTGCAACTGTTACTACGGCTGTGGAGGAAAGAGATACAGCCTCTCCTAGATCGGATGCCACCACGGTAAAAGTGTATGATGGATAGCGCTCATGGTCCAAGTCCCCTAAAGTGGTTATCCATCCAGTTTTGCTGTCGATCACAAACATGGCACCAGTTACTGATCCACTGGCGTATTCTTGCTCTTGGTTTAAGATTGGCCCCAAACTGTAGGTAACTTGTCCGTTAGAACCCCAGTCAGGGTCAAGTGCTCGTATCTGGATCACTCGTGTCCCTCTAGGCATGCCCTCCATGACCATGGCCACATAAGAGCTGGTTTCAAATGCTGGTTTGTTATCGTTCACATCCAGCACTTTGACTTCCACGTCTACTACAGACATGGACTCAACTAGAGCCTGCCTCATATTAGCGGCAACTTTGAAACGGTAAATGTTGATTCGTTCATAGTCAAGGGGATTAACAAGCCTTAGAAGCCCAGTTTCCCTTTCAACCAAAAATGTCCCATCTTGGTTACTCTCTCCAGTCTGTCCATTAACCACAGAAAATGAGGCAATCTGACCCGGACTTAGGAACACTGAACCCAAGATCGTCCCAACAGGTGTGTCCTCTGGGACTGTGTAGGAGTACTGGGGCTGGGTGAAGGAGGGTACATTTGCATCAGGGGGTAAGACATGAATGAATGCTGAGACTAGAGAATGTTTGGCCAGGACGCCACCATCTGTAGCTTTGACGAAAAAGGAAAGAACTGTTCCCCTAAGGTGTGCCATACTTCCTTTTGTGACCATCCAGCCACTGTCAGGCTCAATCTCCAGCACGTCTACAAGAGGGAGCCTCGATTCACTGTAGAGAGAGTAGCTGATTCTCCCATTGTCCCCAGCATCTAGATCCTGTGCCTGGATCTGAGTGATAAGTGAACCCATTGGCACATTAGCCTTAATGCTAACTCTATACTCCATAGCTCGAAAACGAGGAGCATTATCATTCTCATCAGAAAGAATCACCCTAACAGTGCAGAAGGATGCTCTTCCCCCTCCATCCAGAGCCATTACAGTCAGTACAATGTCTTGGTTGACAGGGTTCTCTCGGTCAAGTTTCTGAGCTGTTGTTATCACACCATCAGCTCCGATGTAAAACTGAGACTTTCCAAGGTCATTGATAAAAGAGTATGTGATCTTGCCGTATATCCCTGAATCTTCATCTGTTGCACGCACCTGGATAACTCTAGTACCTTCAGGGGCGTTTTCACGGACCTCCGACAAATAGAACCTTTGGCTAAAGACAGGGCTGTAAAGGTTAGCACCCATAACTCGAATGTTCACCACTGCAGTGTTTGTAAACACCCCATCGGATACAGACACAGTGAGGTTGTATAGTGGCCGCATTCCCTGTCTGCGCTGGCTAGACAAGCTTATGACGCCAGTCTCAGCATCTATAAGAAAGTTCATTTTCTCATCTCCAGAAAGTATGCTGTACCTCAAATTCCCAGCATCTGAGCGGTCCGAATCTGAAGCTTGAACGCAAGTCACAATGTGACCTTTGGGAGCCAATTCGCTCAAAAATGCTTCATAAAAAGTCTGGCTGAAGGATGGTGGATTGTCATTGACATCAGTCAACAAGACAGTGACCGTGACATCCGTGAGCTGAGAAGGAGAACCGTTGTCTGTGGCCCTAACAATAAAGTTGAAGCTTGGTGTAAGTTCATAATCCAGAAGACGGGCTGTACAGACAAGTCCTGTGACAGCGTCAATTTGAAAGGAGTCTGTGCTGTTATTACCATCGGATAGGATTTGGTAGCTAACCAAATTATTTTTTTCAGAGTCCTTGTCGCTCGCCGAAAGTCGGAAGACTCTCGACCCAATCATTGAGTTTTCTGGCAAAACAGCCATATATGAAGAATTCCGAAATACAGGAGCATTGTCGTTGACATCGACTATAGTGATATCGACATCCACTTCAGATCTAGCTCCTGTCAGGGTGTCTGTTGACCTGATAGTAAGTCTGTAATATGATGTGGTCTCATAATCTAAAGGATAAACAACACTAATCACTCCACTATCAAACCCAATGTCAAACTGAAAGAAGGGATCACCATCGACTATAGTGTATTTAATATTTTGACCTTCTGGACTGGTGGCATTTATGCACAACACTGGGGTCAACACTGCAATGTCCTCTCTTACAGATATGCCATAGAAAGACTTGTCAAAGACAGGCATGGCTTTGTTTACTACAGTAACGGGAAGCTCTGCAATGGTGAAAAGAGGAGGGTAGCCGGCATCACGTGCAACAATGACAAGTGGATATTCAACATTGGACAAGTCTGCATCAAAGGCTTTTTTAAGAGTTAGCTCCCCTGTGAGTTTATTCACTTTGAAATGTGGATGATTTTCCCTCAGCTCGTAATACACAGCACCATTTATGCCTTTGTCCAAATCTATAGCAGACACCTGAAAGATGGAGGAACCAGGCTTTGCATCAACTTGAACAGTAGCATAGTATGGAAGGCCTTGAAACTCGGGGGCATTGTCGTTAACATCCTCAACTTCTACTCGGACGGTCACACGGGCAACCCGCAGTTGGTCATATTCTCTACTAGCCTCAACCACCAGCTCGTAGAGTTCCATTTGCTCTCGGTCAAAAGGGACACCGGTGGTTTGAATGACCCCTGATGTTGGGCGAATTACAAAACGTGACCCTGCATTCAAAACCGTGTACTTAAGTGGTTCATTTAAGCGATTTCCCACAGCATTTACAATGGTTACCATGGTAATGTTCACGCTGTTCTCCAACACTGAAGAAAAGTATGAGGGCTGACTGAAAACAAGACCACTGTCCATTGCCTCTCTGACTAACACGGTAACAAGGGATGTGCAAAAGTACCGCCCATCTGATACTTTGACATTGAACCGATATCTGTCTTTGGAAAGTTGACTGTTTTTGACTGTAATTATGCCTGATGATGGATCAATCGCAAAGTGCTCCAAGTTGACATCAGCCAGTGAATACAATAACTCCGCAGTCATGTCTGGATCAGAGGCTTCCACTCTCAGAACCTCAACTCCAACATATGTAGGAAGTAGCAAGATTGAGTCATAAGCTTCTTGGGAGAACTGTGGTGGAGAGTCGTTGATGTTTGCAACCCTGATAAAGACATTGGCTGCCTTCTCTGCAGTCAGCTGAGGCCTACCACTGTCCTTCACGTTGACTGAAAAATAAAAAGAACTGAATGTTTCGTAATCCAACTTGGCAATAGTTCTGACTGATCCTGTTCCAGAATCCACCGTAAAGAACAATTTAGCTGTATCATCTACAATCTGGAAGAGCAGAAGGGCATTGTGATTCTTATCAGCATCGGTGGCTTCAATCACCAAGGGCTTTCCGTCTTCTCTCATCACCACACTATTGATAGGGGCAGCCTCACTTATGCTCCCTATATATGAGAGCTCCTGGAAAACTGGAGGATTATCATTTTCATCAACCACTTGGATGCAGACAGTGACACTGGAGGCAATTCCAGCCATGTTAACAGCATTTATGACCAGAACATAAGAGGAGGTCATCTCAAAGTCAAATTCCCTTTGTGTTGTGATGACACCGGTGTAACAATTCATTTTAAATCGCTTCTCGTCATTTCCTTCTGTGATCTCATAGATCAGCATGGAACGACTAATCGCACCGACCATTATGACAAATGTTCCAATAGCCACACTCTCTGAGATCTCAGCTTGGTATTCCTGTTGAACGAACTTTGGACTGGAGAAATCTGACAAAGAGACGGTCATCCTTGCAGTTGTGGTGCTACTCAGTGCAGGTGATCCTCCATCTGTAGCTCTCACGGTAAGAGTATAAAACCCTACCGTTGAAAGATCCAAATCTCTAGCAACAGAAATGATACCAGAGAGCGGATCTATTCCAAATATCCCACCGGTGTTTCCTGTAGAGACATGTATCCGTAAGTTCACGATACAGACTGGAAGGTGAAGCATAAATCAAATATAAATAATACGGAAGATGCATTAAAAGATTGAGCATCACAGCTAAAGGCAATCTTATTTTACTGCTAGCCAAGTGAAATATTATCAGGGAGCTCATCAAACTCACAACAGAGAACATTGTGTTTACCTGCATCAATTGAGTAAACTATCTCCCCGCTTCTCCCAGAGTCTCTGTCTAGAGCGAACACCTGCACTGCTGACGTTCCCGGAGGGGCTGATTCAAACACTGTGCTGTCATAAACAGCCCGAGTAAAGAAGGGAGGCTGGTCATTGGCGTCCTCCAAAGTCACAATAATCCGAGCTAAGTCTCTGTAATATGGAAATTCCTGATCTTTCACCTGGACAAATAGAGGAGGAAATATAGGACGGCAGATTTGAAGAGAAAAGCTACAAGTTGTGTATGAAAGGATAAGATAGGAAACAAGAAAAAGCAGGAAAAATGCAGATAGAGAAGAACAATGATTTTTTTTTATTAAAATATGACTGTAAAATGTACAGTGGTCTCCAGTTCTAGTTTTTAAAGCAGTATTTTGATTGATCTTGTACACTTTTATTTCAGGCAGGACACTCAGGAGAGCAGTGTGAGAGGTTAAAGTGTTATTGCATTTAACCAATTGCCTTTTGGTGCAGACAACAATGTTAAAGAAAATCTTATTTCTCAACAGTTGTTTGGCTTTTTTAAGCATTTTTTATATATATGGAGTAATATTTTCCTCAAGTTTTCTCTTGATCTCAGGCTCCACCTTGAGCCATTTGTGCCGGACATCTTCAACCTGCTACAGCAAAAATATCTATTAATATCCCCCTGCATAAAATCAGATTGGGCGGGAAACCTTTAAGCTTACTCTCTAAAGTGCACTGATTTATCTAGTAAGGATAGAGAAGTGTACCCTTGCCCCATCTCCCACTTTCTAAAGTCCATGTGGATAATGTTTTGAAGGTATCGCATAAAGGGGATGAACTTGGAATGAAGCAATGCACCATTTAACGAGGCACCATTGAGCATTCAGGAGACATTGTAGGATTAAATCAGTTAAACATTGAGGAAGGAGGGTGCCCAATTGATGACCCCACAGACATGCTTAACTGTCAGTTTAACCAACTCTTCCAATCAAAGTGTCTGAAATACAGATCCAGACCAACTACCTTTTCTTTGTATTAGAGAACAACCATTAGATGAGTTTGATCAACTGTTTTCAGCCCAATGGAACACCTCGTATTTTTTAACCAATGGCTATCACTAAGATCTTGCTAATGGCATTGAAGAATAATTAAAGAATCCTTTCTTACCATAACTGTGAGGATATGCTGAGTGCGGGCTTCAAAATCCAATAGATCTGCTGTGTACAAGACCCCAGATCCAGGATTGATTCGAAACGCCCTCATGCTTGCTGGATCAACACTGCCATGGATGGAGTAGCTCAGTTTTGCCCGTTCGTCCCTGTCTCTGGCCCGGACGCGCAAGACCTCGGTGTCAGCTGGAGTATCCTCAGACACCAAGACTTCATAAGTGGGCTCAGAGAAAACGGGAGAATTGTCATTGCTGTCCAAAACCTTTATGTAAATCTGTAAAGACAGAGGCATTTTAGCTTTACGCAATGAAATCAATATAATTTAAACAGACAGGTAATCTAAAATCTGCAAAGATATCAAACCCCATTTAAATAAAGAACGGGAAATACACATAATTAACAACTAATATGGTTTTTAGTGTAGGGAATCCATCTCTTTCTGAGATATTTAAAGAATCTGACAGAACTATTTTTGCTACTTTCTTCCAAATGTCTAGATATTTACCTGTGTAGTGGCAATGTTCGTTCCATCCGTCACCTGTACGGTCATGTTGTATTGAGATTGACTCTCTGCGTCTAGAGGTCTGGCAATTACAATGGTTCCCACGCCTCTTTGAATATCAAATGGCCCATCATAGTTCCCTATTATAGCAAGAAATCAAAGTTAATCTGATCAGAGATATCATTTGTGACAGAAAAAGCACCCATGCCTCTATTTATCCAACGAAGAGGTACAGGTTTGGGACCCAAGGATCAAGATGAACACTTAACCAATCAAACTGTCATGTTGGTGCTTCTAAGAGCTATACATTTTTAATGCTTCACAGCGATTCATCAAACTTTCATGGCTTTCAAAACATCAACCGCTAGATATTGGAATAATCCCCCCCCCCATCTGCCTCAGGTCTCTTATCTTTGACTTCCACAAGCAACTGTGTCAGGTACAGGTTTCCCACAGAATATCCTCAAAAATTCAGGTCCATTATGATTGGTGAGGATAAACATTCCGAACTTCTTTAGTATTCATTGCATGCATCGGTTCCAATTCCACTCAATTTCCACTGCGTTTAAGTGAGATCAGACGACCCGAAGTCTGGAAGGTATCTCAGCACTCACAGTGTTTACAGAACTGAGCAATTCATGTTTGCCCTACGGCTATTGGAGTTTTTTTTTATGTGAGAATCTAAAAGCATCAGCTCAGCTGACCAACCCTTGACAAAAACTACCAACATAAATACAGACAGTTAACCTACCACTGTCTGACGAGCAGTTTCTACCACAGGAGCTCTGCGGGATATAGAACATCTCCCTGGAGGTTCTTCCACCTTTCCGGACACAGGGAGAGAGAGAGATAAAAAGAAAGGAAAATGGACAGTAAAGAGACTGTTCATCCAAAAGCTACAATTTTCAACTAAATTGATCCCCGGGGTTATTCTTCATTGACATCTTTAAGGAGAATTAGGCTTTTGCTGTCTGGGTTTAGAAACTGTACTTTAATAATAAAACTGCAGTTAATAAGTGGATGTTGAAATGGTCTGTGTTTTGTAAATTGCAACAAAAAGTTTTTTTTATGTTTTATGAGAGAAAATAAAAATTCATAAATGCTAAAAACAGCAAAGACAAGGTCAAACCAATGTGAAACTGTATCAAAAACAGATGAACCTCTCCTAAACCTACACGGCTTCAAGAACTTTTTGTGCCATTGTGCTTTGTTTCGTGGCAAGATTATGGAAAACAAAAGCCATCTCACAGTTATTGTACTTCCAAGGGTTAAATCTTTTCACCACTAGATGGCACCAGTTTGGAGTCTGTAAAATTAAACTGAAAGACGATTGTGCCTTTTCACAGATTTTAATGTTTGTTGAAAATTATCAAAACTATAATAACCCTTTTGAAACCAACACATTAATTTGAAATCAAGATTAGGCAATAGCTGGGTTGTGTCATTCCTACTAAATTCAAATAAGGCATTCTGATTGGCAAACCCACCAGAGATTTTTAAGGGTTAAAAAAAGCCAACCAACTTTTGTATCCACTTTGAATATGCTTATATATTTTGAGTACAGATATTTTGAGTACAGATTTTTTTCCTACAAGTAGGGTATAGGGGTCTTTCTTATAAGAAGTTATTTCTGTTTGGTCATTGGGTTAATCACTTCCTGATGGGTTACATCCTTATAAAATAACTTTCTCCTCATACGAGAGAAGGCTGAAAATAGGTTCCTTTGGAAGCTATTAAAACAGTAGTTCTTAGTAACGACCGCCAAACAAAATGCTCAGAGGGTCTTTGAGCAGTTTCAGTTCAAGTTACCTAAGGTTTCTGGAAGAAAAACTGGATTTGTTTGTGGAACCTGTAGTGCTTTTGCTGCAGGCCTTGAGAGACGGTCTATTTACCCTCATCTTTATCAAAGCACTCTGTAGGCAGTCTTCAGAACATGTCTTTCGCTTTGTTGTTTCATTGCAATATTTTATCATCTCTCAGAGAATTTAACATCTACATTTTGCATTAAACAGTAAAACAATTCAAACAAGATATAATGATCTTATCAAATGACCTTTTGTGCATAACTTAAACATCCAATCATCTGCATCAACCCATCAATTGAATGTTATTTTCTGTGTTATATTGTGCTGTTGATGAGAATTGTTAGCAACATTTTTGATGCAATAATGCAAGTTAGTAACGTTGCTTTAAATAGAGACAGCGTAGCTAGCCACCAGCTACAGTCTTCCTCACTTTAATGTCCCAGACAAATTCAAATAATTCAAAGTATAACCAGACATCAAGACAGCTTCACACCTTCTTCAACTTTGATCCAATTTCGGGCCAAATTTCTATGTCCGCGGAAAACTGGTGGTCTGGTATAATAGAAAAATATGTATAATCCCAGTTTCTGTTTGATTTCTGATAACAGGAAATACTTCACAAGCAGGAAGTGACACTCTTCTCCTTTTTCAATCTTCTTTGTCTCCCACTCTGTGCTTTATGTGTTTTGTTTAATCATATATAAGTTTTAAGTTAAATACAACTGTGTTTTCTGTTAAATCTGTTTCTGTTAAACCTTACTTACTCAGAAACTTCATATTTTGGATTAGAAAGTATACAAGTCATGTGAAAAGCAGTCAAATGCAATTGTTTTTAACTTAAGCATGTAATTATCAGAATAACTTTCTGTATTTAACACAGATATTTTACTACTTGTTTTGCCACTCGTGAGGTGAATGCATACCTTCTTTACAGCGTAATGTAACATGCCCAACAGAATAATGTACTTCTCAAGCTCACCAATGATGTCGAACCATAAAGGGGTTTCTATCTGCCAAACAGATATCACTCCAACTGACTCATAGACTTTGGCACTTTCCGCAACTGTGAAGTTGTAAACATCTGCAATAAATCGCAAGGTTGACTGGGATGGCATGGGCTTCCGAATCCATTCGACATGCAAGCGGGTGGTGGACCACTTCTTAGGCCTTCCATTATCAACAGCTTTTATCTAAGCAGGGCAGAAAAAACATGAAGCAGTAATAAAAAATGAGCGGAACTGGAAAGTAATATATCATTTAAACCAAAAATGTTGTCTACTCCTTATAAAATTGCGGACACAGGTAAAGTTCATCTATTTTTAAAAAACATTGCAAGTAAATGTAACTCAATTGGTTAAACTTTACCTCATCCATTACCTTGGATAATTTAACTACAGAATTTTTATTTAGGGATGCTATGTACCATTCATCAGTGTGCTTTTTTTACCGTAAGAATATCATAGCCACCAGCTGTAACCATTTTCCTGGAGGACACCATGGCTGTTTTAGCATCAATTACAAATTTCCCATCATTATTTCCATCCAAGATGCTGTAGGTGAGATCTGCATTGGATCCTTCATCTCGGTCGAAGGCGAGGACTCTGTAGATGGGGTCACCACGCTTACTCCGGTCCCGCTCTGGAAGGCTGATGCGGTACACTGACTCCTTAAATTCAGGTTTGTTGTCATTCTCATCCTGAACGTGCACTATCACCCAGACTGTGGACTGCCTGAAGGTCCCTCCACCGTCCATAACTGTAACCTAGATAAACAAACACGACAAAATGTGAGGAAAATTGTTATGTGTAGACCTTTTTAGAACAAAAGAGACAGTAAATTTAATGTTTTGTTCACCTGTCTTTTTTCCCTTTTCCCTTGTGCATTTGCATCTGCGCTGGTGACATTTTTATCACAGTGTGTGCACCTAGGAGCATAATTTCTAAATAAATGTAGGCTAATGTGGTCACTTAGGGTTAATTTCAAGGTTAAGCCTAGTCAGAAAGGAGCTAAAATCCTCTTTACAGTGGAAAAAAAGCTGGGTGAAAAATCTGACCTTCTCCTCTCAAACTCTTTAAAAACCTATTAACAAATTAAAACCATTCCCTTCACTGACCATTTTCCTTTCTTTCTCTGTGAGTCAGAAAAGGTGGAAGAACGTCTCGAGAGATGAAACATGTTGGGTTTACTTTTATACATTGAGAGTCTGCTTTTATCTAAAGTGACTCACAAATGTGGTAAACAATGAGCAATTTGTCAAAGGAAGAAAACCACAAGAAATGCCAAAGCAACCGTCATTCCTTGAATAATGGTGTTAGAAACATTTTATTTTCTTTTTTTAGGTCACAGTTGCTTTATTAAAGAGTTGAAAAGGTTTTTACCCTCTCCAATAACGTTAGGTTGTTCAACCTGGCTGGGGTGATGAATTATTGGTCTTCCGGAGATAATAGTAATAATAATAATCCACTTTATTTGATTCGCCTTTAAAGAAGCTCAAGGTCACTTTGCAAAGCAAGACAGTAAAAAACAATGATAAAACAGCACATGAACAAAAACAGGAAACAATGCGGTAACAGGTTGAATTAAATTCTGAACAGGTGGGTTTTGAGTCTGATTTTAAATAAAAGAAGGGAGTAAAAATTGCAGATGTTAGGTGGTAATGGGTTCCAGAGTTTGGGGGCAGAAGTACTGAAAATATGTATAGCCTGTCAATAATAACCACTTTTTAAAGTGCCGTCAAACTATTTACAGAGCACATTACTATGCAAGTTACAAGAATGTAAATAAGTCAAGGAGTTATCTTTACAAATGAAAAAAAAAATCATTTAAAATTAAAAAAAGTACTAGGAATCAGAATAGAGAAAAAAAAATTCAAAGCAAAACTTAAGATCTCTGAGATCAGATGTAAAGACAGAAAAAGCCTTCATTCCTATTATTTTGTGGCATTGACTGAGTGGAGAGCAATGAATAGTTTAGGATTTATGTGTTTAAAAGAAACAATGACCAGGAGCCACAGTGTCAGAGATTCTGTTTGCTCAGAAGGAACACATCGAACCATCAAGATCACCTCCCTGATTTCACTTCAATCACCCAAAGGAAGGATCAGGGATCGAACTTGGGATCATCGTGGGGATCATCCACGAACGTCCGAAGTTTGTCAGCTCTACGGTTCACACCCCCTGATTCTCCATGATCGCTTCCTGCCTTCCTGGATTCTCCTGTGAGGATAGCAGCATCTCTTCCTGTTTGATATCACTCTATCTGCTGTACATGTCTAGTATGGAGGAAGACTTTGAGATCCTTCTGTTCAAATATTGTTCTTGCTCTTTTTGAATTTGTCATTTGAACCTGACTAAATGGACATCCAGTGCAATATGTTTCCACATGTTTACATGGTATTACACTAGATCAAAAGTCAGCAATTTTTTTACTGAACAGTCACCGTCATGCATGTCTTAGTTCCAACCCTATATTCTAAAATAATATTTCTAATCCTATTATCTGTTTGATTTCTGAGATTAAACAGGAAGTTACAAACTCTTTTTAAGCAAAGTTCCTGAAAGACATTTGTTCTACTGAGAGATCTTAAGTCTCTCCTCCTGTCACTTTCCTAACATAGCTAACGTATGTTTAAGTTAAGATAAAAGGGATTAAGTATAGAAAAAAGTGCTCAGTGGCTCCAGATCCTTTTAAAGACAGAGTGGATGTAAAAATGCTTACCAAACACATTCTTGGAAAAGAACATAATAAACGGGATCTCCCTCTTTTTAATGGAACTTCACTAGAGATTCTAAGAAATTTGCTCACAAAACACAGCCGAGGGCACCCTATATTATTGAAAACAATGATGCAGCTCATCACAAAAGCCTCAATTCTTAACTTGGAGAATATCAGTCAAACACCTGCAACACCTAGCCTGCTCACAAAGCAACCCATGGAAATAACCATCATCTAGTGACCCCATAGTAAAATCAATGACCCCAAGTCTTCTAAATAGAGCAGGGATGCTGCCTAGCCACAGCCCTCACCAGTCATCGATCAGACCCACTGTGCTGACCTCTACGACAGGTCAGTAATTTAAACTCACTACACTTTTTTGACACGAGAAACATTTGCATCTGTTTAGTGAGAAAATGAGTCTCTGGCTACATTCTTCCCGTCACTTAAGCGCGCTCGTAAGCAAGTTCTATGCTGTTTTTCAAGATATGAAATAAAAAGAAACAGTCATTCATTTTCAAATCTCACACTATTGTTCCACTTATGTTTCAATGAAGTCAATAGCTTACTGGTTGCATGTGCCTGCTTTACTGGACTGAAAAATGTGTTGCTAAAATGGGTCGATAAATAAGCCAGGACGTTTCCTATATGAAATCAATTCAACACTTGAGGCTGTTGAATGGAATTAATCTCCTCTGCATCATAGTTTCATTTTCTTTGAGTTATTGTTGGAATGTTCACACCGTTATAATCTAATGAATCTGCACTTAAACAAAACATTACTGTTATTATTTCAATCAGCAGTAGATAAAAATACTACAAAGCCCACATTTTTATGGTTTACAGCACACTGTTTTAGTCAAGTACATTTTATTTCTATAAGCAACAGAATATACTAGAAACACTAGTGTGACTCATAGACTAAACTAAAGCATTTGCATTTTTAGGGAATTTTAACAATGTTTGATTGCCAAATTGATTGCCAAATTTACAGGATTTTTATTGGAAAACAAAACATAAATTCTATTAATGGAAACACATGCTCCATTTTCTATATGCTTGAAATAATGTTTGGCCAAAATGAGTAACATTTCACCTGAAGACTGAAAATATTTTTTAGTGCTACTTTAGGTTATTTAAATGGAACTTTAGAAAATCTTTTTATTATATTAGAAATGATATTAGTTTTATGATATTGGAAAACTGACAAAAAAAGAGACAATACTGTTTGTGGCAAACACAGCTTTTTAATCAACCTCTAAAGCAGAATCAATATCAAAAACCATCCTGGTGTTATCTTGATGCTTGATATCTTGAACCAAATATAAAATCAAAATAAGAATCAATATCATGACATGAAACAAATATGAACAGTGAGAAAAAGAGGTGTTTGACTCGTGCTAATTTTGACAAAAATATGCGTTCATAAACGTAATGTTGGTTAAACTTAACCGTGAGAGCTAAAAAGTAATAAAAACTTATAACGCAAGTTTGTTTACACCTCCCAGCTCTGTATCTCAAGTGTATGTGGCAAAGGAATGTATACTAGATGAGCTCTCCGAGTAAAGAGCCTGTAATGAAGACCCCAAATAGCAGCTGACTGGTGCTAAAGCCCTCCAAAGAAGGCTTTATTGGCCTTCCTTGATTCATTTCTTTCATTCATTTTCTTTACCCGCTTGTTCCCTGTTGAATCTTACCACATGCAGCTGCATACGTCATCATTACACCCACAAAACGGCATTACAAAAAAATGTAATAATTCACTAGAAAATCATCTAAATTATAAAAGAGTGCTCTCTAATCTACTTTATAGCAATACTGTAGTTTTTTAGTCACAAAAAGCGTACATTTGCTTCATATTGAGTAATTAAAAAGCTCACACATATAATCTCTCTAATCTGGTGGCCCATACAAAGCATCCCATGCTGATATGAGTGATCTAAGACAGTGATATGCCAAGTTGGTTGCTATGGTAAACATTCTGGTTCCTATAGAGGGTTCTGTGACATAATATATTACAAATCAATAGTAAACATGTAATCCCTTCTAGAGCCTGGCTTCAAAAAAATTTTTACACAGTGGTTTGTACCTTCTTGCATAAACCCCACAAGTTTGGTCAAGTTTCTATGAGATTCTCATGAATTACAGCTTAAAGTTTGGCCCCATGTTAAATGGTTAGAAAATTTCCCAGCATTCTCAGTGATTAACCAAAATTCTTATAGTGGCACCAGTCTGATAAGATACAGCAAGCCAAGATAGATTTATTTGCAAAGATTGACAACTGTAGCTCGAACTGTCAAGGAGGAGGTGCGTTTCGAATTTTTGTCCGGAGCAAACAACGAATAACAATGTTGGCTTTTGATGTAAGATAGACTGATCCAAGTCTTTGTTTATGGGCGAGGGAATCGCATCAATCTATTTTTTTGTATTTAATGTAATGTTGCCATATTCAATGGTATAATCAACTCAATAATGTATGCTGTCCCCTACCTCCAGAAAGTGCTCTGTTTGTTGTTCTCTATCCAGCTTCCTTGATGTGGTGGTGATAAGACCTGAAAAACATTGGAGAAAAATGCAAATTGAATAAACTACAAACTCTGCCAGCAAAGGCTGCTGCAGTCCAACTGGAGAGCCATACCCCTCAACAATGATTAATAACATGCCAGGAGAAGGGAATCAATGTATAAATGATTCGTGACACAAAGGTGTAAGGCGTAAACGCACCAAAGAATTGTGATTAATGCATGGTGTTGTTTCCCAAACTCTCAGAGCCTGAAAATGCCTTTTAAAAACACTTCAGTGCCAACACAAGATTAGGAACTTGCTGCAAAGCTGAATGTGAATGCTTTCCGACCGCTAAACAGAACTCTATGCTGGAGTTTGAAAGGAAACTATTGCAAATGTGTGCATGGAAATAATCATAATTCCATCTGACAATGTATTGATGAGAGACTCATAAAACAATTCCCAAGAGGCTTCATTTTTGTCTGCCTGTCAATAAAAACGACATAAGCTAGTGGTGTCGGCTGATTTTGTTGGTAGTTTTTGCAATTTAATTAAAGGCTTTATTTGTATATTGTATCCATGATTGATAAATAGCATATAGAAAAGGAGCTTGAACTTCTTTCTTGTTCAGTCTTATACAGTCTTGGTTCAGCCTGAGCTGAATTAATATTCAAAACTGTCGTTAATACCTAGCTACAGTTCAAGACCAAATTGTAGCTACAGCTGTGGTGCTTGTAATATAAAAAAAATGTTTTTAATCTTATTGTTCTGAGATAGAACAAGAAGTTGCATCACACAAGGAATGCACAGATACTTTAAATGAAGTCGCTGACAGACAATTGGTCTCTTCTGCTTATCCTGAAGGAGAGACATGCAGCAGGCTGCTCTCTCCCAGGAATCTTCCCTTTCCCCTTCCCCTCTGTGTCTCTCTCGCTCTCTCTATGGAGTTTGTTCGCTGTTTGGCATTTGCTGTGTTTAAAGCTAAATAAAACCACATTTTCTGTTATACCCTTCTTCCAGAGTCTTCTACTAATATGTTATCAGAATATTTCATAGCATGCTCATAACAGGTTTCAAACCTGAGAAATAATGGCCTTTTTTTCCTGGTTACATCTCTGAGATTTCTTGGTCTTCTGGATTTTAGTGTGCCTTTTGGATTCAAGCCTCACTTTGCTCTTTCGCAAGTATTTTTTTTTTCAGCAGACGTGTGCTATATTTTGAGTCATCATCATGCAGGAAGACAAAATGTCTTCTGCCCCAACCATCTTTCAAAATCTTCTTATGGTCATTTTTTATGTTGCCTCCAACTTTTAAAAATATGCGTTGTAAATGGGCTGTAAATTATGATTAAAACAAAAAAAAATGAAAATTAGATGATGCTTAATGAAAATCTCGAAACGTCAGAGTGTGTGGTCCAATAAACTGTTTGCAACCACCACATTTACAAACTACAACCCCACTTCCTCTTCCCACCATATATATATATATAGGGTGTGGCTCATATCTAAATATGTAAATTTATATCATATACAAACAACAAAATACGATTAAAATAGATACAAACAAACATTCCATTAACGCTGCAAGCTTGAGCACCTCTGCCCCTTTGATCACACCATGCACTACGGTGCACTAATCTTTTTTTAGGAAATCTATTTAAATGACAATTGTTGAAATTACAGAAAACAGGCAAAAGTGGCCATTTTTTGAGTTTTTTGTGAAATAGCTAATTTCCTGATGATTTTAGAAAGCAATCCATTTTACTTATAATTAATTCTTGGTACCAACCAGTGTCTGGTAAATTTAATTTGCCTGAGCACAATAAGCTGTTCGGTGGCGCTATAGAGCCATTGTGCCGCACCCATTTTTTAAACCCCAATCAAAGACAATGTTTCACATGTCCCGATGTGTTTGAAATTCTGTGAGTATATTCAAGCCCTCAAAAATGCACCGAAAACCCATAATGCTCTGCGCTATTACAGTCTGTGCCCGAGCCCTAATCTGTAATCAAAACAATTTGGCCAATTTAAATGGCTACAACAGGTGACCGTTGGTTTGGATGCCTCTCCCTTCTTTATCCAAATGTGGGTAAAATTTCTTTAACCAAAGTAGTGTAAACAGCTTCATGTTCTTCCTTTTTCTTAGCACACCAGGGTTCTTTAGGTTCTTCATTCTTATTTGAAGCTCTAGACAATCTGTTCACTTTTATGCATTGCTCTTCCTCAGAACAAAAGTATCCAAAAAATCCTTACATTTAATAAATTGTTTTCATCAAATTCTGACATGTTCAAGAACAACAATGCTGCTTTAGAACAGGTGCCAATTATTTAGGTAAATCTTTTATCTGTGCTCTCTGAGCCAGCAGTTTTCTGTGAGAGATAACCATGGCAACGCAGAACTCCCGACGGCACAGGTTGAGCTGCACCACTGGAATCCACACAATTCCCTAAAGTGTGTCATCCACAGAGACTCAATTAGAGAAGTCAGAGGAGCTGCATTTGAACTGATGAGGCACTTCTGCAGCAAGAAAACAGCGGGAAAAGCATTATTTCTTCTGCTCCATTCGTTTAAATATAAGTGCGCTGTTGGGAGGGCATAAATAGTGATATGACTCTATTAGAGGCCAGCGCACTAAACTAATAATCAAACGCGCTTTTCAGGGAGCAATTGGTGGCTGGCTTAGTCACAGCACATTTGTTCTTCTGCAGGCACTCACAAAGCAATCTATCAGAACACTTTGGGGTGGGTTCAACAGACAATAGCAAAAAGGGAGCTTGATAAGTGGAGAGCAATTACCTCAGCTATTCACTGCAGCCACTGAAACTCAAGTAGAAGCTACGCCTGCGGCCCAGGGTGGTCAAACCCGAACCGTTAAATGATTTCTCTAGATATTTGCAATTCTAGTATTTATCATAGCATGTAAATGAATCATGGCTTAGATTTACTGAGCTTAAACTTCGGATGTGAATGCGATTCCAAGCGCTGCCTCGAAGAGATTTGCCACTAGTAGAATGAAAGCTCCCATGCTGGCACCAAACCTTGTTTAATTAATTCACTGACTACAGCAGCATACATAAGCTCTCATGACTCACTTGTTAAATGACAGGGAAAGCAGAGGCCAGAGGAATCAAGAGAGCTGTATTCACCCAGCAGGCCATGGATCAGAGCTCTGCGTGTGATAAAGCTTCTTCACACGAGAATGTCCTGACACTGAAGCAGATTACTGCCGCGGATGCCGGGTTCGTTTAGTAAGACTTCTGGAATTACTCGTGAAAGGGATGCAGTGAAACGATGACATGAGGGAGGAACTTCACTAAAGAATAAAATAACTAAGAACTTACAGCCAAACTACCAGCAAAAAATAACTAAGAACTACCAGCCAAAACGAGGCTCTCTGATGTGATTACAGCGAATTGCATTTGCTTGATAATTTTGAACAAGTCTCAATCAATAATAGTCCATTCTTCCTGGGCAGATCTCTCAAGCTCCTCCAGATTTGTTTTTTCTTCTGGCACAAATAATTTCTTTAAAAATCTGGCCAATCTGCAGGGAAGTAAAATTTCACTCATTCCTTTTGTTCAGCAGAAGTGTTCTTGCACATTTCACTTTATTACAACATATAGGCCAGTAGCTATGACAGCAAGAAGCAAGTAGAGGGAGGGATGTGGTTGGGAATTTTTCAATATCATCTTAAAGTCTTCTTTTTTCATGTTCCCTTCAATCCTGATGAGATTCTCATTACCAAATGCGCTGAAACATCCCTTCAGAATTACACTCCCACCACCATGTATCACCGTTAGAATGTTGATCTTGGGGTTGAATGTCTCTTTCTTTCTAGGCAACATCTCTATGGATTAACCCTTAGAAGTCTGGGAACCTTTTTGAGCGTTAATTTAGTACCGTTTGGAAATGCTTGATATCATTTGTTTAGTACAACCTCAGTTTCTTTCTTTTTCATTACATTACGCAATTCCACAAAAAAAGACTGGGTATTAAATTTTTACTTTGACTGTTAAATTGACTGTTTTTATGTTTTATAACAAAAACCAAACCCATTGAGACAAAATAAAAATTCCTAAACCTCAAAAAAAGGAAAGACATTAGTTGGGTCGGTGCGTGCAGAAACGTCTAAGGGATAAAAGCTGTAGTTTGGTCTTATTTGTCAAAATCTGCAATTTGATCACAAGTATGAACAATTTCAACTTCATTCTGGGTTGTAATTGTAGAAAATTTGTTATTACTAGACTAGATATTACAAATGCATGACTTAAATACAAAAGGAAACATCACTGAAGCAGAAAGAGTAATTCAAAAGCATTGACTTCTTTTCATTGTAAGCATTGCAGAGCTTTCCTTCATTGTATGGATGTACAGTGTTCAGAGGGCTCTTATCTGAACAGTGTGCAGGATTACATTTCCTGACTCGCTTCAAGCCTAAGGTGAGTATTCATTATTCAGATTTGTTGACTTTGCAAACAATGGAAGATGTCTTAGGACGCAGTAGTGCAAGGCAAACCTACTCAGTACCTTTATTCAAAGCAACACAGATTTAAAGAAAGTGTAGAACTGTTTGGAGATGTCTTTCCTATTCCAACAGAACCTTAAGTTTGTGAACAAACTTTGATATCGGGTTTTAAAAAAAGTGTCATTTAAAAGTATTTTTGTTAGCAAAATGGAACAAAAATGTTTCCAAGGTAGAATTTTTGGTTGCTAGGGAGTCAGTGACATCATAGAAGGTTCCCCATGTCACTGGGAGTTATATAAACCAACCCCCATCTCTCTATGAATTTCCTTAGCTATGCCAAAATGGTTGCTATGGTAAAAAGTTAGGTTGCTAATTGCTATGGAGGGATCAGTGACATATTATAATGTTCCCCTGTCACTATATGTTACCTAAACCATTCCCCATGTCTATCATTTATCAAAGCTGTGAGAAGAATTCAGAATATTTGGTTGCTATGGTAAACGTTTGGTTGCTAGGGTAAACAATTTGGTTGGCCAGTCATAAAATGTTACATTTTTTTACTACAATTGGGCTGTCTCGATGATGTTTCATTGTCAAAATTCTCATAAACACAATCCTAATGTTATAGCTGCAATGTCATATTAATTAAACCACATGTTTGAAGAATGTGACACAAGTTTAAATCAATGTATTTAAATTAGACAAACTAGAACATATTAAAACACTTTCAATTTAACAATAACCAGCTTCCACAAGGAATCTCACAATTGTTTGAATTGAAAACTATAACCGCTTCCAAAAATATGTATTTACTGATTAACACCTGTATAGAAATTACTCCAAAGAGTAAAATTTTACCTGTGTTGGAATCGATGGAGAAGAAGTTCTGAGGATTTCCAGAAGTGATCCGATAGGTCAGTCGTCTGTCTGAGGCAGTGACATCAAGATCCTGAGCTCGAATGTGGACCACAGAGACTCCTTTAGGAGAGTTCTCCATGATGTTTGGATGGTAGATTGGTTCCGAGGTTAAAGGTGCATTGTCATTTACATCCTCTACTTGAATGAATAACTCAGCTGAGGCGGAGAGTGGCACAACACCATGATCCATCGCATATACCGTTAACCAGTATGAATCCTGAGACTCACAGTCCAGAGAGCCAGTGGTGTACACCAGGCCTGCACCAACAGAGAAAGGCATATTTAACACAAATAAGTTTAATTAATTCTACAAAAAAACACTTTATATCGTCTGTGACCTTTCATGACTTCTTTATTTATAATCAGTTCTCTGAGTGAGCCAAGAACATTCAGTTATTTTTTCAAGCTCTCTACAACTTGGTTTGAGATTCAATTAACCTTCACAGGTATTCAACCCTTGCACGGGTCAGACTTTGCAGAGGAACTTTAATTCTAACTTTAATAGCTGTGATGTGCCTTGAATTGTGGGGGAATTAAAGTCAGGCTGAGAGATTCATGTTTTAGACACACTCCAAAAATCTAAAGTGAGTTCAGGAGTGTTTCAATAGCCAAGCTGTTGTGGCTTTTTTAAAACTGAACTCCCATTTTCTCTGGGGAAATTAACTCAACTGTCAGCGATGTCTCAGACTGATCTAAAGCAATTCGCAGAACAGGGATCTCTTACTAGGGTTCACTTCCTACAACTTCCAAAAAGATTATAAATTATTTAAGATGAGCAACATAGAAATCATTGTTTCCCATTGGTTCACAGGCACTAGTTCTAAGATGCTTTATGTAAATGTGTTCCTGCAAGATTAGCTCTCATAGGCCAAAAAGTACATTAACGATGTTTGTAAAAACTTTCATAAATGGAAAAAAATACAAAAACAATGCAGGTGTGTTAAAGTTATATATATATTTAGATAAAGTTATATTCCCACGTATAAAACTATTATCTGACATGCACTATTCTGTCTTTAGGTATTACAGCATACATATTTAGAAGAATAATAATTTTGAAAAATACTCAAAATGCCCAACACCTGAGAGAAAGAAGTGCTTAATTATATAAAGAAATTGGGAACTTGAAATTAATTTTTAAAAGCTTTGAAATATTAATATATGTCTGCTGTTTGACACATATCTTGACATCCAAATTGGTTTACAAAATAAACCATTCTTTTTACTTGTATCCATGTAAAATGAGTAGCATCCACTCATTTAAAATGTGTAAATTACACAAATTTAAGATTGATTATTTTAAAAATTGCTACATGATTTAATTGGTCTTTATATTAAATATTATTTCCCCACTTTTACTGATCTGGAACAAATGTTTCTGTTTGCCTCATAAAACAACTGAACCTTGATGAAAATGTCACCAGCAAAGCACCCCCACACCATCACACATCTTTCTCCATGCTTAACAATTGAACCAGGCACGCAGAAGCAATCAGTTCAGTTTTTCTGTGTCACAAAGACAATAATATCACATTTTCAGACTCATGACATCATGAAGCCCACTGAGCAGAGCATATTTGAAACATACTGAGTCTTATTTCACACATCCTTTAATGCAACATATGTAATACCAATCTCGGTTTATTTTAAAAAAAAGGAAGAAGCTGATTGGCTATTGGTGCCCATGTGACACCTCTGCGTGACCAGGTGTCTCATTAAAGAGCTTGAGGGTTTTGGTCTGTAAGAAAGGAACCAAAAAATGCAGACAGAAATCCAGCAGCAAATAGAGGAGAGACCAAAGCTCACAGCTTGAGGAGGACCACTGGTAGGAAAGAGACTTTCAAATATGTGGATGCTTTTTGTTTCTTCGTTTGTAAAATTTATTGTCATGTTTGTTTGTTTAGGTTTATAACCTAAGCCCTGGCATGTCCTGGTAACAAATAAAACCAATTCTTGTGGAAATCAGATGTTTGAGTACAAACTTTTTCAATTCTCAAGATGTGAAGGCCTTTTTCAAGTTCAGGCAGTTTCCTTGAAGGACTTGACAACATATATCAATTGAGGGTGGCAAGGTGGCGCAGTGGGTAGCACTGTGGCCTTACAAGTAAGAAGGCTGCAGGTTCAAGGCTTGCCGGTGACCTTCCTGGAAGGAATTATCATGTTCTTCCTGTGCTTGCGTGGGTTTCCTCCAGGTACTCCAGTTTCCCCCACAATCCCAAAAACACGAAGAATAATTATTAGGTGTGAATGTGTGAGTGCACCCCGTGACCCTGAAAGGGATTAAGCCGGCTTGGAAAATGAAAATTTTTTTTATTGAGGAAAGTGATGCACTCAATAAAAATCATACTGTAGAAATAATAAAAGTATTTTGACTAGTGTATGTTTGACAAGAGTAAAGACTATGGACTAAAGAACTTTTTGGAAAAAAAAGCAATTCTCGATAAAGAAGTATGAACTGAACATAAAATCGGCCGAAACAAAAGGTAAAGGCAACACAGTAAGAAGTCTTCACACTTCAGGTGTAATTGAGTTGTATCCTGTAACATGGCCGTCTGCAGAAAGGACAGATTTTAGCCGCTGGAAAACAATCTATACTGACATCTTGGACAGATCACAAACTTTAAATGGGCTGGGAATCCCACCGCAGGCTGCAACAGCTCCGCTCTGAGACTGCATGTGTGACCTTCAGGTCTTCATCACAGCAAATCTAATCATTCCTGACCAGAGTGCTGCCGCTGCCATTTTGTGATTAGCAGCGCTTCGACAATGCATCACACACACACATGTAAATACAATCACTGATGAGAAGAGGGCATTGCTGACAGAATGACCCATTTTGTGGCAGTCGATCGGTCAACCATGGCACAGAACAAAACCAGTCATCCGTGAAGTGACTCAGCCTAAGGGATTCCAAACCTCACAGCCACCAGGGGCTGGAAAAAGGAGGACTGATAGCATACAGGTCGCTGGTTCTTATTGAAACCTCAAAGCAGCTAAGATAAAATGTCAAATGAGGGGACCATAAAGCCTGACATTCAGCAAGATGTACTCATACTGGGTTTACATCTTTCAACTAATGGAATTTAAAAAACTCCATGGGTAAACAACTTCTAAAATATGGACAGTTGTTAAAAAATGTATGAAGTTTGCTTTTTAGCATGCAGAAACCCTTCACATTTAATACTGAAACGATCCATATTTTAAATCAAAGTTCATGTAAACTCATATCACTTTCCATCATATCTGAAAACCTTTCAGCTAATGTTAAAGTGTCGTTTGTAATAGAAGCACTTGTCTTGTTTTTAAAGCACCTGAGGTATATGAAATACCTGTAGTCCCACTAGTTCTGATGCTGTACATAAGCACCTTTACAAGACAGTATTTCTAAATTATTAGCTCCAGTGACATGCCAAGGAGGCTGGTGAGTGTGTTTAAATGGAAAGAAAAAAAAAACAAATGATTATGTTTATTCAGAAATTTCTATTTTACAGTTATTTTCCATTTAAACTCACAATTTTGGATTTTAATAATCGCAGAATTTCACTTTTAACGTTAAGATAAAATGGGTAGATGTGTGACGGGGAACGTCCGTTTTTGTTTGTTTGTCAGTATTTAAAAGGTTCAGCTGCTTGTACTATATGCAGAATTTTTTATTTTTATTTATTTATTTTTTAATCAACAGCTGAATGTTTGGAATGCATTTCTTGTGCAGACCGATCATTTAACACACTAAGAAAACAAAGTAGGTGAGGCACACAGCTCTCCTGCCCCTCCTGGGGGCGCTGGTGCTCCCAGAGGTAACTGCAGCAAGAGAATAATAGAATTACTCAGATGCAGCAGTCCGGTGATATTTTTTTTAGCTTCATGATTGGCACATATGGAAGAAATGTTGAAATTAAATGTTCAACAAAACAGGTCAATAAGCTACCCTGCAGAGTTCAATTTCACATTGGTTCATAATGTTAGTAACGTGTTTCCTGTCCAAAGCGATCATAAAACAGAAGTAAATGAATCAGGTGAGGCACAGAGCTCTTCTTTTCTGATACTAGGGGGCGCTGGTGCAACACCATGGCTAAAGAATAATAGACTTAGTTTGAATGTAGTTGCCCAGTTACACATTGACTGTTACTGGCGAATAAGCGTTGAGGAATTTTTTTTTTCGATCAGTTCATAGTTATAAATCTGACTAATGACATCACTGCTCAAGGTACTAACTTTCTGCTTAAGAAATTACACCAGGTTGAGGTCAGGCCTCTGCGAAGGTCACTCAATTTCATCTGCACCAAACTAACTCATGTATGAATTAAGAAAATGCGGTCCCTAAACTGTTCCACAAAGTTTATTTAGTTCATGAATCATCCAATTTCTCTTGGTTTGCTGAGCCATTAACAGTTTCCTCCACTGGGACTAAAGAGCTAAGCTCAGCTCCTGAATACACCACATCACAGAAGATTGAAAACCCAAAAACGTAGCATTGCTAGTGCAACTTCTCTATTGATTAAGCCACAGGAAAACATTAAAGACCCTTTCGAGGTCTGTAGTGAATGACTGCAGAAAGTTGGAGACCTCTGCACACTAGACGCATGACCCACTGCCATGGCTACTGTTCCCAATTGTTTGGTATAATACCACGGAGGATGACTGTGGAATGTTTAGCAGCAAATTTCACAACTGCTCTTGTTTCACAGGTTGTCACTCTCAAACAAACTTAGTTCCTTAGAGCAGCCCATTGGATTCTTTCTCAAATGTAGTTTGCAATGACTAGGGTTTTTTTAGAATGTTTTATTGTAATTGTTTTGTCCAATTCTGAACGCCAGGTGGGGTTCATTCAAAAGGGGGTGTGTTGGGAGCATAGCAGTGGACGGAAAAGAGGTATTTGAAACTATGTGTTTTCAATATGACCTAATTTAAAGACCTTGTTTATGATAAATACTGCACTTTGAAAGTAATAAAAGATGCAAGGCACACTTAGAGATGTTCAACTTTGACTAAATGCTTTGAAGAAGACAAGATATGGCGTCTTTTAACAGCGTTTACCTTTTAATTTAATCTTTACGTATCTATTCCCTTTTCCCTTTGTGAAAGGGAGATATGCTTCTTTGTATGCCATGCAAGCATCAATATGAAAACCCTTGACAGGAGCCCTGAATTACAATCAAAGTTCAAGAACTCCACTAGAGGAAGTGGGCTTGAGGGAAAGATCATTGACTCCCAAATGTTCCAAAGTGTGTTGTTTTTCAAAGAGCAAAACAAGAATACATCAATCTTACAAACTTTCTGAGGATCTATAGCAAACACAGAGCTTTGTTCTGGTCTCTGAAAGATTTTGACATAAAGGACTTAACCTGACTCTAGAGAAAAAGGTCAAATCTCAGAGCCAAATTAGAGCTGATCTTGCTTCTCGAGAGGTGTTTGAGTGAGAGTGCACTCTGATTTATTTCCCGAAGTGTGGGCCGGAATACCAATGGCAGTAAAGAACAGCACAGTGCGGTGCTGATAAGCTTTTCATAAATTCCACCAGCCTTCTTTAACTTCACTTGCTACGGAGAAAAAGGTTTCCCATATTGAAAGTGACTGAAATTTCTGATAATGAACACATTTGATCAGGTCTTGCTTACCCAAAGGTTCGAATCCATGACATTGATGTTGCTAGCATGTTTTACTAACAGAGCCATTTCAAAGCTACAACACTCAACATCAACTGAAAACCTAAATCAAGCCGATTTGTTTCCTAGACTTTCTTTATTTTTTGCAAAAACTACCTATATCCATAGCCAAGAAGAACCGAATAGAAAAAGGTATTTTAATGAACATCGGTTAATAGACATGCAGTATGTACGCAGATGCAGAGGTTTCAATTTGAAGATGAAAGTCAACCATCATCTTCCCTTTAAACCTGTCTTTAGTTTCTATTAGAGCACACAACTCTCCAAGGAAAATCCATGCTCATTTAAGGATCTGGCAGAAGATGCCCTATTCGCTTACTTTCAACAAAGCCTGATTAACAACCTCATCCTAATTAGCCGACGTGTGAACGCAGGACCACAGATACATCCATCTGCTAGTTGTACTCCAATCGATAGTCATTAGCTGTAATTAATAGGGAACCTTACTCGACAAACACACAAATTGGGGTTTTTGAAGAACTTTAGCTCAGAACAGGTCCTGAAACACAGACTCAAAATCACAGACAACTGTTTGAATCTACAGAGAGGTTAATTGCTACCTTTCTAGGTCACTGCTTCCTTCCAGTGGCTTTCATTTCAGTGTCATTTGTAGAGTCAAATTCATCATAGGGACCTTTTAAAAGCAGTGCCAGTGCAGAAAAATGTTAAGTCACTAGTTTTGCATTGATTCTGAGGTACTTAGTCGTAAAAGCTTTGACCAAAATCCATTTAAATTGACATACCTGTTTCCTCATCAATTGCGAACCTTCCAAGTCCACTTTTAGCATTCATGGAGTATGTGATCACACCATCTCTGCCTTTGTCATCATCCTGTGCAGTCACCTGAAGGACACTTGTTCCAAGACGAGAGTTTTCTTTCACAGAGCCCCTATATGCAAATTCCGGAAAGTATGGCTCATTGAGGTTCTCGTTGACATCTATGACTTCTACTTCAAGATAAGACTCGGATCGCAGCTTGAGTGGAAAACCCAAGTCCTCCGCAACTACTGTGACATTGTAGAACGGTTTCTTCTCATAATCCAGGTCTTTAGCCACCTTGACGATGCCACTTTCTGCATGAATCCTAAATGTCCCGTTGAAGTCATTAGGCAGGGAATATCTCACCCATCCACCAGACTCAATGTCTGGATCTTGTGTTTGGAGCCAAGCAATGACCGTTCCTACTGGAAGATCTTCAAACACACGGCAATTGTAGGTCTTTGGAATAAAGATTGGAGCACAGTCATTTACATCCTCAACATAGATTCGCAGAGTTGTCTCTGAAAACATTTGACTACCTTTTTCTGCCTTATCTATTGCCAAAATTTTGAGGGTGAATTCAGAGACGGACTCCCTGTCCAATGGACCAGATACATACACAGAGCCATTTTCGTTGTTTATAGCAAAAAGAGCGGTGTTTGTTAACAAAGTGTACGAAATTTCCCCGTTCTGCCCAAGATCATCATCTGTGGCTGTGATTTGGATAACTTCTGTGCCGATAGCTGCATTCTCTTGTACAATGGCAGTGTAGGTCTCAAGGGAGAACGCTGGGCTGTTGTCATTCACGTCATCTATGTTTATCGTCAACAATCTCCAATTTGATTTTTGAGGAATGCCCATGTCATATGCAGTTATGTTAAGCAGGTACCTATCTGAACGTTCACGGTCCAATGGCTGATAAACGTAAATTAGTCCAGTTTCCAAGCCAATATTAAAGCAGTTGTCAATATTACCATCAGATATGACAAAGAGAATGCGACCATTGAACCCTGCATCACCATCATTAATGTTCACTTGAAGAACACTACCTCCAACAGCAACGTCTTCACGGACGACAATATCCGATGGAAAGGATTCAAACTGAGGAGCTTGTCTATTGATGGAAAAAAGATCCGAGTAGCCTTCCTCCACACTTGCTTTGCTAATTGCAGTGGCTTTTTTCAGAAGTTTCTCAGCTAACTTCTGTGCAACTCTTGTGTCTCGACAGTTAAAACTCCTTGTTGTTTGTCTGCCTCTGGCTAGTGATATATTTACAAATGTGGGGACAGAGAAATACTCGCCATCCGATGCAGAAATCTTCAAGTTAAACTGTTCGTTCTTTACACTCATGGATGAAAGAGGTCTTTTCAAAGACAGCATCCCAGAGTCTGGATGAAGACTAAAGATATCTTGGTCATTTCCAGACAAAATGTTGTATTTGACCAAACTAAGCTCATCAATGTCAATTGCTGACAATGTTATGATTGTCTGGTCCACAGGGAAATCTCGTCCGATTGTTCCTCTGCATGCGACGCGCTCGAAAAGAGGTTTGTTGTCATTGACGTTCAACACTTGCACTGTAATGTTAACTTCACTTTCCCTTCTAAAAGGTGAACCCCAGTCCGAGGCTCGGACAGAAAAAAAGTATGTCTCCAAAGATGATTCAAAATCCAGTTCACTGGACGTCCTCAGATCTCCTGTAGTTTGGTTGATGACGAATGGTACAGGAAGAAGGCTTACAATGCTGTAGGTTATGCACCCGTTCTCACCTTTATCAGCATCCACTGCTGATACAGTGAGAATAACTGTCCCTACAGGGAGGCTTTCATTAACAACAACTTCGTAAAATGAAGCATCAAACACTGGAGAGTTGTTATTAGCATCCTCAACCTTGATTTCCACGTTTACCGTCATGCCACTTACTATCTCAATGACCTCTAAAACAAAGAGCTCCTGATTTAGAGTGGTGAACTCTTGCAAAGTTGAAATGGCACCAGTAAGTGGATTAATTATAAAATAAATGGAATCATCCGTCAGCCCAAAAGTGTAGCTGACATTCAAAGGATTTGGAAATATTCTCACTGTCTCTATAATGGTACCTGGAGGGGCAATCTCAAGGATAGAGGTTTTGTAAATCTTCTTTTCAAAACTCAATTGAACAACCTTGGGCTTTTTCACCAGAAGCTGAATGGTCTGGGCGTTGGAGAGTCTTGGTGGTGTACCTCTATCTTTCGTCTGAAAAGTGAGATTGCAGCCATAAGGAAACGTCTCCCAGTTTACTGGTTCAGACATTTTCAACTTATACTCATTTCCAAGTGGAGCTCTATCAAGAGTAAACTGCTCCTGTGGGTCACCCGAGACAATGGCTACCCACTCAATTTCTCCATTGGGTCCTTCATCCAGATCTTCAACAGTGATGATGGCATAAACTGGGTCTTTGTCGGATATTGATGGGTATAGAGTGAGTACAGTCAGTGTGGGTGCAAATTCATTGATGCGCGAAACACTGATGACTAGATTCGCTGTACTACTAACTTCACTGTTACCGTAAACTTTCATTCCACGATTCCCGGCTAACACTTCAAGATCAAACTTGCTCTTTTTATCCACATTAAGCTTGGCTGTGAGTGATATCACCCCACTGGTTGGATGGACCGCAAACTCCTCCACATATTCTCGAAAGAAATAGTAAAATTCTCCATTAGAGCCAACATCCGCATCAGTGGCAGTCACTTGACCAACACTTAGCCCCAATGGAGTACTTTCGGGAATTTTAATGGCATAGGAGGTGGGAGAGAATAAAGGTCGAAGGTCATTCATGTCTATAATTTCAACATTAACTGTAACAAAAGCCTCCAGACCCCCTTTGGTTGTAGCCTTCACAGTTAATGTATAATTATCCTGCACTTCGCGGTTAAGAGTGGCAGCGCTCCCACCGTTTGTCCGTATGCGAAGAAAACAAAAGTCTCCCAACAAAAGATCTTCAGCCTGAAAAAGTCCCTCATCATCTCCAGACTCAATGCTATATTTGATCTGTAAAAGTCCCGACTTTGATAGAGCGATGCCCATTTTGACCTCAGTCCTGATGTATGTCCGCGCTGCAGAGTTCTCATAAATGGAGGCATTGTAGATGGATGCAGTAAATTGAAAATAGGACCCTGGCTCCTGTGGTTGTCCCAAACAGGTAAGCAGGTGGAGAAGAAATAAGCCGAAACTGGTGAGACGGATCTTCATAATGCCCCCAGGGCAACTGTTTATAGCCATGCCATCATCCAGTGACTCTGCAAATAAGATGTAGTAAACCATTTTTAATCTACAACATTAATCTTAAACCAATACCCATAAATCAAATATATCTGCATAGTACTCTAGGTTTTAATTAATACAAGCAAAAAAAAAAACAGGAAAACTTATCTCTGTTCTGGTTTCTGCACCTTGCACAGACACTGAGAAACCAGTTAAATAACAGACTCATTATAGCAATGAAGATGTTTATAAGGACAGACTGAACAGAACACGATTGAAGTCATAGAGAAACAATGGTCACAAGATAAACTGGTAATTCGACAAGAACAGTTTGCCAGTACAATGGAGTTGCTATGAAAAAAACTGACCACGACATACGGTTTATCCAAGGAGTCTTTAAACGCGACATGGATGAATGGAAACTTTCAACTCTGCGAAAACGTGGCGATGTCTGTTCATAGCAGCAAAATGTTAATGAGTACTTACCTCTTCCTTAGAGAGAAAGAAATCTTTGCGCTGCGGTCATTCAAGAGCTCTCTCAATGAAACTATCCACTATTCCACTTCTGCCACACAGCAGCGCTCGCTGCCACTCACAGCTGGCTGTAATCAGAGGAGTGCCCATCTCATGAAGCGCGTTCACGAGTGCACGCTTACGTATAAACGAACCTTATCTCACGCATATACACCTCGATTGTTGTATTTATGGTAAATAAAGATAGCAAAGATATCCTATTAAATTATTATTCATTATTTTCATTTGAGATATATTTTTATTTTATAAATATTAGTGACCAAGGTAAAAAAGAACATTTAAATTGTCTTTTTACATTTTTTTTTTATTTTAAACTCATGATGCGTCCCTTCTGACTCCACCAGTCGAAGTACTTCCGATCTTTTCCGAAAGTATACGATTTTATCCGAGCTGCTTTGCGACAATGTACGGTGATTTACGAGAGATTCCGGAAGAATCTTTGAGACGGGAAATGGTAACAGCAACGCGGTTTGCTAAAGCAGATATCGGGTCATCTCTTGAACAAACTGTAAAATATACGGTTTAATCTCCCGTAGAACATCATGTCTGTAATGTGTTACAATAAAGGATGTGGACAACGTTTTGATCCCGACAAGAATCCAGATGGTAAGACTTTCAATAACAAACGCAATACTGTGGTGGTTAAAACCAGAATGAATACAGATAGAAACATCTGTGGTTTGACATCAACAGTCAGGGGTCTAAGTTAACCTGCCATTAAGTTAGTGTTGCTTTTGTAAACGGTTTGTTAGCATGTTAGCATCCAGAACACACACATAACAATTACTATTGGAAAATATTTTATTTTAACTAGACTGAATACGATTGTACGCTTGTAAAATCACTTGTAACAACTTCTCAATGAAGAATCCGGATGCTTGGCGTATGAATAAATTCATTGCTAACTGTCTTTACAACCACGTGACGTGGAGTGACGTCACAACCATGTACATTTTTTTTACCCCACAGATGCATGCATTTATCATCCGGGGGTACCCGTGTTCCATGACGCGTTAAAGGTGTGTATAGTCTAGCTTTAATCAATTTAATACGTTAAATCTACTAACATTTATCTTGCATTGCTTCCACAGGGCTGGTCCTGCTGCAAGAGAAGAACCACTGACTTTTCAGATTTTCTCAGTATTGTGGTGAGTGCTTCTTGAATTTAAATGAGCTACTGCTGAATAGACACGTTTGCTTGTAATGTTTTAAAAATATTACATTTAAGTAAAACATTTTATGGATTTCAGGGCTGCACGAAAGGTCCTCATAATCCTGAGAAGCCTCCAGAGCCAGTAAAGCCAGAGGTGAAGTCCTCTGGAGACAAGAACGTGAATGATGTAAAACCAAAATTTGATGAATTTATTACCCAAGCACCAAAACCTCTGCAATCTATTCAGCGACCAAGGTAAATATTTTTAGAGCGTTAGGAATTTACTCTTATGTATTGTATCTAAAGCAATGAACAATTAAGGCAAACAAACATGCATTTTGTCACAAAATCACAGTTTATCATTATGTAACTATATAAGAGGATTGTTATTCTCAGTAGTGCTGAGTCAAACTGCAGAGTTATTGATCATTTATTAAGAAAAGCATTGCAGTAATCCAGTCTAAACATTACAAGAGCATGTAGAGAGAGTTGGGTTGGTCTGCAGGCTGCAAAACTATGGCGTAACCTTCCCGAAGAGGTCGTATTTTACGGAGATATAATTGGAAGTAGTCCAACTCAGACAGATCAATGTGAGGAAACCTTGTGTGATTTTGTAATGAGATGTGGTCAAGATGGCAGCTTATAAAACCCTGATCTGAACTCAAACCGCTAAAATAGAATGCATATAAAAATAGAATTACAGTACACATCTTGTGTTAATCCATGTGATTTTCGAATTATGACCCTTCCATTGACCCCCTACCTTGCAGTCTGCAGACAGATACTATTGGAAGTTTGTTAGGACGAATCTAGTCTTTGGGCAGTGTAAACTTGGACTACTGTACTGCCTTAAGCTTGAAAAAGTTCTGTGCAATTGTAACTCTGTAGTTGACATGGTCCACAAGAACTGTGATTGGACGCTTGGAGGCAGTGCATTTGCAATAGAAACAAACATGGACCAAATGACTGAGGATCCATCTAAGAGCAGAAACTTAAAATGCTGCCATCTAGCATGCAGGAGGTCATCGACTGCTTTTTGATTGGTTAGATTGGAGAACAGCCTGGGATAACAAGCTCAAAATGATAGACTTTGTCGCTTGTTTTTGACTATTGGCACCTATTATTATATAATTTGCATACTCAACTATAAACAACGGATTACAAACTACTCCTAAGTTTGACCACAAGCTGCCATGATAAATGTTGTTTTGTAACCTAAAAAAAAACAAGTTTTTTTTTTTCTCATCACAAACAACAACTCTAGAATTGGTTTGGATTTGGTTCATTATTTGGTCCGCGTTGTAGAGTCCGGTTGTTGCTTTCTCACCTGCCCAAATAAACAAGTCAGGTGTAAAAACCCTTGAAAAAAAAAAAAAAAAACTCCAAAGTTCCTGACTGAAGATGAAAGGGGGTGATTGTTGAGGACTGTTGAGGAATGGTGAAGGTCAGCAGGAAAAACAACCAGCTTAGTTTTTGGCATATTTTGCTCTTCGAAACTAATCTTCTCTGATGCTGATGTGATTCTGGCAGTGTGTTGTTACGGTTGGGCTATCGGGTGACTCGAGAATACCACTGTTGCACTACTCAATTGAAAATGTTGAGAATTAGTGACTGAAGAAATGTTCTGGTTTGTAGCTCGGATGAGCCTTTTTCCACTCTGCAGCAGAAGGTCTCTCCTTCACTCAAGCAGGCATTAGAAAAACTCAAAATAACAGAAGAAAATGCACAGGAGATAAAAGGTAAGCTTGGACGGACTAATTTCCGCTGCTTTTCCGTATATTTGTATAATGTTTCATTTTATTCTTGTGTTATAGAAGAGGAGACTGATGAAATTAAGATAGGAACTTCCTGTAAGAATGGAGGCTGCAGTAAGGTACTATTCTCTCCTGCCTATTTCAGATTAGAAAGCTTGGCACATCCATTGATAAACTGCATTCTCATTTCAGACCTTCACTGGCCATGGCTGTGATGATGAAACCTGTTTGTATCATGCTGGTGTACCCATCTTCCATGAAGGGTAAACCAACATCCTAAATGCAGCCAAATGCATTTGAAAAGTGTTCGAATTAAAGCTTTTTATCTTCCCTCGTAAAAGGATGAAATATTGGAGCTGCTGCAAGAGGAAAACATCGGACTTCAACACGTTTCTATCTCAGGAGGGTTGTACCCGAGGAAAGCATCAGTGGAAGAAGAAAGATACAGTGAGTGTTTATAATGAGGTTTATCCTCATATTCAGCTTAATAAACTTCTGCCACATTAATATTCATGACTTGTGCACTATATAGCAAGTATATTATTCATGTTTACATGTGTATTTACAGGGAAAGAAGGTTGTGCCATGCAGGTTTGACTGGCATCAAACAGGAAGTCAGGTCATCATTTCCATTTACGCCAAAAATTCAGTTCCAGAGTTAAGTTCAGTAGAAGGGAACAGCACTGTGGTGAGAATGACTTCAGTTGATTTTTATCTTCACTATTTCAAATGTTAGTTTTAAAAGGGTTGTGGGTTTTTTTTTTACAGCTCAAGATCCACATTATTTTTGAAGGAGAGAAGGAATTTCAACAGCAGATTAGTTTGTGGGGGGTGAGTAAATAGTTTAATTTAACTTCTTGGAATTACTTTTTTTTTTCAAATACCCCCATTCCATTTAACAGTATAACAAAAAAGTTATTAGGCAAATGATAAATTATTCTTTTGTGTGATTTAGGTTACTTTTGAATGATAATTTAACTTTGACGAAAAAAAAATTATTTGCAGATTAATAGGTTTTCCTAAATTGATCGGTCATTGTAGATTTGGAAGTTTAGAAAATAAAAATTAATAATTAGCCAATATTTCTTAGCAAATAGTCATGATATAACCTGTGCTATTCTCTTGGCTAAAAAACAAACTATATTTGAGGGATTCTTTGGTTGCTCTGGCAACGGTGGGCTTTCCTTTTATCTTACCAACCCCTTTGTTTCATCCTTAGAAGTCCTGCATGCACTGGTGCGCAGGACAATTTTGCAAGATTTTTGCAGTTAATAAAAAATATATATATATTTTATATATATTGTACAACTACAAGTTTGTAACGGAATAGTGTAATGTGAAAAAATAATTTTATAACTGTTTTAAAAAGTAACTTCTTAGTGTAAATTGTAAAAATGGCTCAAAAGGCCCTGGACTAAGGGTTAATGTCATTTGGGGCTTTATTTACCTCACGTTAATGCTCTAGCTGGAGGTAGAAATAGAACTAAACCTTAAACTTGTAATAAGAATGAAAAGTCTTGATGGGTTTCCTAGTCACAGCTTTTTCCCCAAATATTATGCAGAAAGACATGAATGTTTTTTTTCCCCCTCTCTCTTCTAGGTAATTGATATAAGGAAGAGTTTGGTGAATTTAATGGCTGCTAAAATCGAGATTGTGTTGAAGAAAGCTGAACCAATGTCATGGGCTCGACTGGATCTTCCTCCTATACTTCCTCCAAAAGAGAAAATTAAGGAAAAGGATGAAGAGAGTGAGGATGAGTGTGAAGATTAAGTATAGTTGTCATCTTTGAATGGGAGATTTGTGTTTCTGATTCAAAGGTGACAAAGAATGAATCACTCACGTTTGGTGGAGGTGAGATGGGTTTTTTTTTTTTTTTGCTTGCAAGGAATGTTTGTAGAGTTTGTTTAGAAATAAAAACCATGCATTCTTGTTTATTAATAGCACTGTTTAAAGAATTCAGTTTTGCATTTCATTATTGGTTACTTTACATTTCCTTTCTGGGGGAGAAAAAAAAAAAAAAAATCACCAGTTCTTCATACATTACAAACTTATTTCACTACGTATAAAAAAAAAGTATTAAAAATTAAACCATACAATGTATACAGTAAACTCTGCCCATTCTTCACTTTATTCTGCTATTTATAAAATAGTCATGGCCAAGTTTTGTTATTAAATATAGTGACTGGTTTCTCATAACAAATCAAAGGTATATTTTGTACTTTCTTAAAAGATATGGACAAGAACACATTTTCATTTAGGATACCCTTGAAAATGATTACGTTTGAGATTTTGTAACGCCAGGCAAAACAAGGGTGTTGATAGAAATAAATTATGTTTGGGTTGTTAAAAGTTTTGCCATTTAGTTTAATCGCACTTTTCACTGTGAACTTTAAAAATGAGCAGTTTAAATATAACCAAATTGTTATACAACAAAGTGATGCGACTAGGAAATACTGCAAAATATAATTCTTTATTGGCTCATTTGGATTTAAAAGTCAAATTTCTTTTGGACTTCAGACACTCCAAAGACATATTTAGAATCTGTGGCTTCAGTGGCTAAACACTGATCTTCACCCTGTGAATGTAAAATAAATATATAAAAATTGGTAAAACCAGATACTTTAGCGCCAGTAAATTAGTTAATAGGAGCCTACCTCACTGAAATATTTCTCAATGAGAGTTTGAGCTGCTTTATACACAGCATTGTTCTCATGGTTCTGGAGCAGTTCAATTCTATCCAGCCCTCCAACTTCTTCCACCAACAAACACAGCTTGTCCACCTCTCCAAGTTTCTCAGCAGCCTGCAAAAAGCCCCGTTTCAAAATCCCTCACCATACCAAACACTCAACTTTGCAGTATACAGAAGGGGGGGGGGGGGGAATTAATAAATAAATACCAACCAGGAAAATGTTATTTACAGCATCTAGTATGACCAGGACTGTTTTGGCATCTTTAACATGCAGCAAGTTCAAGATTGCTTCCAAAGCTCCGCACTTGACCAGATGAACCACTTGTTCCACAGTGCCTCCACTGGTGTAGTTAGTCACAGCCCATACAGCCTCTCTCTGGGTTTTGAAATCACCCTGAAAATAAGATAAATAATTAAACAGTAATTTGCATAGAAAGACAGACACCCCCGCCTTAACGCTCATTAGTCCGTTTTTAAATTGTATGGTAGAGTAAAATTACCTTAACGAAAACATGACTGATTTCCCTTTAAATCACCACAGTAAATAGTTGAAAAGAAAAATTCTGACTTGAAACCCCTAAAATTTGAGAGAAATGTTCTGATGTTGTATAAATTTGATTGAATGACATTAACTGTTATGCAGTCAACGTTTTGTACATAAAAAGTAGCATATTTAAAATCAATTGGAAAAAGAAAATGTATTAAACCAGTGTCAACAATTTCTTTAATAAGTCTCTTTTTGCTAATGAATACTAGGTCAACCACTTGACATTTCACTACAAAAATTATTTATATTCAGGTTTAACAGTTAAGCATTATCTGAAGGCAGAACATTTATGGGGAAACATATTGGGGTAAAAGAATAAATAAAACCGAATGTTACTTACATTTCTTAGAAGATCAACAAGTGGAGCCATCAATCCACAAGTGATGAGCTGTTGGATCTGTTGGCAGGGCCCAGCTGCAATGTTGGATACTGCCCAAGTGGCTTCCTTTTGAACGTTAGACTTGGGGTGACGCATAAGTCTGGGCAATGCACTCAAAACTCCTGCGTCAATTGCTGCTTGAGTCTGTAGGTCAGAGCCACTCACAATGTTCCCAATGGAACGTAGGGCTGGTGTCTAGAGGATAAAGCAAATGCTTTTAATGAATGGTTCGAATTAATCTAAAACGTACAAATGGTAGTACGCTCACCAACACAGCGAGCTCCTCAAAGCCCATGAGCTCAACCAACCGAGGAAGAATTTCATTTTTTAGGACCATTTCGATCCGCTCATTGGGTCCATCGGTGAGATAGGAAATGGCCCAGCAGGCATCAGACAGGACGGATTTGTCACTGTGATGAAGCAATTGAACTATGGAAGGGAGCATTTGCTGGACTGCAGAAAACCGAGGAAATGGGTTCTTGTTCCTACAAAGATTTGACAGGGTCCAGGTAAGATTGCGGAGGTATCCCACCTACAAAAGATTGAGTCATGTGGTTCACATTTATTTGCACGTGCAAATCACACACACAAAAAAAGTTTTAATTTACAGGAGCATCTGGTGTGAGTCGTGCCAACAATGCAGGGATGACGCCGCAATCAATTAGGGCATCTCGATAAGATGGACCATCACCTAAAATGGTAAAAAGAAAAATTATCCAAACATCTGAAAGGTACAACCTACATAACTTAAATGAGCCAAACCTGCAATGTTGCCTAAAGCCCAAACCGCCTGTTCACTGATGTTCAGCATAGGGGAAGACAACAGGGCAATGAACGCAGGTACAGCCCCATGCTCTACTACTTGCTGTGTGTGCCAGGAAGTGCCAGATGCAACATTGGTTAAAGACCAGGCAGCTTCAAACTGCAGTGTGGGGTCATCATTCCTCCCTAGGAACTCCACAAAGCGTGTGAGGAGTCCTGCCTCAACAATCTCCTTCAAAGGAGGGTTTCTCTCTCGAGATAGCAACTTCCTGTTAAAAAAAAAAAAAAAAAATGAGACATTAATTTTGGTTTATATACTTTACAAGACATTTGAAGTAAATTTACAAGTTTAAACACATGTAACATCAAATGCTAGTTGAAAATCAAAACAATAACTTGGTTTTACTTTACCTGGCTGCTTGACAACCTTGTCTCTGATTCTCTTGGCAGTCACTGTTCACATTTGCAACAATCTCTTGAATTGTTGTCGAAATTACCTTTTAAGAAAATTGAGTGGGGAGGCAGGGAATGAAACTTTAAAATGTGAGTTTTAACTCTTAATAGCTTTTCCAAAGAAGCCCACCTGTTCATTATCAGTGTTAAATTCTGGCGACAGCGGTTCCTCCTCTCCTAAAGATATATTCCTCCTTTTCATAATACTCTCCGTTTTACTAGCTTTTCGAAGTTCGACGGTTTCCGCAACTCTACGCTCGCGACTTTTCTGTGTAAGAATGTCTTTTTAAGACTTTAAAGATAAAAAAAATAGATGAAATGACGAGAAACAGCTTACCATTGCATCCTTGCCCTTGTTTTTGTACATAGTCAGTCGTTTATCTGACACATTTTCTGTAGGCATTATGACACAACTGCACTAGGCCACTACCAAAAATATGATGTAAAATAAGAACCAAACAAAACCAAAATCGCACCAGAAAGAGGGCACACACAAGGTTTATCAACCTCGTGTTCTACCATATCAGACGAGACTGCTATAAATAGTGAAGTTAATTAGAAGCAGGTGATGCTCATTCGCTTTCTAGGATTCACATAGGTTTACATTGCATTAATGAATGAATTTGCATAAACTGCTTTTTTTTAAACCTCTCATTATAGTTCAACGATTCTTTTTCAAGAACCTCGTGGAGTTTTAATTTTTTATGTGTTTTTATAACAAAGTGTGCTGTTGCCACCTAGAGGCTCCTCGTAATATGGCGAGAGATGTTGAAGGACCTTACATTTTGAGGCTGTCACTCATTGCAATCTCGTTGTAGTCTTGATAACTTGAATCGCGGATGTCCGCAAAATCCACAAGTTCGTTGGACAGTTGTCTCCAAATACGGTTCTGGAGTGCCAGTGTGTAAAAAATAATTTTTTACACGCAATCAATGTAAATTATCTGAAAATCAAGCATTTCTTTACACACGAATCACGCAAAGTTGCAACAGTTAGATTTATTATTATTGTTGTTGTTGTTGTTTTTATTATTACTATTAAATATCAAAACATTAATTAATTAATTTAAACTTTACGTTTAACTGCTGAGTTAGTTATTTGTTTAATAAATAAGCGAAGATAACCTGTTTTATATGCGTCATTTCCGGTTTTGGTGATTGTGAAAGGTAATAATCTGTTCAATAAATATGTTTACACCATAGGTTTACATTAACGTACACATCTATGGAGTGTCCTAGATGAATCTCACCTGATGATGGCGCTGTGTCCAAACAAACGAGACTACCCAAACTACCCAAAATACCAAATCAATATACCTTCTACACTTCGTTCTTCTGATACCAAATAACAATAATTCGAAAAAATAATTTAATTTACTTACATTTCAGCAGTTCAGCATGCCCATATAGTTCAAGTTTTCACTCATTTCAATATGTTATTTACAATTTAATATGAATTCGTTTTCTGAATTATACGTCTATAACTGCTGTGTGGTTTACATTTCATGAACAGACAAACGGTAATTTAAAAATAAATATTCAAATAAATTCGTGTCACGTGACGTGCGCGGGAGAGTTGTCGCTGAAGTGAAGGAGCATCGCGCGCGCTCATACATCCAGAGATTCACGCACTCCGCTTGTGAGAACGCGAGCAATGGACCAAAATAACAACCCTGGGGTAAGTTATCTATTAATAACAGTCTTAATAATATTGAGTATTTGTTTAATTTCAAACGGTTTGATTTCTGGTCGCGTTTCTGTATTAATTGAATAAACATTTGCTTTATTTGTAAATAAAGTTCGTTAATATGTTCGTACGTACAACGGCGACTTTTGTACCAACCGTTAGGATTTCATTCAAAGGCTTTATGTAAACGAGCTCCTCGCTTTAGCCGTTGTTTCAGACCGCGATTCAGAACCATGGACAGCTCAGGTATCTTGTAACTTTTTGTGTCTCGATCAATTCATTTATTCCATAAAACAAATTGAAACGGGTTACAGAAAAGCAGATAACAAGCCACCGGATGTGTGATGTTGATAGTTTGGTACTGAAAAGAGTACCCTCAAGTTTACTCAATTCTAAGTTAAAAGAGTCCAGGATTTTTGCAGAGGTAAACATTTTGTTATACAGCTGGTTGTTTAAATATTTATAACTTAATCGAAATTAGAGATCAAAACCTTGCAATGGAGCAGCATGAATAGTTCATAAACGTACAGACATCAGCTTTGCATTAGGAAATGCACTGATGTTGATGCCGCTTCATGTTCATTCTAGGTCTATGATATCAAAATAATATTTGATATGTCTATACCTAGTACAGTTGTTGAACTGTAAAATGTCAGATTTATTTCCCAAACGTGTAGAAATAGAACAAATGATACAAATATACAATACTGTACAAAGATTTTCAGTGTACAAAGATTTTCAGTGTAAGATTCAAGTAAACAAAGCATTATTTCAGAAAAATAATTTATTTTTGTGAAATTACTAAAGTTACTGAACAAAAGAAGAATCAAAATCAAACTAATATTTGGTGTTACCACATTTAGCCTTCAAACCAGCATCAATTCCTATAGGTACACTTGCAGAAATAGTAAGCATGGAGGAGGTTCTTTGATTGTTTGGGGCTGTATTTCTGCAAATAGAGCTGGTGCTTTGGTCATGATTATTAGTGTCCTCAATGCTGAGAATTAAAGGCAGATGCATGCCCATCATGAAACAGCATTAGGAGCTGTATGACTGGCCCCAAATTAATTCTGCAGCAGGACAATGACCCCAAGCCAAATTAATTAAGAACTAATTTCCCCCGCTAAGAAGAACTACTGAAGTACTGGAGGTAATGTTTTGACCACAAAGAGCCCTGATTCCAACATCTCCAAGAGTTCCTTCAAAACTGGTGAGCAAGTGGCAGTTTTAACTCTTAAAGATCTCATATCACAGCAGCTGTTTTGAATTAAGAAGGAATGACACAACACAGCTATTTAATTTTGACTTCAAATGTAATTTGAAGGTTTCAAAAATGTTATTAGTTTTGATATTTTTGGGTTTACACAAACATTACAAGTGCAATTAAAATGTGAGAAAATGTGCAATCGTCATTCAGTTTCAATTTGCAAACCTGAAATCAGTGCCATCTAGAGGTAAAAAGAAGGCATAACCATTGGAAGTGCAATACCTGTGATATGGCTTGTGTTTTTCAAAGTTCTGACACAAAACGAAGGTTCACCTTTTTTATACATATTTCAAATTGTTTTGACATTTTTGCTTTTTGGGGGGATTCATGAATTTTTATTTTTGTTAAAAAAAAAAAAAAAAAAAAAAAGTTATATTTTTTGACATTTCTGCAGTTAAAAAAATACAAAATGGGACACAAAGAATTGTAATTTTTGGACAATTTCAGGTTTCTTGTGGAATTACTATGTAATTTAAAGAAAAAAAATATTAGTAAAAAAAGAAGTTGTGGTTGTGCTAAAATAATTATATCAAGCATTTCATTTACAGCATTTTTTATTTCACACCTGCCTAAAGTACTGTACTGTATAAAGTATTGCTCTGCTTTTAAAGCAATAACTGCCACAGGGTTTTCTAAAATCTAGTATTTAATTTACTTTTAGGAATTGGATTAATTTGACTGGATTAAAAGGGGGTTTAGATAATGAGATAATGATACATTAATGCAACATCAATCAATTTAACCATTAACTGAAATAATTATTTGCATCTATTATTATATATCAGTCATACGTAGAACCACAGTCTGCACAAAACAATATTATGCTTGAAAACATTGCACTTGAGATTTTATGAACATCTTCGTAGAGATTCATGTTGATTGTTAATGATGTGTCTCATTACAGCAGTTCCCACAAACTTTATTTTCTTCCAGCGCTGGAGATATTTAGAGGAAGACAGAGAAATCCTCACACTTTAGAATAAGACGTTGCCCTGGCGACAGCTCATCCTCATCACGACTCTCACAAATATGCACCTCTGTGATTCAGTGGGAGGTTGATGATCTCCAGGGATAGTGTTATTCTGAACATTTCTGCTTCTTGTACTTGTTTCAGATGCCCTGAGAGACCTCTAACCCTGTATTCCACACTTAGAGCCTGAGGAAATGGGGTTTTTACATTTGCTGTTTTTTGTACTGCTTGGAAACAGAATGGGCCCTCCACAGACTGATATTATAGCAGAGGCCCAGGCCAGCGAGCGGCGGGTTCTGGCCCACATTCCTGGTGACATCATCATCGGAGCACTGTTCTCCGTTCACCATCAGCCGCCTGCCGATAAGGTTCATGAGCGAAAATGCGGTGCTGTTCGTGAGCAGTATGGCATCCAGCGGGTGGAGGCCATGATGCACACTCTGGATCGTATCAACGCCGATCCCTACATCCTACCCAACATCAGTCTGGGTTGTGAGATCCGAGACTCCTGCTGGCATTCCGCTGTGGCTCTAGAGCAGAGCATCGAGTTCATCCGGGACACCCTTGTTTCAGCCGAGGAGGAGGAAGGCATGGCTAAGTGCTCGAGTGAAGGTGGAGGGACGCCGATGAAAGGGAAGAAGCCCATCGTGGGGCTGATCGGGCCTGGTTCTAGCTCTGTGGCAATCCAGGTTCAGAATCTTCTTCAGCTCTTCAACATTCCTCAGATTGCCTACTCAGCAACCAGTATGGATCTCAGCGACAAGTCTCTGTACAAGTACTTCATGAGAGTTGTACCCTCTGATGCCCAACAAGCTCGGGCAATGGTGGACATCGTCAAAAGATACAACTGGACCTACGTTTCTGCCATTCACACTGAAGGTACGTGCTTTACTTAAAGAACCATCTTTGTCTCAGTGCTTCACAAAAGAGGATTTCCAAGAGCAGGTAACACTTTTCCCAAAGCGTTAAATGTACCATCTCAACTCCATGAGATATTTTTAGTAGAGTTTCTTCAAGTTATTTCAGGTGAACTAAAAAAAATGACTGTCATTAAGTGTTACCTTTATTATACGCTAAGAAAAAAATATATTCCGTGAAAAGTCAAGTATGGCTTATAAAGAATGAAAATTTACCAAAAGTAAAGACCTACAAAAGGTTCTTGAGCCTTTAAATGGTATCTATGTTTCATGGTGTGCAAGACTTTGATGCCTAAAAGATAGTCATTGACACCGTCCACAAGGTGGGTAAGCAATAATGGTAATGTCAAGAATATTCCTGCAAAGCCTATTTGATATGGGCTTTATCACGTACATCATTGCAAGCTACAAAGACAACATCAGAAAAATCGTAACTGGGGTGTGGAAAAAAACAGTGGTGCTTGAATTTGCTAGAAAGTCTGTGATGATTCAGAAGATCTTTCTTCGTGGAGGTTTTTTTCACCAGGTTTTATGAAATACACCGTAAATGCAGCCATGTACTGGGATATTTAGTAGATCTTGGTATGCCAAAGGTATCAATAGCAAGGTCGATGAGCAAAGTGTTACGGTAGTTGATTAGCCAGCAATCTCACCTGACCTGATTCCCAGATAATCTCAGGGATATTGGCAAGAGATCGATGGGCAACACCAGATCCACCTATGCAGATGACCTGTAGGCCTCCATCAAAGCAACTGAGGAACATGTTAAAAATAGGAGAAATTCAGGGACTTGTAAGATAGCGGCGATCTCCTGCTGCTCTCCAAAGAGAAAAGCTTTTCAGCTCTCTGTGCAGCACTAGGTAGTTTAACAAACTCATCCCAGAGATTTTAAGTCTTATCTTAAGGCAAACAGAATATTAAACTGTGAAGCCTGTTTAAATTTGTGAGTCAAGAGTTCCTGTCTATATTATATACCCCATAAAGGCAATGGTACCGGAGCCCTTTGACTGCTGCTTGCAGCTTTAATTTGTATCTTGATAAATCATATTTAAAACTATAAACACACACAGAAAGCTTGATTCAATCCATCGATTCCATTAACAAATGTGTACATATCTACATTTGTCCGGGTTAAAAATAACCTCCCTGGTGCAGAGTTACCATAATTACAAGCTCAAGCTGGTTGGGTAGAAGATTGATGAGCTCACAGACAGGCGTTAATTGCTAGTGGCCAGTTAAATGTGGAGCCCACCCCAGTTTCACTCCCCATACAGCACAAGGAGATGTGAAATGCTTTATAACACAGATTCATTTGTTCACGAATTCCACTGCATGTTTTTTTTTTAAAGAAAAATATTGAACTCTTTTGCAAAAGGTTTCTAGAATATGTAAATGCATAAATCAATCTCATGATAAGCAGCATCTTCTTGCAAATTCGTCTGTTTATTGTTTCATCATGTTCAAGAGCATCTTTGATGTTTGAAAACACCCCCATGATGCTTTGCATACACGGAACACGTACTGAATGGCTCGTTGGTGCTCTGTGATTTTATGATGTTGCTGTTGTGCTTTTGTTTTGCCCTTTTTGCCTCAAGACCAACCACCGAACAAACAGAAGTAATTAGCCAAAAGGCGACTGCGATTACCTCCATGTTTAGCTCTGGTTTCACCATGGGTGGGTGTTTCGAAGGCTTTCCTGTTTGAGTGAACACACTTATTAAAGACTTGTCACTTTCTCAGCATCATTTTCTCGTTTGGAAGGCAACAGTTTGACAAGGTCTATGTTTGCATAGATCCCTTTTGCTATTTTTGCAAGATTCTCCACTTGTTTGGCTTTTTTTCACCCAGATATTGAGAATCTAGAGTCTATAAGTGTGATTTGAATGTGATTACACACTGCATGTAGTTATTTTAGATTTAACATCAATGCCTGGATAAACTTGGAACAGATTAACACACAGAAGAGGTTTAATCAGCTCTTCTTTGTGATTCAGATGAAGACGATTAACAGAATTACCAGGAGTAGGTTGATAACCCTAAGATGCAAAACAAACAGATTACAAATGTCTGTATGGAAATATTAGAGTGGTATGAACAGGTCAAGTCATTTTTGAACAGTTAAAGGTAAAACGAGATCAGTTATGATACCAAAAGTTATACAATTTAACAGAACATTATAAAAAGAATTAAGAATAACTTGGCGTAACATTCAGGAGAACGAATACTATTGAACCCTGTAAAAAGGTCAAAATATTTAAGAGTTTTGCAATTTTTTTTAAACCAGCAACTGCATGTTTCATTAAAAAGTAGCATATATCTTACATTTCCCAGTCTAAAAAGGAAGCTTTTTTTGACAAACCATTGAAATCTCTGGATCATTTTTGCACTGGTGCCCTTTGATTGTTTTCTCCACAAAGACAAACTGCTACTGTTCAAACCTCCTCTTGAATCTCGAGGGCAAGACACCTACCTATTTTAAATAATTAACATACAAAGTATGTTTCCAAACGGTTGAGGTGTAATGTGAGCACAGAGAATGAACTGAGGATTGAGGAATGGAGTGAAAGCTTTTAAGAACTTTATCTCAGAGGAGAGAGATTATAGTGGTGCTTATCTCAGAATGAGATTCATTTGAAAGTCAATAAGTGGGTTGTGATCTTAGGGGAAAAATAAACTTTAATAATAAAATTTAGGGCTAAACTCCACCCCAGCTAACATTTATCAGCATATTTTTATATTGATTGAATAATGAAATAGCAATTGCTTGATTAGTTTACATAATATTTATTTTCAGTTAAGAATTAAACTATTTTATGTTTTTCAACAAATATTTGGTGAAATTCCGAAAACCTAAAGCACCCGTGCAGAGTGTACAGCAACAGGGGTCTTGGTGTATATTTTGCACACAGATGGACAATGTAAATGGGCTTTGATTATTTCAGAGTAGTTAACACGCCCCCTGTCCCCCATGATTTTATACACCTGTGACCTAAACACATACCCTGGGTTAATTATTCAAAATTACCCACTTCAATTTAATGTTATAAAACAGTTGAACCAGAAATGATCGTTTCAATAAGTCTGTAACACAAAACATTCCTACAAGCTGTTATCTACATTAGGCTCCTCCTTCTGTGAAGCTGCTTTTAACCATCTGCATAAAAGAGCTATATAAATACACCCAACTTGAATTAATTGTCTACGATACAATATGCATCACAAGATTTTACAACACCATTCTTAACCAACTATTTATATAATGAACCATCATTGTTGGTTATTTAATGTAGGGTCTAGTTTGATTTGTGTGAGAGCATTTGATACCCTCATCCACTAGGAGGCAGTGTTGTTTGCATTAGGACATCTAATTTTATCATCTTTCTTGTTTAAAAGGTGAAATATATATATAATACAAGAAGTTTCAGAAGTGACTAGAATCACAATAAATCTAAGAAGCAATACACTACAAAATCTCCCAGTAGCTCCACGATACGTATTTTGACAATTTCATACTGCAATATATTGTGCCACGATATATTGTTACACCCTTTGTGTGCATTTCCCGCTGCCAGATTGTTTTTTTAAACGTAAAAAAATGTCGCAAGATGAAATACTGAGGTCAGCATGAAAAACAAACGGCATCTCGTAAACACAGATTACTGATTGAAATGCAAACAACCAAAGGTTGTTGACTGCATTTCAGCATGATGGGCAGATACGAAAACCTCTCTGTGAGATTTTATCATCTTTGCAATCTACATTGTATTAATCATCTGCTAATTACATTTTTAAACGTAATTAATTAAATGATTGTGATGAAAGCAAAGGAAATGTTTGCTTTTTCTCAAACTCACATAAAATGTGTGAAGACAGGGAACATTCCCCACATAAAAGTAGGTGACCTGATTTTTATGTAAATTGGGGGAGTTTACCCCTGACGCTTCATGCGAGAGGGGCAGCATGGCCTGTTTTCTATCTAGTTCTGATTTCAAATTCTGAAAACAAAACAGTGGACATAAACCCAGTATCCAGTTCATAGTATAAAAATAATCTAGTTAAACTAGCTTCACACATATTTACGCATATACCTCATCATTTTATTTACATTTTTCTTAAATCAGAGGGGTTTTTTTTACCAATTCAAATAAAATATCCAGAGTCTAGTGTTAAACATCCCCTCAAAACCTCTCTGAAACATGTTAAACACTGCTGGTGGTGGAAGATGATTTGTGCAAGAGCTCTTTAAGCAAGCATGTGAAATTTGACGTGTGAGTATTAAACCATTAAGTATCTTTAGCAACAATTCTCTGTCAAACACACAATCTCAAGCAAACACTTGCGTTCGAGAGGATTGAAATTATGCTTATTCTCGTACAAATACAAAACTGGAAAAATCACTCTGATAAAAGTTCAAGTAACTTCTAAAAAGTTTTCTCAAGTACCGCTTCATTTATATTTTAAATGAAAAATAAGGAATTAAAACCAACACACAAAACATTCACAATTGACAAATTAGGCCAATATAGAAGGTTCCGTAAGAACCGGCTCTTTTCAGGGAGCTGAGCAGAAAAGAGCTGAATTTCTCATCACTAATGATACACAACCTACATGCAAAAAATAAAAAATCTGAATTTTTTTTTTAATTTGATCAAATAATTAATCGTTTCAAAAATGAACATATTCTGAGCACAACTCCACCCTGTTGAAGGCTATTCGCAACAGCAATATTTTTCTCACTTTAAACAAACCTTAATTTGAATAAAAAGACTGCAAATTCCTCAGAATTTTCTCCAAAATTACACGTACAGGGATTTACCTAAAGATTTAAACAACCAATACGGAGACAAAATGAAGAAAACATGTTGCATATCGAAACAGAACCAAATGAACTAGTCATCAATTGCTTTTTCCAAGCCAGCAAAGGCTTGTTTTCTCCCTACAATACAATTTTTCATATATTTATGCATCTTCTGGAGCAAACGGAGCTCAATAGACAGCCAAGCAATTGTGATTGTCAAGCTCCAGCAGAGCATCACAAACGTCTTCACCATCTGCCATCATGGATTCAATAAGAATCTCATCAAGTGGCAAAAACACTTTTTCTTTGCAAAAGAAACAAAATATAAAACTTTAAATGCTTCATTTTAGTCGTCGCTCCGGACAGGATTACATAGATTTAAAAAATAACTTAATCCAGGTCCCTAAATGCTGTAAACCTCAAGAGACTCTGGACCTTCCTTGATTTGAGAGTGTTTCAAATGCCAACAGATCACTTAGTCATTTAAGCTGTTGGGTATGAAAGCACACATATCTTGTCAGTAGATAAATGTTTAGAAGCACTGATGTTGGATAAAAAAAAAAGTTCATGTTTTAAATCTGTGAATCTTTAGGGAATTACGGTGAGAGTGGAATGGAGGCATTTAAAGACATGGCAGCCAAGGAAGGCATCTGTATCGCCCACTCTGACAAGATCTACAGCAATGCTGGAGAGCAGAATTTCGATCGTCTTCTGGACAAGCTCAGGAGTCATCTGCCCAAAGCTCGAGTGGTGGCATGTTTCTGTGAGGGTATGACCGTACGGGGCATCCTCATGGCTATGAGACGCCGCCAGCTGGTCGGAGAGTTCCTGTTGGTCGGCAGGTGAGGAATACTAATCGTTGCCTGTAAATTTGCATAAGTTCAAAGATCTTTTCTTATCAGAGGTGAAACTTGATTAGCTGTGTGCAGCATGTGTGCTATATTCAGGTTTGAAAGTTTACATATACTTCTAGTTTCCAAGCTAATAAACTTAAATATCTGATACAAAAGAAGGGACTTCATGAGGATATTTTCTTGTTCTGTATATATATATATATATATATATTTTTTTATCAATTTTTATCAATTTCAGAGCTTCCTGCTGTAATTGAGAGTTGCATGTTTTAATAGTGACACTGCTTGTTGTTTTTGTAATCATTTAGTGCATTTCTTTGAGTTAAATAGATCCAGTTAATAGCCATCTATCTTTTCAATGTCCACCCACACCTTCTGATCGTCTGCTACTGTTTGCTTGTGTGTCTGTGTGAAAGAGTGAGAGAAAATCAAGATGGATCAAAACATGGACGCCCGACTCATCATTCTCTGTTTTTTCACAATGTATGTTTCATCACCTTCACCTTCATCATCACCACCACCATCGCATTGAATTCACCCACTTCAGAAACCAGGTACAGTCAGCATCGTGATTGTTGGATTTAGTGAGGTTTTGCTGTAGTTAGTTAAAGGGGAGGGTTATTGTATAATAAAAAGATATACAGGAACAAAAACACATTTACTCTTTGTACTGGCTCTTAAAAATGATAATTACTTAGACAAGTAATGTCATCCGATTGTTTATTCTGACACTACACAGCGTGCCAGAAAAGAATGTGATGCACATAAATATTGAAAACGAGAGAAAGCTGTTGTGCGATTGACTGCTTAAACTTATTTTCAAGGAACATTCTACGGACTGCAAAAATCCCAAAACAGGAGAAGCAAATGTTTTGCTACAATCCAAAGAAATAACGAGAATCCAGAAGCTAAAACCTGATTTGCCATTTCGTGTCTGGTAAAGTGGCCTTTATTGCTCTGTTCGCTAATCGAAAATTACAAAAAGTTATGTGCAATTTGTGTGAAAACAAACTAAAAATTACTTAAACGAGATGAACAGTGTTCTACTCAAAGCAGCTCTTAACATTAAATCAACCGAAATAACACTTCTAAATAAATAATGTAATTGTTTAGGCGTAAATTATCTTTTTCTCAGCCATCGCAGGACGAAATATATCCGACCAATCACAATGCGGGTTGTTGCTAGGCTACAGCAACTAGGTAAACATTCTGGCAGAATGACGAATCAGTTTTGTGGCGGCAAACAGCAGATTGTATGACAAAAAAAAGACAAGCCCTACAAGGACAATGATTTTTAAGATATGGTTTCAGTTATTTAATTCTGCTTTTAAATTTTAACATTTATTTTGTAGTCTGTCTCTCTAATAAATTTAAAATGAACAACTCTATTGATAACATTAGTAGCCTACATCAACATTCCATTTGCAACATTTTTCACTTGTTCACGTTAACAAAATATCTTATTTAAAATTTTAGTGAAGTTTAACATCTGCTAGCTTAGCTCTCTGGTGAGAGGCCTATATTTGGCTTGTTTATGACGTTTGTGCATATTTGAAGAGGATCTATTTCAGAAAATGGTGTCATGGTCTTTATTCTGGGCCTCTGGGCATTACACACAGCCTGGGTGAGCAGAGAAAAGATGCCTTGTTTACACTGTGTGTTAGAGAGAGAGAGTGGGCAAGGTGTGCATGCGTGTATGACCGAGTTTGCGTGTGTGTGCGCGCGCGCGCATGTGTGTGTACTTGAAGTGTCAGACACCAGCTCCAGAGAAGGTAGCTACCGTAAGTGTTGACTTTTTCTTTGCTTCATTGTGACTATGGAAACGGTGATTTCATCCCAGATTTTTGATGTCTGTGTAGCTGTCAATGTGTCTTGACTAAGAACGTTCTTTACAGATTCTCTGTTCTACTTTATCCAGCAATGTAGGGTATTTTATTTTTAATTATTTAGGTGAAACACAAAGCGACATTAACATGTAAAACTCTATTAACAAAAGGATCTACATGAATAAAACCTAATAATTGTAATCAAATCGATTGCATTATGGAAGAGTAATAAATATGGCCCTCAACTTAGTTAAAGGTGCCTTAATACAAAACTATCTATTGTACTAGCATCTAAAACATTTCACTTTGTAATACCTAAAACAATATGGTATAAATATTATAAAATACACTAGATCACCAAAAGAATTATCCGCATACAAAATCATCACCCGCATACAACAGTTACTTTCATAGCAGACTGTATTCGTGAAAACATGGGCAACTCTCAGGAGTTCAGTAAATTCCAGCATGGTACTGTGATTGGATGGCATTAAATCCAGTCATAAATGTTCCTTGCTACCTAATATATATATAAAAATGTAAATATATAAAGTACCTATCAATATTATTAAAGTAAATAGTATTATAAAGTACTATTTCTCTGTGAGAAATTGATCCCGAAAAGAAGAAGTGGGTAAAGAAAATAAATGATTATTTTAAATATTAAATGTTATATAATCTGTGATGAACTGACCTGTCCAGGGTGTGCTAAATACAGTGCAGTTTGTGTCAGTAAATGACTTAATTTAATGCAGTTGAACAATCATAATATGACTCCAACAGTTACCACCCTTTGATTTGTGGAAGGAAGACCACAATGGAAACCCAAGCATTAATATTGTGCAACAGAGAACTGTTTGATAGCATCTGCTCTAGTCGCTTTATTATCTGTCTTGATAAGAGAGATGTCAGAATGCTGCAGATTCACAAGTGAATGACTCTCGGTTAATTACTAATGAGCAGTTTCCAGACTGTTCTGAGCCGTCTGCCTCCAGTGAATGTGAAGATGCTGGATTGTCCATTATTATGTTGCATTGTGCCATGTTGTATTGTTGTTTTGAAACGATTGTCAGTGAAGTGTGCATAAGAGCTGATCCGTTGCTCTAGCGGGCGGATCTGACTCCCGCGGGGTGAATAAAAATGTAGCCTAATTTAATCATCGCTTCAGTTTGCAGCTTCTGTGCAGTATTTGTTGGCGTGAATCTGATAATATTTTCAGTTCTTAATACAGCAGCCTCCCACAGAAATGTGTTTGTGTCATTCCTTTGTGGGATAATTGTTAAAGAATTAAAATGGTCTTATGCGCTGTTCAAGAATGTGAATTTTCTCCTGAAACGGTTTACGCTTTTCATGATCTTTTAGATGAGGAGTTAATCAGTTTCATTTCTGTAACAGTGTGAACAATAATAGGATATTTAACATGTTCCTATTAATAAATACTAAATAAATACAGTAAACAAATTCCATTTAATGCATACTGTCAAAAAACATTCACTCACCCATCAATTTAATTTCATTTGGAGGTTCCAATCACTTCCATGGTCACAAATGTCATTTCAAGCACCTACGTATGCAAACAGCATTTGAAAAAGAATGGTCCACTTTCAGGAGCTCAGTGAATTGCTGAATGGTTCTTTGATAAGGTGCCACTTGTGCAGCATGTGCTTTTCAATAGAAAAGAAAGGTACTACAAAAGGAACTTAACTAGATGGTTAACGTTTGTACACAAACTTTGATGGCTTTTAAAAGTTCAGTTTAAAATATTTTTTTTTATGTTAACCATGTGACTTAGTGAAATAAACCAACCACCATGTCTCTATGATTTTTCTAAGCTGATTGTGGTGCATGCAAAACTGGGTGCAATGGTAAACAGTACAGTCGCTATGAAGGGTTCTGTGACATGTTCCCTATGTCACTTCGAGTAAAATATTAAAATCCCGAATTGGTTGCTATGGTAAACTCTCTGGTTGCTATGGTGGGGTCAGTGAAACTATAATGTGTCTTTTTTTTTCACCATAAATTATGTAAACCAGTCCCCATGCCTCTATCATTTACCAAAGCTGAGATATTTTTCAGAAAATTTGGTTGCTAGGGTAAAAGTTTGGTTGCTAGGGAGCTGTAAGTGATTTAAAAAAAAGTTACAATGATCAGAGATTTCTTAATGATATTACTGTTGCCTTTTCCCTTTTTTTCCAAAGGCCAATATAAATCTAAGTAACTATTTAACCCCCTTTAGAGCATATTCTTCAAATAGACAACAGTATCACCTTGCAACGAAGTAATGTAGCATGTAAAAATGACAGCGCAGATTTTGATTAGCTCAAGAACAATATGTAGAGTTCAATGGGAAGAATCTCATTCATTTGGCCACATTTGGAATCATTTGGGCAGATTTACAGTTATGCATTTGGCAGACATTTTAATCTAAATTGACGTATTCAAGCAATTTACACAATTGATTAGTTTTTGCTTTCCCTAGGGTTCAAAACCTTGATCTTGCCATTTCTAGTGCCAAGGTGTACTGACAGAGCTGCAGAAATGCGGTAATAATCAAACTATTATCCTGGTACCGATGGTTGACACTTGCTCCTAGTATCATTTCCTGTTAAAAAAAAAAAAATGATTCGATTCAATGTCAATTTGTGCCAAACCACTACTACAAAGGCTGTCAGACATGGCTTAGAAAGTTCGACTGTCTCTGCTGTGCCATTTGTGTTGTCTTGTGCCGCAGCAGTGGGCAGAGCGAGGCTGACCGCTGGGGTCAGTGTGTGGGTTTACTGAGCTCTTCAGCTCTTTCCATCTGATGATTCAACATGCGCGTGTATGCTTTCCCTCCCTTTGCCTTTGCCTCCAAGGACAAGTTATGAAAGCCTCTCCTTACCTACCACCAGAACAAAAATGAAACCTCCCACACACTGTTTGGTTGCGTAACATTTAGCACCATGAGTTTAGGAAGTGTTTATGAACATATTGATGAAAGTGTAGTTATTTTTGAGGCAAGAGAAAGATTAGTTTCTTGTCATTCATTTCTAATCTTTTTTTCACTGTGTGTTGATGTGTTTTTATTGATTTAATCACTGAGTGATTCAAGTAAATGGCCACTTGTAATTAAATGTGACCCTTTCTTTAATATAATTCATACAAATTATGTTCATACAAATTACGAAACGTTGAGTAGGTCGACAAAATTCGGAAACTATTGCGAAGACGCATTAAGCTTAATACCCTGATCAGAATGACATCGGCTCGAAACCGGCAGAAACCAGTGGGATCCAGCTACCACTTTCTACTGTCTGGAGTAGTCTGGGTAGAAGGAATATTCATTTTTGCGGAAAAGTCTTATCTTCGACTTGGGAACAAGGCCAAGCGACTCAAGGCCAAGCTTGGGGCAGAAAAATAGCAGTATGTTCTCTGGACTGCTGTAGCAGAAGGCAGTTTGCTAATCAAAGGCCTGGGGAGAGGTATTGAGTGTCTGAAGGCAAAGTGAAGCATGGTGGAGGGTCCTGGAAGGTTTGGGGTTGTGTTTCTGCAAAGGGAGTTAGGATTAATGGTATTCTCAATGCTGAAAAATGAAGGAAGATACTTATCCATCATGCAATACCATCAAAGAAACATACGATTGGCCTTAAATGTATCCTGCAGCAGGACAATGACCTCAAACATATAGCCAGTCATTAAGAACTATCTTCAGCATAAAGAGGAACAGAAAGCACAAGAGTCTGTCTGGGATTACATGAAGAGACTGAAGATGTTTGGAATAACCTACCAGTCATGTTCCTTTAAAAACTATGTGCGAGTGTTCCTGGATAAATGACCACAGTTTATAGACAGTTTTAAACTTTCTTAAACCCCACACAATGTTCTTTAGTTAAGCATGATGTTTGGAGGTCTGTCATTTTTATTTGGCCATGCTTTAATTCTTTAATTCCCAGCATTTCACTTTCTTATAATATTCCTGACCGTGAAGTAGAGAAAATTTGTAAATGGTTAAGTATTTAGAATCCTATTGTTCTGAGATAGAACAGGAAGTTCCATCACTGCTATGCTCTAAAAGTCAGGGTGTTATAGATTCCGCTTTGAGAGCCGATTCACTCTTTCAGACTCTCATCCTCCCCTCTCTCTGTTCACTGTTTAGTATTCTTTAAAACTAATAAAGCTGACAACACAAGCTGGTTGATCATGTGATGCAAAGTTTTCAAACCATTCAACAACAAAAGCATGAATGCTTCAAAGGGTTTCTTCATCCAACTCTAAAAGAGGTTTGAAGCGGGGAAGCCTAATCATAATGGCACTTAGAGCTAAGCTCGATTATTCTTCAACGAAATCTGTAACACTTCTGTCACTTTGAAGCACTGGCTGCTTGTGTCCTCCAGACCCAATTCGTAGAGTAACCTGGTCATAACAACTGGGCTTTGACTGTTATTTGGGTCAGTCTGAACAGGGACCAGGAGGCTCCCTGATTATCTCTCTAGTGGATTGTGTAAAACATTTCTCACGTACCATTCTCTCACTTACTTCTTCAGTGATGGTTGGGCAGACCGCTATGATGTCACGGACGGCTTCCAGAGGGAAGCAGCAGGAGGAATCACAATCAAACTGAGGTCTCCTTACGTCACATGGTTTGATGATTACTACCTGAACTTGCAGCCTGACACAAACCTCCGAAACCCTTGGTTCCCTGAGTTCTGGCAACATCGCTTCCAGTGTCGGCTGAGGGGTCATCCTCTAGAAAGCCCCAAGTATAACAAGACCTGCACCAGTGAGTGGAGGATCCTCTCTCCATCAGAGAGCGCAGTGTCAAGACGTGCTTTTGTCTGTCCAACTGTCCACTAATCAACATGTCCTTCCATTCATCTGCTTCTTAATCTTCCTTTTCATGCAAACAACTGTTCATCCACCGCCAAAGCTAAACGGTATACCACATATTTCATTAATTACATTTCCTATCTATCCATAGAAACATTATCTCATTTGCATATGTTAATTAATTAATCAACTACGTATTCAACGCATCAAATCAGTGTTTAATTCCATCAGAAACTCATTTTCTGTACAATTCATCCATCCATACAATTGTGCATCTACACAGTAGAATCCTAAGAGTTAAATTAACTCTACTCGGAGTATATTTGGTCCCACTCTATATAGAGTTAAACCGACTCTGAGAAAGAGTAATTTAATAATCTATTTTCTTCATGTTTTTCCAAATCTGCATGAAAAATGCAAACTAAATATTAACTATTCAGAGAGGGACCAAGTCCACACCAGAAAGAGTAAAAACAGACAAAAATAGACTGTTTAGATCAAATAGACTTATTTAAATAACTCTCCTTCAGAGTTGGTTTAACTCTATATAGAGTGGGACCAAATACACTCTGAGTAGAGTTAATTTAACTCTTAGGATTTTACTGTGTAATAAAAACATACTAACCTCGTAAGATAAAGGTTTTCTGTCTGAACGCAACATCAAAGCAATTCAGCTGATTCATAATTTCTCTTTTACCTCATCACACAGAGAAAGAATCCCTTCGACACAATTACGCTCAAGATACAAAGATGGGCTTTGTGATCAATGCCATCTACTCTATGGCGTATGGTCTGCATGCCATGCAGAGGTCCCTGTGTCCTGGCTACGCAGGCCTTTGTGAAGCTATGCGGCCTATTGATGGAGGGAAACTGCTGGAATTCCTCATGAGAACCAACTTTACTGGTGTATCTGGAGAAGGCGTGCTTTTTGATGAGAACGGAGACTCTCCAGGGAGGTAGAAACCGTGCATATTTACAATAACAAGTCATTTTTTTCAATGAAATGGCATACTGGGTGATTTGAAAGTTCACTTGATGGTTGTTTTTGGTGTGTTTTTTTGAGGTATGAGATCATGAACTTTAAACAGATGAGTGAGGAGGACTACAGCTACATCCATGTGGGCAGCTGGGACAACAGTGGGCTCAAGATGGATGATGAGGAGATTTGGGTTAACAACAGTGCCATCATCAGATCAGTCTGCAGCGATCCGTGCGAAAAAGCTCAGATAAAGGTAATAAAGCTTGTTATGTTTGTGGTTTTACCTCATTTGCTTGCATTTATTTTCAGGTTTTGAAATAAGTATTGTCAATAGTCATTTCCAGTCAACACATGGAGAATGATTGAAATTGTGCTTCAAATGAACATTTTGTCATGATTACAGCGAAAGATCACTCTGTGTTGAGCTGAATGGCTGTTTAGGAACGTTTCCCATTATAATTTATTCAAATACTTGCCAAAAAAAAAAAAACACATAGACTAGCAAAATAACAACATACTTGCATACATAAACAAACCTAATAAAATGTGGTCATTTTACATAAGCTATTGTAAAAGCACAATGATTTTGGGTGTTTGTTGCTTTGTGTGCCTTACAAAGCACACACACTCCTAAAACTACTTTAATGTATAACAGTTTTTTGTCACAAAATTATTTAAAAGCATGGTAGGTAACGGTACTCATTTGAGTTTGAGCTGTCAATAGATTAACTAATTAATTACACAATTTTTTGCAATTAATCCCAATTAAAAGAGAAACGTATTGGATTTGAAAACTCAAGACAAAGAACTATTTAAATTCTAAATCTGATTGTTTATTGAAATTTTTGTTTAACTTCTAACACAGATGTTCTCTTGTTAACAACTTACTTGCAATAAACCATCCATATCCTCTAAATTAACTGTATTTGTTGTAGTTTATTGATCACAAAAACAAGTAATATAAACACAAAAGGAAACAAAAGACCCTCGTATGGAAAACTTGGATAACATAAGACTTCTCCAAAGGAGGAGGAATGAACTACACTAAATGAACAAATGTTCAGACTGTAATCATACAGAGGGCTTGTGTTGTGTGACTTTGATCTGTAGTGATCAACGATGGTCCCGTGCCGAGCTCATGTAGCCGCGGAATATATACATAGGATAACACAAAACACCTGGGGGTAATGAAGCTAAATAGGAAGCCAGACGGAAAACAGAATGAGCGCTCATGTGGCGGAATTCTGATCACATGACCAAGGCTGAAGTAAATACAAGGGGAAAACTATGAAATGGGCAAAAAACCTTCAACCGCATACATTTTTTTTTTTTGATGCGTTAAATATTTTAAATTGATCACATGCGTTAATGCACTAATTTTAAAAGCACTAATTTGAATTCATCCAAACAAACACGCCCCTATGACAAGAACCTTACCAGATTTTGATGTGTAGCATTGCTATCAAACAATAACTATGTTCAGTGGCTAGCCACACATTCCTTACTACTGATGAGCTGCTTTCTGAACTTACTTTTATACTTTTTATTTTTTCCTCAAAATCTTTCCCGCTTAAGAGGCAGAAATAAAAAAATATGAGGGTATGTGACTGTTTTACCTCACAGTTGCTCCATTTAACGGCCATTCCCGTAGCTATGACAAAAGGAGACAAAGAACAAGGGATGTCTTAGCAAAAATGTTAGTGATGCCCCCTAGTGGGTGGATGACAAATGGGGACTGAAGAAAATTAATTACTCACTGTTTGGTAAATACATAACGCTGCTTAAGGAATAAATACAATACAATGAATGTCAATCATGACACAACAACAGACTTACAGGGGTTCTGATCGTAGCTGACTTCTCTGTAAAATGAATTTCTTTCATAAAATACATTAAAAACATCATAGAAACCAGCTAGAAGTGGTAAAAAGCCTGAGAAAAAAAAACACTGTTCTGCACAACTCAGTTCCTCCAAAAAAATAAATCTATAACATAGAGTTCCTGACCTCTCCATTCTACCCCCCTCAGGTTATCCGTAAAGGTGAGGTGAGCTGCTGTTGGACATGCACTCCGTGTAAAGAAAATGAGTTTGTATTTGACGAATACACCTGCCGGGCATGTGAGCTTGGATCCTGGCCGAAAGACGACCTCACGGGTAATATTTATATTCACATTCATTTCTCCTTGGGTCTTTTACAATGCTTTTCCATCTTTAAGAGCAACCACATGAGCTGATCTTCCTGGATGACAGCCTCTGATATAAGTATCTGGGTCACAGATGAACATAGGAGGCCCATTTATCTCTTAAGAGTGTTCTCTGAGAATCTGGACCGTGGCAACTGAATGCCAAAAACAGAGATTTAGAACTGGCAGGGGTCCCATCAGAATGTTCCAGAATGGCTGTAAAGCGTGAGCCCTAAAGCCTCAGTGTGTGGTACATTACTGAGAGCCCAGGCCGCTCTGTTTTTCGTGCCAGAGCACAAATCATTAAACCAAAACACTGTTTTATCTCATCATACAGTGAATGAGAAAAGATGTTCCCATTTTTGGTATGGTAAAACATTCATTATTCAGGGTGTTTATAAATAATGCATTTTTCCTATTCATTATTGATGGTATTTTTGGTGAAACATCCAGTAACCACGTTTTTTCATCACATTACAACTTTTATCCCCTTTTGGGTCCATTCAAAGCTATAAACCAAAGTAGAATTTAAATGTATGAATGAAATATGCACAAAAAACTCATCCTGGCCTTATGACATCTAATGATGTCATTTTGAAAAGCTTTGGGGTGTAACCCTGGCATTTATTTGCTCATTGGTGTCTGATCAAGACCTAATAGTTTACAAATAGTCTACATCTCTTTGTTTATAATCCTCCAGTTAAACAGTTTCTGGGTCAGAAAAGCAGTTGTTGTTCGAAGTAGATGCTGCAAACGTTTGGGGATAACAGCCACCATTGTGCACCAGAACACACCCTTATACTCTATTCGGAATACAGCATTAGATTATTTAGTAACTGTAGAGCATGACACCAGGGATCTGTTCTACACAAAACATGTCAGCCCTAAGGTTATGCCACAATCTCTATCAATCATATCAACGAAAATTGAATATAAGTTAAAATGAAGATCAAACTGCTATATCTTTGTCATACTCTACACCCTTATGCGCCACTTCAGAGTTATTTTGAGTGTAGATTTGGCCATAACTTTTTCTCTATTTCATCAAATTGAACGATTTTTGGTGACAAATCTTACACTTTAGGGAAATTAATATTTTCCAAAACACATATTTTAAGAAAATGCTTACTTTTTTTTCAAAAACTCAAAAATGCACTAATTTGCTACCCTTTATGTTTGTGACTGTTAGACACTAAATTAAACTGTATATTATCAGTATATTTTTTTGTTGCAAAAACAGTTTTTTTTGGTTTTTTTTACCCCTTAACTGCCAAGATCTTACATAATCTCACTGATTTCCAAAAAACAATGACTTATTTTCAATATGAAAAATCTTTTGACATGTCCAAGACTGTGATAAAAGGTAAACATCCAGGTCACCAACATTACCAACATTTGTAGAGAAGGATTTTTAGTTTTTGTGTAGCACCAGATTTTCAATATAATATGTGTAATATGCATTAAATCATGTAACTTTTTTAGGAATGATATGCTATTATTTGGGTATAGCTGACAATTTCTGTAATTTTATGTCATCTTTTTAAGTCTAAAATGTCCCATCAAAATCACAAAATCACTGTGGGGATGTGGATGTTTTAAAACACACACTTTTCTTAGCTTGAGAGTTTAACTCCAACACCTTTACAATCATTTTTTTACCACACCCAAGTGAAGCCATTTAGAGCACCCACATTTCAATTCCACGAAACTACAAGTCTGAATATAACCATCACATAACCATCACATAACTACAAATGTAAGCAGCTTTAAAAAAATTAACTAATGCACTACTAGTATAGTTGACTGATGATAGCCATGCTAAAAGTGTTATCCAACAGCTACATAAAAAGTTAGATATTAGATATTGAGATTACCTGTGAGACACACCTCCATAGAACAGCACTTCAAACCCAATCTCTATATTTCCAATTTAACCATCTTCATTATATTCCAGTGTTGTACTAAAAATCATGTAAATGAAGGATGCGTGGTTAACGACTCCTTATTGTCAAATAAGTAATTTTGCATACTCCTGTCATTTAGGCTGTGAGCCAATCCCAGTGCAGTATCTTCTCTGGGGAGACCCTGAACCAATCGCTGCTGTGGTCTTCGCCTGCCTTGGATTGCTTGCCACTATCTTCGTCACATTAGTCTTCGTTCGGTTCCACGACACACCAGTGGTGAAGTCCTCCAGTAGGGAACTGTGCTTCATCATCCTTGCTGGCATCTGTTTGGGCTATCTCTGTACCTTCTGCCTCATCGCCAAGCCTCATGCGGCCTACTGTTACCTACAGAGACTTGGGATTGGGCTTTCCCCTGCCATGAGCTACTCAGCTCTAGTCACCAAAACCAACCGCATCGCTCGCATCCTTGCAGGCAGCAAGAAGAAGATCTGCACCAAGAAGCCTCGATTCATGAGCGCCTGTGCCCAGCTGATCATCGTGTTCATCTTAATCCTGATTCAGCTAGGAATCATTGTGGCACTCTTCATCATGGAACCCCCCCAAGTGATTCACGACTACCCATCAATTCGGGATGTGCACCTCATCTGCAATACAACCACGCTTGGAGTGGTGGCGCCATTAGGTTACAACGGACTGCTCATCCTCAGCTGCACGTTCTATGCCTTTAAGACACGCAATGTCCCTGCTAATTTCAACGAGGCCAAATACATCGCCTTCACCATGTACACCACCTGCATCATCTGGCTGGCTTTCGTGCCTATTTATTTTGGCTCCAACTACAAGATAATCACCATGTGTTTCTCTGTAAGCCTCAGCGCAACCACCGCACTGTGCTGCATGTTTGTTCCCAAAGTCTACATCATGTTGGCTAAACCAGAGAGGAATGTGCGCAGCGCTTTCACCACATCAACGGTTGTGAGGATGCATGTGGGTGATGGGAAATCTGCCTCAGCTGCTAGCCGCTCAAGTAGCTTGGCTAACCTTTTCAAACGCAAAGGCTCTTCCACTGACACCGTCAGGTCAGTTTGACTATTTTACTATTCCACACTATTGTGGGGTCATTTATTCATTTGTTTTATTTGCACAGTAGCAGCTTATGTAGAATAAATAATACAAACAGTCACTGCTTTTGGCTGTTTGCCTTCCAGTGTTTCCACTACAGTTCAATAGGAGGGGCACAATATAATTGTTTCCAGTGATATTTTAAGGCATGTAAAGTAGCAGTACATTTTGTGTAGCTCACAAAGCACACGGTGTGCATTCTTGTAAGGGTGTTCAATAAAAAGGAGTTTTAATCTGGTGCAATGTCGACAAAAGGAATTTGAGATTGTGGTTTTTAACCAACAATAGCATGTTTCATTATTATGTTCTTATCTTCTGTTTTTTTTTTTTTGCATTGGAAAGAGCATTTTGAAAAATGATGCAATAGATAGGACATCCTCACCTGTGCCTCACATGGCCAATAGAGTGAAGTCAAACCGCCGCGATTGTCCTGATAGTGCTGGTTGCAGAATGATTTCCACCCAATACAAGTCTAAGGAAAAAGCCAAACGAACGTTACAAATTATTTAAATTTAAAATATACAAACAGTTTTAAGGATTAAAACAAAATGAGTTTTATATAACATAAAAATAGCCAGAGTTTGGCAGAGCTCTGAAACCATAGGCATCAGAAAGTCATGTGTGCGCATGTGCACCCTCTCTCTGACCATCATGGCAACCTTCATATCATGCTTATATATAAATATTTTTATTTTTGTTAAATACAGAGAACAGAATGCCCAGGTTTGTGGCCAGGGTCAGAGAGCTGGGTGCCACCATTCTCATGTCCACTGCAGAACAAGGGCATACCAGCATTGGGAAGTGACTCGTAGATTTGTCACTTCAGCTCTTCTGTTGCAGTAACAGCTTCAGGTGGCATTTGAAGTTCAGTTTAATGATTTGATGTCCAAAGTGCCACTTCTCTGGTAATGCAGTGTTCTCCCAAGACCAGTTCAACATGCCTCTAAAATCCAAGTTTAGATCTGTAGTTTCTTGAGATGGCTATTCCAGCTCCATGTGGATAAAAAAGGGATAAACATGGACTGAACAGGTCGCCAACCATCAAAGGTCGTGCATGTTTAGCAAACTAGTAGAAATATTATACAATATTATAATTTTTTAGAGATTTTGGTCTTGCTTTTCACACTTCCTATATTTAGAGTTTTGTTATGTTAATTAGAATCACCATGTATGAATCTAAGGATAAAGAGCATGACAGTCAAAAATTTGTGTGTTTCAATATCCTTTACCCCATCTGTATTGCAGAGGAAGCAGCTTCTAAAAGATTAAATAAATAAGTGAAGCTCACACTAAATCTGTCGCCTTTTTAACGCCTGCCAAAGGTTTGCTTCTGAAGACAAAAGAGAGTTTGGAACGAAAATGAATCACCATCCAAAGCAAGATTTTTAGAGCAAATAAAAAAAAAAAAAAAAAAAACACTATTCCCCCTCAAAGAGGAAAAAGTGCCCCAACTGATTACCCTATTACAGCGGCCTGTGAATAATTCCTGGAGCAACTCTGGAGTTTAGAACATGTGGGTCATTGGTTCCCCTGGTGCAGTAGAACAGAAGTTTGAGATTTCTGGTAATTGCTTGGAAAGGGTGGATTGAGATTGATGAGGGGATGGTCATTTCTCTGAAATGAGGGAAAGCATTGGAAACACTAGCTCTCTTCACTTTTACAAGGTGATTTAGTTCAAATTTATTAATGAACTCCATAATCATGATTTGGAATTGAAAAAAGGAGAGTGGTTCATCTGATGTAGTATTGCCGACCATGTAGCTTTGTTTCCATGACAATAAGCTGTTAACTTCACACAGAGACAATTTTAATGATTATGTAAAACATATTATGTAAAAATCTTTGGGCCTATCTGTATTTTAACAATAGCAAATTGCTTTTTGCATAAAGATGAAAGTGATGTTGAATATGTCCAGTGAACAATGAACTGCATTCACCGAATCTGTTAGTTTTTAGGCAACAAATCAAGTCAGAAAATGAATTCCGTGTTGGCTCTCTCGGACACAGAAGCATACGCGGTGCAAACGCGCACAGAGCCAAATAAGAATGCAAATTGATTATTACTCAACTCTTTTCGAGTCAAAGGGTTCAACTCTATGTTGAGTTGCAAGTCTTTTGCCATATTGTCAAGTCGAGTCTCGTCACCAAATTAATGACTCGAGTCTATCCTTCTTTAGATTAAAGTATCTGATGTTTGCATAAATATAAAAACCCTTCACTATTTAACCCTATATGGGACATATACATTCTAAAATTGGGATTATTATCTTTGTAAAAAGAAAGAAATTACATCTTCTTGACTGGAAGAATTATTGTACCATATTTTGGTCATGAATATCCACTTTAGCCTACTAGCCAAAGTGTAAAACAGAAGGCCAGTTTTGGAACAGTGAAAATTCAGGCTTTGGATCAAATCTGTACAAAGGAAATAAATAAAAATGTATCAAAGAATGTAAACTTCAATTTAATTCAATAGCTTTTCCCTGTTTACAGCTCCAATGGTAAGACGGTGACATGGGCTCAGAATGAGAAAAGCTTCAGACCAAACCTGTGGAAGCGTATCTCCATCCACATTAAGAAGAAGGAAGAGGCCAACCAGACAGCCATCATCAAACCCTTCTCTAAGGGCTCTGACCGACCACCAGATGCCAACATCAAGCTCTCATACGATGGCTCTCAGAAAAACCAACGCTACCCTGTAACCTACAGACCCCGAACCCCTTCACCATTGCCCACAGTTTCCCAACGAACATCTATGAAGAGGTGTGACATGGAAGTGCGTGATGGTGAGCGGGCACCAGTTGTGGCGATTCCATCATATCTGACAGAGCGCCTGCAACACGGGAGACAGCCCAACTGCATTATGGACCAGATCAGCTGCGTGGTCAGTCAATTCACTGCCAACATCACTGAGCTCAACAGCATGATGCTGCCTGGTTCACCCACAGGGACCAACCCCAACCAAGTCACCTCCTCCCAGAGACCTTGCTCACCCTCATACCACCACCACCAGCACCAGCAAGAGCGGCCACATCCAAGCACAGTCACCACCTATGCAGATGTGGTGGCTGCTGCCAACAGCACCCCTCGTTCTGCAGTGGGCATAGCCGGGGGAATTATAGCTGGAGGCAGCAGCAGGGCTTCACCCGCCAGTCTCTTTGACTGCACCTATGACTCCTCATGTGCAGTCAGAAACACTGACTTTGAGGATCTGGGTGTCTTGACACCACCTTCGCCATTTCGAGACTCCTCTGTAGACTCGATCAGCGAGTCTCCAACGTCACCAGCATCTGAGCTGCCATTGTGTGAGCCCTGCTCACCCATCTATGAGCAGCTGGTGCTGCGACACTACAGCCAGAGCTCATCCTCGCTCTGAGAGCTTTTCTGAAAGAACTAGAGGCAGCTGCTCAGACTGCACAATCCTGGTGTAAATGTCAAGGAGTGTAAACTCTGAATATAGAAGCACTCGCACAGGATGTTTTTATGGTGCTTGGAATCCAGCCCGTCCTCAAAAACCCAATCTGTGCGGGGCAGGGGCAGTCACTTCACCAGACAGCTTTTCATATCATTAAAGATGTACTTGTGCTGCAGGTGGACTACATCAATGGTCATTCTTGACGAGAAGTTACTGGATTTGGTAAGAGAGGGAGGTTTGATAACATTCCAATGGCGCCCAGGTGTGTACAATCACTAAGCTCCTCCTACAGGTGATGTCATTCCTGTCTGTTGTTGCCTGAACGTCTTGTGCAGTTCTTCGCAGAAGTGCAAACGTTTGAATGTAGGACCAAACTGAGCCTTTCCGACACCTTTTCTTGAAATATTGGTCATAGTCGTTCTCTAGCTTACAGGCTGCATGTTGTGCAACTTTAAATTAGAAAAAGATCTTTATTAGTTTTTTTTTTTTTCATATCAAATGTCCTGGTAGGGAATCAAGAAGAGGTTTATGAGGACATTAAAGAAATGGGAAATTATAATGTAGACCAGGGATGTGAAACTCAGTTCCTGGAGGGCCACAGCCCTGCACAGTATAGCTTCAACCTCAACTAAACACACCTGATGCAGCGCCTTAGGTCCTTCAGGCTGTTTGTAAACCTCAGGTGTGTATCCTGAAGTTTGAGACCCCTGATGTAGACATTTCAGATCACTTCACATACACAAGTGGTACTTTGAAAAACTTTACGCTATCATGAAAAGATCTGAATTTGGAAAATAGAAAGTAATATGCTAAACACAATACAACATTTCAACATAAGGGGGCCAATAATATCCACTGCACAGACATTTTTGCAGTATACACTTTGCTGTTTTCCATATTACCCCATAAATTAATAACTATAATAACAGAAAGCAGGTTAGTGATCTAGGAAGGTGGATCTAGGATTTGTTGCATTCCTTGAAGGTTAAAAGGAGGATTTTAATACGGTAATTAACAGGAAACTAGTGGAGCTGCTTAAGGACAGGGGTGATGTGGTCAGAACAAGGGGTTCTGGAGATTATATAGCTGCTATATATAGAGGAATACTGGAATTACAATAATCTAATCGTGAAGTGACGTGTTTTTTTATTTTAAAAAAGGCAGATGTTGAATGATCCTTTCATTTGTTGAATGAGCTTTTCATTTGTTTTGAGATGAAATGGAACAAAACTAAATTGACTTTTTACAGCTGATTTTGAAAACGTTAACAGAAAACCAATCTTTTAATTCATTAAGGCACTGAATAAACGACTGTGGTGGCACGGAGAGAACTTTTTTTAAGATAAGTTTTTTGCCATTTTTAGAACTGACGGAACAGTGTTTAAACAGGAAGAAAAGGGGATAGAGAGAGGGGGAAGGATGGGACAAGACAATGGTTTTGGGATATAAACCTATGCCACCTACATGTCTAGACACTGTCCACAACATAACAGGGCTGGACGAGACAGTGGATTTTGATGAGGTATCGAACCGTGTATCATCAGTATAAAAGTAGCTTTTTAGATTATTGAGCCAAGTGGCAGGATTACGTACATGAGAAAGAGAAGAGGACCCAACACTGAACCCTGAAGCACCCCAGATGTGACCATATGTGGTTTGAATCTGGCATGTTCGAGCTTGAACAATACAAGTGAGAAAACTAGTCAACCAGAACGAAACCAAAAGTCCTTTAAGGCTCGTTTTTACTAAAACAATAAGGTGTGCAGCCGTATCAAAGGCAGTTGTGAGGTCTAGAAGAACCAGAAGTGATAGCTGACTGAAATCAGAGCAAACCAGGAGGCTGTTGAGTGGAACTGCACATTCACAGAGATATCTGTAATGACAATGTTCATTGTGGCACTACACAAATGCCATTGATTATTATAGACTATATTATAAATCACTTAACCATGGTTGTGCCTGGAAATCAGTGTGACACTGGGATTTCTTTCAGTTAATACCAGAATCACCTGGTTTCAAAATCTTTCAAAGTATACCTTTAATAGAAGTAGTTAAAGTCTTTACAGTTTGCAATAAAACAAATTCATCTTCATTTACAATTAAATAGTTTATAATTAAATCAAAGCTTCTAATATTTCACCTTTTACCTTTGGAGTTATAGTGGTTTTATTAATGAAGCAATATGAATATGATGCTTAGTGAATCAACGTTTATTCTCCAAACTTTTGTTCCAAGTACAGTCAGTAGAGGATCCAAATATTAAAAACCCTAACGCGTCAGTGGGATCAGTGGGATCAGTGGGCGTGACTCATACACAGGGCATTACTGTTTTTGATTACATTTGCCATAGAAACGACTTTTTCTACAACTTGCTTCTTTTCGTTGTACAAGCCTCTATTATTTTAATCGATGTGCAATATTCTTCTTGAATAGGTGTGATGCTATTCGGTCATAATTGCATGCGGACCAGTGCCATTAGCTAAATTAAGTGCTTCTTTTGAGAACTTTTGTACATTTTCTAAAAGTCTTTTGCAGTTTTCGCTCTTTGCCTTTAATGACGAGTTGTTCATAGAATGTAGATTTTGACAGTGTTTTTATTTATTTTACTATTTGTGCTGAATCTAAATGATGGTCATATCGTGCATACAGCAGCGTGACTGTGGACGAATGTCGCTTGCAATACTTCTGTTACTTTTAAGTTTCAGTTATGATGTGAATACATTTTTTAACTTCTCTTTATATATGTAAAGATATTGGGTTTTATTGGATTGTTATTAAAGTGGTTCTAACAACAAAAAATATCCTTAAAGTGTATTAATACAAACATACCGCATTGGATGTGGTCAGGGGATTGTAAGGTAAGGCCTTTTGGTGCAGAACTGAATCAGTTTCCTTGGTCAAAAAGGCCGTTTACAGCCTGGAGGCGTGTGTGGGGTCACTCTCCTGTTGATATATAAGCAGTCCAACCACAATCTGAAGTCACGTCAATGCAAAATGCTGTTCTGTGTGCTTTTAGTTATTAAAAAAAAAAATCAACAATTACTACAAAGCACCGCCAAACCCTCACACACCCACCACCATGCTTTAGCGTTAATTATGCAAGTAGACACCAACTGTTTACAACCAGTCTTTTATGTCTCCCTGTGAGTGTCAGGAGAACGTTAACTCAACCTTGGCCATATCCTGAAGCATTCCTCTTGAGGAAATTCACCTTGTTTTTTTAAGTAAAGATGACTGGACTCCTGCACTAAATAACTAATGGTACTAATCCCTTTGACAAAAAAAAAATCCACAAATAAAATCTGTGAAAACCATTTGAGGTGACCCAGCAAGCTCATTGAAAGTAAGGGTTTGGTTATTTCAAATATTAACGATTATTACCTACACAGTAAAATCCTAAGAGTTAAATCAACTCTACTCTGAGTATATTTGGTCCCACCCTATATAGAGTTGAACCGACTCTGAGAGAGTAATTTAATAATCTATTTTCTTCATGTTTTTCCAAATCTGCATGGAAAATGCAAACTAAATATTAACTATTCAGAGAGGGACCAAGTCCACTCCAGAAAGAGTAAAAACAGACAAAAATAGACTGTTTAGTTCATATAGACTTATTTAAATAACTCTCCTTCAGAGTTGGTTTAACTCTATATAGAGTGGGACCAAATACACTCTGAGTAGAGTTAATTTAACTCTTAGGATTTTACTGTGTACACATTGTTTTGATGCTTGAGTCAATAGTGATGACATTACAGAAAGCATTAAATAAGAACGTGTATCATAAAGCGCTGTGCTCCACATTTACAAACACAGAGAAAGTGGTTGATTTCACACATCACATTATATTCCTTCTTCATAAAGTGTGAGCAGCAGAGGACAAAGTTTGAGCGGCTGGTCACACGTCTCTCCACGCCCTGGGCGGGGCCAGTGAGAGGTCAGTGACAGATGACTGCTGGGATTTAAACTCTGGCCACATAAACACACGTAACCTCAGCAATGCATAGCAATCCGAAAGAGCATCTGTACAAAATCCTAGTCATCGGGGATTTGGGAGTCGGGAAGACCAGCATCATTAAACGCTATGTGCATCAGACCTACTCCACCAACTACAGGGCAACCATCGGGGTGGACTTCGCGCTCAAGGTCCTGAACTGGGATTCGGAGACAGTGCGCTTGCAGCTCTGGGACATCGCAGGTGAGAGCGAATATCTGTCATTAGCAGGACGCAGGTGCACTTTATGATTCAACTTAAAACATCAAATCTAACTTAAGAAGTCACAGCTTTTGGAATAAGCGATTAAAGCACTAAAAACAACGAAAAGACACAATTCTAGCTTTTTTTTTTAAATATCCCACTAGGTGACCTCAAAAAACTATGCAAATTATGTTTGAAACGCTGTTGTACTTAAAAGACAAGGCAGAATAAGTTTAATGTGTGGATTTCAACGGCGTCATATTTAATCCCAGCTGTTTTTTTTATTTTTTTTATTTAAGAACAAAGTGCGAAGTTAAAGCAGAGTTTGCTCTTCGTCTCTTGTAGTCTTCCTCACGCGGCCGGCACGCGCAGCGTTAAGACCCGCTTTTCCGCGTGGAAGCTCTGAAGAGTGTCATGTGAGAGAAGCTGAGGGCCTCGCTGTAAACAAACCGGGAGAACGTGTTCATTCTGCTCCGCTTTCAGTCTTTTTGGGTTAAAATGTTCCAACTGAACTTAAAAGAATTATAGCATATTAGTCGGAAAATTATCTTGAACTTCTTGTCTACGCAATAACCAGCTTCCACCCAAAGCACAATATTTTACTGTAGATTAACAACACGTATGCAATGTTGATGATACTTGTACATTGAAAAAAACATTTGACAATCGATTATTAAACCCATAATGCATACGCTCCCCGGCCACTTTATTAGGTACATTCTTTCATCTTCCTATACCCACTTTGTTTGGTCTCCAGCTTGCTCGCCAGTCCACTGCAGAGCAACACACACATTCACATTAATTTGGTTCATTCAATTAACCCAACTGAATGTTTTGGGATTCTGGGGAAACCGAATTACCCTGAGGAAACCCACACAAGCACAAGGAGAACATGCAAACTCCTTCCAGGAGGCAACCCTCGAACAGGAAAGCTCTACTAACCAAGCCTGAAAGGGCACTGATGCATTTAGAGCATCAGAATCAGGAGAAAGGTGATTTAAGTGACGTGGCAGGAATGTTGGTACCAAACAGCCTGGTCTGAGTGTTTCAGAAACTGGTGGTCTCGAAGGTTTACAAATAGAACATTTCCAGTGAGCAGCAGTTCTGTGGGCACAATTGCCTTGAGAAGAGAATGGCCAGGTAGCTTCTTATTACAACTTCGATAACCTCATGTTGCAATTGAGGTATTCAGAAGATCTTTGAGGCCGATGAGCTACAGTAGAAGACCACACCAGGTGTAACTGTGATCAGTTAAGAACTGAAGCGTCAATCTGTACAGGCTTACCAAAGTTGGACAATAGAAGATTGGAAAAACATTTCTGCCGCAACATTCAGATTGTAGGGTCAGAATTTGGCATCAACATGAAAGTAAGAATCCATCCTGCCTTGTATCAGGGGTTCAGGCCGATGGTGGTGGTGTAATGGCATGGGGGATATTTTCTTGGCACACTTTGGGCCCATTAGTGTGAATTGAAGGTTTACAAATAGAACATTTCCAGTGAGCAGCAGTTCTGTGGGCACAATTGCCTTGAGAAGAGAATGGCCAGGTAGCTTCTTATTACAACTTCGATAACCTCATGTTGCAATTGAGATATTCAGAAGATCTTTGAGGCCGATGAGCTACAGTAGAAGACCACACCAGGTGTAACTCTGGTCTGTTAAGAACTGAAGCGTCAATCTGTACAGGCTTACCAAAGTTGGACAATAGAAGATTGGAAAAACATTCCAGATTGTAGGGTCAGAATTTGGCATCAACATGAAAGTAAGAATCCATCCTGCCTTGTATCAGGGGTTCAGGCCGATGGTGGTGGTGTAATGGTATGGGGGGTATTTTCTTGGCACACTTTGGGCCCATTAGTGTGAATTGAGCATTGAGTCAATGCCAGAGCCTACATACATATTGTTGATGACCATGTCCATCACTTTATATACATGTCAGACTGGTTTCTTGAAAATGACAACCCGCTTATTCCCTTTTGGGGTCACGGGGGTCTGCCGGTGCCTTTCTCCAGCGCACATTGGGCGAGAGGCGGGGGTACAACCTGGACAGGTCGCCAGTCCATTGTAGTGCAGACAAAGAGTTTACTTTACACAAATGGCCTCCACAGTCACCAGATCTCAATACAATAGAGCACTCTTGGGATGTGGTAGAACATTCAGTGGGTGGGGCATAGCCCGTCTGCAGAGAGTGGCACTTCATTTAGCATTGAAGCAGTAGTATAGTCAAGTATAGTCAAAACGTCAGTTATTTATAACCAATGAGAAGGTATGTGGACGTTCAATGGGCGGGGCTCCACATTGAGGGTGGGGGCCAAGTTAACATCTGCTGACAGGTGTACTTGGATATTTCAGGCAGGAATAACCTGATAATGAATACTTCAAGTTTGAAATTAATCTGACAATTATTGACAGCCTTGTAACTAGGCAACCAAATTACAAGTTTACTCTTATTTTATTTTAAGTAAAAATGCACATTGTTGAATTTACTCTACTAAGTTAATATGTAAATGTAAAGTTGCTATTACGTTTGGGTTTGTTCTATATTCATTTTAACGTCAGAAGTGTTGGCTAACTTACACAAAATCCTTGTGGAATTCATAAACTCACCGTGACCCTCCAGGTCATCTGACTCAGTTTTATGAAGTGAAACAAGCCGCTTTCATTTTGCTTGCTAGTGACCAAGTATTGTACGTTCCCAAGACCACTCAAACTTCAGTCTAAAATACAGCATCAGTACGAACACTGAAAGGTATTGTTGAATAAATGTTGAGTAACAATGATATAGCCATAAATCTGCAGAATAAGGATTAAATGGGTTAGCAAATCAATCCAGGTTGTGTGTTCAGTGCTCCTTCAAGTGTAACAAACTGCAGTGTGCTGTCAGACCTTGAGATCAGCACATACCTCCTGAATCTAATTTAGAACAAATAACAGAGGAATCTGAGAGAAACAGCTGGGAATTCTGTGCAAAGCTGGTTGCACCGAAGAGTGACTGCATTCAGTTAACAAGAGAAGGGCACACATGGAATGTGTTGTTATATAAGTGAAAAAAAACTCTACATTGATTCAAATGTAAGCATCACAATTGTGTCTAACAACTACTATGTTTTTAAATAATAGATAGGCAATTTTATTTGTTGTACAAATATTACAAACGTTGAGTTTGCCCTCTGCTTTCGTTTAAAAATAATCCACATTTGTGATTTAGAGCCAAGCCAAAACTTTAGTGGACAACTTAGTCAAAAAGTTAAAAGAAAAACTATGATTAAATTCAAATTCTTGCACTGGTTTCCACCATAGGACCAAAAACATGCATCAGGTTAATCAAATACTCCAAATTCCCCACTTGTTGTCCATGATGGACTGGTGAGCAGTTTATGGTCTACCCCATCTTTTACCCCCAAAGTATGCTTGAGATCCCTGTGACCCTGAAAAGGGCAATGCGGGCTAAGGAAGTGGATTTTATCCATATTAAAAGGTTTATAAAACTGAGGTGGCACTGTTAGCCAATATATTATAGTCAACAACAGGTTATGAACCAAAAATTTGTATATCTCCTGACCACTAGGGAGCACTGTACTGAAACTCTGCTGACAACCTCAGATCACAGTTATTATAACATCCACCAAGTTTAGTCTCGATACACTAAAGTGTTGCACAGATATTGCTTTACGAACATTTTAGAAAGTGTTACGTTATACCTGTTAGTGCCCCATTCAGAAACACTAGATGAATCAACTTTGTCAAAAGAGTTTGAGTTACATGGAACAATTTGGGTCAGATTACTTCCAAGATCCATATGTACGGGTGTGCCCAATTTCAAAACTTTTGAGCAAACAGTTCTATGAGCTTCCATTGACTTCAACGGCAAAAACAACAGGTGCCTTTGCACAGCCCCTAATAATGATGATAATAATAATATTAATATTACTTTTGTTGTTTTTCTGTTTGTCAGTGGAAATCAGCTCTGAACTTTAACAATACAACATGAAATTACAAATAAAATTATCTACTTCTGGTGATTTTATTTAAATACAAACAAGAAATCTTAATAAAAAAAATGTAATCTTCCTTATGTTTCTTTGTAAGTGAAGAGAAACCAATGTCAAGCAAGTAGATTTTTTGTGCAACAAAATTGCACACAATTTTCTCAAAATAAACATTTAACTTCTCTTCAACATTTGAATTAGCTTTAAATTGATAGAAAATAGCATGAAAAAAAGAATTTTAAAGGATGTGTTTGAATGAGATACAAGAATTTATAGTTGTTTTATTTTTAAACAGACACCAGACTCGGAGTGATTTGTCATTTTTCTGCTATGCCTTTCCAAATTCTTTTGTACCATTGTCTCCCTCTCCATCTGTATCTGAAGGTCAGGAGCGGTTCGGGAACATGACGAGGGTTTATTACCGGGAGGCCATGGGGGCGTTCATAGTTTTTGATGTTTCCCGACCTGCATCGTTTGAGGCAGTCACCAAATGGAAGGAGGATCTGGACTCGAAATTAATGCTTTCAAATGGCCAAAGTATCCCCACAGTTCTCCTGGCTAATAAGTGCGACCAGAACAGAGACTTTCTGACAAACAACGGCCTGAAAATGGACCAGTTCTGCAGGGACAATGGCTTTGTTGGGTGGTTCGAGACATCTGCAAAGGTAATGTTTGCCGTTTAAACAACCAGAAAAGCTTTGCCCCTGAAAATAATCTGTAATGTTACCCAGATCTAAAGTTTTTGTCAACTGCTCGCGTAGATCATCTTCATTTTGTAGGAAGTCTCACAAAAACCCTGGCAACACTTACTGTGTCAGGAGCGTTAATGCCTGATTAAAGCTTAAGATTGAAGCGGATTAATATCTGCATGCTAATTACACCTCCCACTCACCCTCAGAGCATTTGCTCAAGGAAACAGGGGACTTTGGATTTTTTGCTGCCCTCTCATTAGGATTGTATTTTTCCCTTCATTAGCACCTCAGTCCACGTATTGAAGCAGCCAACTAGCCTTTAAGTGAGGTTGGACACATCCACATAAAACAAGAACTCTCCCTTGTTCAAGAGCTGTCTTCTTGAATATTTTGACATGCACAAGCACTGATGCTGCCCCCTAGTGAATTGATGATTAATTATAAAATGATTAATGAAAAAAGTGTATAGGTAGTACAAAATAAAAAAAACATATACTACAAATACGACAAAAATAGACACAATGTGGTATACCGTCAAGGTTACCATCAAGTACTTGATAGCAGTTGGGTTGATTTTAGAGTTTTTAATAATAAAAAAAAACTAGATCAGGGTTTACTGGACCCTCAGCTGACTTTGCGACTTCCCTACTGCAAATCCTATAATGCGATTTTAGGGTTTAGTCTTCTTTTTATGATTGTAAAAATTTAAGAAACTATTTTATAGTCTACACACCATTCCAACGAATTTGCGATTCACACAAATTTGCGTTTGGCTACTCACCACAGGGCTTTTTTTTTCATCTCAATGGCAATTTTGAGATAAAAATTTGAGATCTAAATTTTCAGTTAAATAGTTGATATTGTGAGATACAAAAATTTTAATTTTGAGATAGAACATCTTTTTTGTGTCTGGATATTGAGTTAATCAGTGACCTCCATGATCAAATGTCATGCTAGCGTGATTTTAAATTTTTTTTTTACCTGGAGAAAATGGGCTTCCAAAGAATCAAGGACATTGTATCGTGAGCAGAGAGTCATTCTCGTTTCATACATTTCCAGAATTCCTCACTAATCAAGGTGAGGTTCAACAAAATGAGATCTTAATGAAGCTTCTATTAACATTTGTCTCTGTAAATTTCAGGAGAATGTAAACATTAACGAAGCGGCCAACTTCCTGGTGAAACACATCATCGCCAGCGAGAACGATTTCCTCAAATCTGTGGTTCCAGATACCATCTCTCCCCAGCTCAACCAGGACAGAGAAATGAGCTGTTCTTCATGTTTCAAACCATGAGAACGGACGGTGATTCAATGGTGAACATAGGAGGAGGTCACGCTCCATGATTCCATCTCTTCCATTGACCTCACACAGACTAAATATATTTATGTTTAAAACTGCACTTTTCCTTTTTGATATTTATGTCACAAACACATGGACTGACACTGTTGACTTCATAAGCTTTGAGATGAACTCCAAGAGAGCATTTTATAGAAAACTAGTTTCTTTTATGTCAAATAATCAGAAAAAAAGCATTTTTTGTTAAATTAGGAGCAAATAGGAAAATCTAAATACATTTTTCACTGATTCTAATCTAGTTACAGTAAAAAGATTGATAAATCAAACTTAATTCCAGAAGTATGGCTCGGATAGACTTCCCCGCTTTAAAAGCGTTTCTGTCAGGAAGGAGAATTCATTTGTAAACGGGTTAAGCTTGTTCTTTATGATTCTTATCTACACGTATTCCAAGTTAAGGTCACATGTTACTACTGGTCTCCAGCTCACATTGGGCGAAAAGTTGATTTACATTTACAATCTTATTCAACTTCAAGTGGAATTCACCTGAACATGTGTTCGGACAGTGGCAGGAAACCCACACTCGCTCACATGCCAACACCACGATCTCAGATCTGCAAGGGATGAATTTTTCTTTTAAATATTTATTTTTCTCCCTCTCTGATCCACAGCCTTTTGTTTTTTTTTTAAACAATTAATATTTTAAAGCCAATTCTGAATTTACCTTATGAAATAAGGTTGGAATAAAACGTCCGTAACTCAAGATACTAGTTATTTTAATTGACATTCTTATGTTATAAAATGATTACAAATCATTGTGTGCAATTCTGGTTTTTGTATTGGATTGATTCTCCTCTCCCTCCCCCCACACTCCCACAAAATGCATGCAAGATGTTTCAAACAAAAGATGTTTGTGTTTATAAACACAAGTCTAACTCCAAAAGCTACGACTGTGATTGTGACGGTATACAGTGGTGTCTGTAAATACTCCCGAAATAAAACTAGTTTTGGAGTTCCATTTCATTTCCACTTGCGCGTCATGGATCCTGCAGCACTATGCAGGTCGACTTAAATCACTTTCCAGAGTGTCTTAGAGGTCATTGCAGGTACTACAGGCACTTGCTGACAAAACGCGACAATAAAAGAATATCAAGATTGTTTTTTGTTGTCAATAGTGTCAACTAACCCCTAATGAATTGTTTTATTAACCAGCTTTTGTAGGAACTCCACCTGGAGATTTTATCTGTTCACCTCCAAACTTCAGTCTTTTTTGAGGCATAAACTGTGAAGCTTTCTTGATTAAACTGTGTGTGTACTGTGGCCGTCAAAAATACGAAATTTCAACATAAACAGGAAGTTGTTATAACTCAGCCGTACAATGTCTGATTGGTCCCAACTAAGTAATTAGTCTATGATTGAACACATCTGCAACCACAGGAATTACTGAACAGGTGCTTCTTCTATTGATTCACAGAGCAACAAACTGCCCACTGAACAGCTATAGTGCCAGAGCCCATTAATTGCTGCTTGCAGCTCTATTTGTAATTTAAACAGTTTCTGGACTCAAGAGCACTTGGATGTTAAAACTTTACCCAACTTAGCAACCAGAGTTAAACCATCAACACATCTCACCCTTACTCTCACTAATTCTTTTATCTACACATGCCTCAAACATTACTTGATACTGTGGAGATTCTTCCATCAAGTTGCGTTTGAACAGATACGAAGTGTTCCACTGACTGTTTTCCTTATTTAGCCATTTTTTTTGCCTGCACACCGTTTATAAACGACACCCCCGACTGCTTCCATTCAAAGGTTACTGTTTTGATTTCATTCCAATATGTCAAAATAAGGGACTTTTCCTGAGTTTATGCGCATAAATCGATGCAGAGAGTGAAAGCTTGTGATTTACAGTTATTTGAAGTTTTCATTTATTTGATTTAGACCTTGGAATTACAACGCTCCCTCAATACAGTGTTAATGGACTGGCATGCCGTTACGTTTTTATGGACTTTTAGAATTTATCACATTGCGGAATCAGAGGGCTTCACATCAAGCATTTTTCTAAAAAGAGAGCTGCCAACATCTTTCCTCATCCTCGCCATCTCCTTGAACACTTTTATACGCCGCCATCATTCCATTTGAGCTCTTTTTCAACCCCATTTCACATCTTCTGTGCAGTGATTCAGTGTGTGACTCACTGACATTATATAAATCTCCCATGATTTCCTGCATCACCCAGTACTTTATTCAAATGCTTTAAAGTCTATATTGATCCGCTGCCTTTCTGTGGCGTTTTATTCCTGCCGATTATCAGGGCATGGGGGATGTATCTTTGAGGCATTGTACTTTCTTGTTAAAATATCGAAGCTCTCTTGAAATCTTCAGTGTTTTATACACACAAAAAGGAATAATCTCTATAATATATTGTGTAAAGTCTCCATTCAGGAGATGAATAAACTATTTTTGCTCTGTTTGCCAACTTCTCATTCCTTCCGCATAAGAGTATCATTAACAATTAGATTTAAGTGTATTTGTATTTGTTGAGTAATAACATAAACCTGATCTATGAGCTGGAACCACGAATGTGGGAGGGCTGGGCAAATTACAGCTTTTCACACCTAGACTCAACTCTGATGTCACCATGACAACAGCATACTACTTTTTGGCATGCAAACCAATGCTTTGTGTTTTGTTTCTTCATAAAACATTAGGAGCTACTTCAAACCGGTTTCCTGGAAATTCACTCAACTCCAATAAAAAACAAAAAATCCTTCAGATTTGATGCAGCTACAAAAAGTTGAGTGGCGAGTTCACTTATGTTTGCAGAGTACATGCGTGCTGTGAGGCGCTTTGTGCCCTAATGGAGTGCGTGATGCTTTTGCTTCCCTCACGGGAATTGGATTTGACTAGCACAGGTTTGCTGGAACACTCCAGCCTGCTCATGGTCATATGAGAGCCATTATTCAGCTCTGAAAACTTGAGAAGGAAACTACCATTATTCACCTGGACTATTCAAGCCACAGTTCCGTGAGATATTCTGAGCATATCCTGCTGCAATCGGAACCATTGTTACTATTATTTAAGCACAATGACACAGTCCTTACAAATGCAATAGCTACTTCCCTAAAATCTAATATTCTGGAACAAGGTCATCCTGACTGCATGGACGTGTAGAAATATTGGGTTGAGTTGGTTAGAAATCTAAGCACATCATCAATAAAAACCAACTATTGGTACAGCATAGAGAGGAAGGATTTAAGTTTTCATTCCATTTTATGTTGTGAAACAACAAATTGTAGTTCGCATAACGAGAACATGTTTTTGCCTGTAAACAATATGGCTACTTATGGTCCACTCAACTTAAGTGTTCACAATCACCCCATTTAGAGTTAGCTACCCTTGCTAACTTTGAACGCATGTTTAAGTAAAAGTATAGTAATAGAGCAAAAAAACAAAAAACAAAAACATTTAACTTCTATGCATGTTAAAACTTAACAGAATTGAATAAATTTACTTTATAATCTAGAGTTAACATCTCTAAACATCAGAAACCTTTGCATATTACAATTAATCCTTAGATCTGGGGCAACAGATTTTTGTGGCCATGTTTGATATATATTTTTGTTTGTATAACCCCAGCTTCTTTATTTTAGAAATAATTTTTCATTGCATCACGCAATAATTTTATAGCAAACCTGAAATTGTACAAAAGAAAAAAAAACAATTCAGAGAATTAAATTGATATTTTTTACAGCAATAAATAAATATTATTAATTCCCAAAAACATGGTCAAAACAATGTGAAACTTGTATTTAAAAAAAAAGAGGCAAACCTCTCCTAAACCTTATCCGCTGTTCCAAGCACTTTTTGCCATTGTGCTTTTTGTGCCAGAGCTTTGAAAAACACAAGCCATATCACAAGTTTGTACTGGTATACCTTATATAACCTCTAGATGGCACTGATGGCCAATTTGGGGTCTGTAAAATGAAACTGAAAGACCGTTGCTTATTCACTCACATTTTACTTCACATTACCTTGCAAATTATGCATCATAACTCTTGTAATGTTCATTTAAAACCAAAAATATCAAAACTGATAACCTTTTTGAAACAAACTTTCTATTTTAAATAAAAAAAATAAACAACAGGAGTGTCTGGTCACTCTTACTTAATTCAAAACATCCGCTGTGATTAGCCCATGCACTGGTGCGTGCAGAAACTTCAAAGCGTTAACAAGGCAACAAATGATGAAGAAATTAAAAAAAATGCACTTTTATGATACAAAGGATCATCAACATTTTGTGTGCACATGCGACAGCTAAACCTAACAGGGTAGAAAAATGGTCAATAGAGGGCGCTATGGCACCAAACTCTCCTCTCCTTAACCTAAACGTGAAGAAGACTTATGTAGAAAATTATTGTAAATATGTTTAGAAGTCATTTACATGAATTTACGCCATATATTATGCAAACACCAACCCTTTGATAAACACAGAATTCTCTTGTAAGCTGCCCTTGCGCCGGTTGCCTCAGCAACCCTGGAGTCTCACACACACTGCCAATCACAGTCTTACATTTCAACATGTAGGTTTGTCGGGAAGCATGTGTAGCAGTGTTGGTGGGTGGAGCGTGAGCGGCAGACTTCTGGATTGAGGTGTGTTAACACAATTGTAATTTATTAATTATATTTGTAACATATGTCACTGACCTAACCCTTTGGTAATCCTGAGTGAGAAAGAATAGCGCTCATGCTCTACCATTTAAGATTTGCTACTCTAACAAATAATAAATGTTTTTTAATAAAGCTTTTCATTACTATTTCATGCATGGACGCAATTAGAGCCATGTCAACAGTTCAAATTGAAGAGTGCTTTCAAAGGTGGAAAATACTGAAGCCTTCTGAAATAATGTATGTAGACGAATGAGCTTTGGAGCAGACTGCTCATTATGAGCGGGAGATTGGCTTGTGGTGTGACTGCGAGAGAAAGAGAGGGAGAGGAAACGACCAAGTGTGTTACTCTTTCTCTTTGACAGAGAGCAGCTGCATCATAGTCCTCATCAAAAACACTCATTAATTTTCCTTTTGTGGATTTCTGCACTTCTGGCAGATACAAGGAGATAAAGAGAAAAGCAGAAAATGCTGGCGGAATTGGAGACAGGTGGCCAGATTTTTGCACCCTGCATCGGATGCCAAAACTGATGATGTTGGATCAAGCAAGACGCTTAGTTGAGCTGATTTAAGGTTGAAATTAAAACAAAATGATAAGACGTTGTTTCTGGAGGAGTGGACATTTGCATGGCTATTTCTGTGTTTATTAAAAGCTCTGTGCGCTTCTCTTGAGCTCCAAACACTTCACATTAGCTGCGCCGGAGAGAGCTTCCCACACACACACACCCACACAGCCTCCGATTCTCTTTCTCTCCCTCTCTCAGACAAAAATACACAACCGCAGATTCCCTCGAACAGACCAACACTTCCACCATCACACACAGAGAGCAACGGTTCCCTCACAGAGATCAGCACAAACACACCCAAACAGTTCGCTGGAGATGAGCATCTTCCCACTCGCAGACTTAACATTGTTCAGCTCGTTTCCCTCTTACTGTACCAGTACAGTGTGTGCTCAATTCATCACTTGGATATGGGTATCAGAGACCAACTTAGATCTAACATTTTCCTTTTTGAACCGCATTAAATACTCAAGGTTTTGTTTTGCTAATGTAAAACCTCCTACAGTCAAGTTATTAAGCCGTTGTAATTCTACTTAAACCTGAAAATAAGGAGAGAGAGTAGGCTCCAAAGAGACACCTAAAAGACTCTATTGTTCCTTGAATTTTCATTGGAGGCTGAATTAGAATGATAAAAGTAAAATGAATAATTATTATGGTTTACATTCAAGTCTAAAGAACTATATGTCTGCCAGACGGTTCTGCAGACAAACATCCACACACAGAGAAGAAGATTGTCACACCAAACATGAGAGAAAATCCTGTGCCACACCAGCTTTCATGGACAAGCAAGTGATGTGTGAGAGAGAGAGAAAGTCATAGAAAGAATCAAGACCCATCACGTGGGTAAAGGGAGCACAGAATGCTTGTATTCGATCAGTGTGGTCTCTCCTCTAGATCTGCCAGATTTCAGGAACAACAAACATAATTAGCTCCTAATTAAACCAATTCTTAACCGAGAGGGTTTTATCTTTGTTTGGTCCCTTCTGAAGTGGTAACCATTTCATTTTGATTGGTGTTCACGAGGTTGACCTGGCTGTGTGTGGGTGTGATGAGCTGGTCTAATATTTTAAAGCATCTGATTAAAAATGTACAACTTTTTTTTTTTTTTTACACAGAATTTAAAATAAAACAAACAAATGACTAATACCAGTATTCTGTTTGCTGAGCATAACTATTTCTAACATTTTGGTACAACAAAAATAAAAATACTTCACAGAACCAAGCAAACTGATCAGCCCTAGCAACTGATCAAAACATCCCCATAGCAACTAAACACCTTTATGCTGCAACTGATCAGCCCTAGCAACTGAGCACAGTGCCATTTCGAACCAAAAATGTCTCCAGCAATAAACACAGCTTGAAATTCAGCTGGTACACCCTGCCAACTAGCCGCCGCATAATATTACCACAAACTCAGAAGTAACTTTTACTTCTGCAAAAATCTCGAGCTCGCACAAAATCATAACAAACAGAGTTTTCCAGAGGCTGTCCGGACCCCAAGCCGATGTTTACCTTTATAGACCAAAACATACAAAAATAATAGCTGTACCACAAGACTGCTGACCAAAGCATCATGCTAGATCAAAATTTGCAGCCAATTAATAAAATCTTAATTACACCCCCCCCCCCCCAAAAAAAAAAAAAAAAAAAAACACTCAAACATTTTTAAATTGCAAAGCTAGCATCAACCTAATATCCCGTAACCATAATTTCAACGAGTCAATGACGGAGACACCCTGTATTAAACACTCAGATATCCCAACGACCCAAAACACACACCAGCCCAATAGCGCCCACCAAGAAAACAATCACAACCACATTTATCCCATCAACCTTGCTCTTGAAGCCACCCACAGCACTGTTGCTTGCAGAAGCATGCTATTACTGCAAGGACCAAACTAGTCCTAGGTTTCAGCACATTATGCAGTCATCTAACAAGGTCTGTGAGTCACTTCCCTTGCAGATGACTGCATAGTTTAATTTCCAGTTAAAGTTGAAGAGGACGTGGGTGCCATGTTGCTGTTTGTGCAGGTTACGCTTGTAACGTGTCGATTCTGAGATGTATCTACAGAAACAACGAATTCATTTGGAGTCTGGTGTCTAAAGTGACATTTATTTGACACTGAATGTCTTTTAAACCCGCTTCTTCCACTTAAAGAACAGAACCTGATTAAAGACACTACTTCAAAGATTTTCACTTGGAAAAGGTGAGAAGAACCACTGTTTCTCAATCTCCCTGATCATGTTCATAAAGCCGCAGGATTCATTATCTTCTTGTGACAGCTCTGTGATTTTATAGACGACACTTGCACAGCTCCTTCCATCAATAAGTGGGACATTTGAAATAGACCCCAGAGTGGACTCTCTGTGGACTAGAGTAAATCAAGGGCAGCTAGAGCTTGATATAGAATATAGATTCATGTAAAATGAGGGTGTAGCATGTGCCTGCATACCCCATCTAAGAAAACAGTCCAATGGAAGCTGTTTGCTTGAACCCAGAACACCCCAAAGGACTGTCTGGTGATATTCAATAGATGCAAACAGTAGGTTTGTAGTTTAAATAACCTTAAAGGTTCACTTAGTAATATTTTGTAATGAGGACATTTTTATAGACCAGTGTTGTGTAACTAGAGATGCTAATAAATGCCAATCAATAACATCACACAGGACCATAGTGACTTAGAAGGATGTAGTAAGATCATGCTTATGTTAGCATTATGCCAAGTCTGGTGTTACATAGCATTAAGATCATAGCTGAATTTGTACGAATCATGCTAACTCTGATATTACTTGCTATTGGATACACGGGAGTAGTAAGATCATAGCAGAGTTTTGTTAGCATCATGCTAACTCTAACGTTACATATTTTGGTACAAGGAGGTTGTAAAATCATAGCTGAGTTTGTACGAATCATGCTAACTCTGATATTACTTGCTATTGGATACACGGGAGTAGTAAGATCATAGCAGAGTTTGTTAGCATCATGCTAACTCTAACGTTACATATTTTGGTACAAGGAGGTTGTAAGATCATAGCTGAGTTTGTGAGATTCATGCTAACTCTGATGTTACTTGCTATTGGATACAAGGGAGTAGTAAGATCATAGCAGAGTTTTGTTAGCATCATGCTAACTTTAACGTTACATATTTTGATACAAGGAGGTTGTAAGATCATAGCTGAGTTTGTGAGATTCATGCTAACTCTGATGTTACTTGCTATTGGATACACGGGAGTAGTAAGATAATAACGGAGTTTTGTTAGCATAATGCTAACTCTGATGTTACATGCTATTGAATACAAGGGAGTAGCAAGATCATAGCAGAGTTTTGTTTTGTTAGCATCATACTAAGTCACATTACATATTATTTAACATTACATATTTTGGTACAAGGGAGTAGTAAGATCATAGCTGAGTAAGGATCATGCTAGCTATAGCTCACATATTATTGGACACAACTAATTAGTAAAATCATAGCTGAGTTTTGTTAGCACTGGAAAAAAAAACTACAGAACCAATATTTTTATGCATACATACCTTAATTTTCAGAATATGAACTACTACAATCCTAATTTTATTAGATTTTCTTCTTTTAAAGAAGAAACATTTTATTCTACCACTGTCAGTAAAGCATGGTGCGAGCATGGCTAACGGTTTGTGTTGCAAACCCAGGTGAATTTAACATAATTAAAATATCTAATATACTTATAAAATATATAATATACCGTGACACAATCAAATGCATCAACATTTTGACATTAAGATTCTAGAAAGAAAAAAAAAATCTATAATAGATTCAATTGTGGATAAGAGGAACATTATGAGATGGATATGTTCAAAGTGTAGTACCTAAATTACATCTAGTAGCATATAAAGAACATATGAAACTGTAGAGACAGTGAGACTCCACAATCGGACCCCAGAGACGAGGAAAACATCTGCTTTTCCCCATTTAGCTGGAGATAATGTTCATTATTGCTTGTGCAGTGACTCACTGGCTCCAACAAGCTCATCACTGTCTGTCTGGTGCCACAGAGTGAATCAGGAAGCCATTGGACAGTTAGGGGGCTGACATTATGTCCTAGTTTTTATGGTTGTGCTACAGGTTTATGAGGCCCACGGAGTACATTTAAGTCTGTTGCAGGCAATGAGCCTCAGAAGGAACTCAAATTGTCTCAGTGGGCAGAAACCACAGGAGCTAGAGCAGCATCTAGAGCAGATAGGTAGTAATCAGTTCTTTCCTGTAATTAGACAGAACAGAAGTGAATGAGAGAGGACGTAATGTGTCCCGTTCGGTTCTGTTCTGACACTCCTGGGCCTTGCCCTCCAGACATGTCTAATAGGAACAGAGTTTAATTAAAAGAGAGAGGGAAAGGATCTGGAAGTCTCTGAGATTAATGACGAGGGAATATTTAGTAGCAATGATTTGTCCAGTTTTTCTCATGTGCAGTTTAAACTTTTAAACTTTGTGAAATACACAATTTACTTATGAAACCGAACAGAATGTATACTCATCAGTGAAATTTCGACAAAGCAGCTTACAATTGGCAAATACTAGCTTTAAAATACATTCATTTTCACATTTAGCATCAAGAGCACTTTTTTTTTTTTACTAAAAATACATTTAATTTACAGAATCAGCAAGGCAATATTACTTTGTGAACCCTTCCCAGACCTCAACCAAAACCAAATACACCTTGGAATTACAGACTGATTTGAAGTATAAGTGATCTCATGAAAAAGAAATGTACAAGTGCTACAATTTTCTGATAAAACCCACAGAAAAGTGGGAAATTTCATCAAAATTTTCTAACCAAATGAGCGTAGTGTTTACAGTATTTGTGTGAAAGAGACTAAAACTTGTGGTAAAAAAAATATAAAAAAGAGAAATAAAAAAGCTCAATCACAAAAATGTCACATCTTCTTTGAACTTATTATGGACCTTGGAATTGATCACTATAGCATTTCACTGACTGATAAATGTGACAACTTCACAAAGTTAAAAGTAATGAAAATGTGTTAAAAATTGTTACAAATGAGTCGTTAAACTTACCTGGGACCAATGTCTCAAACCCATCAATCCACTGTTGACAATCCTTGTCTTGGAAGTGCTCGACCTTCAGGATTGATCGCTAATCAAACACCTGCAGAGGATTTTCAACCATTAAGGCACAGCTGATATTTTTCAGGTGTGTTTGATTAGAGGCAGCACAACAGCCATCAAGCTCATTTCTCATGGAGGTTTACACAGCTTTGAAACAATTTCTTTAAAATTATTGTTTGAATATGTTTGTGATTATAAAGAACACAAATGTTGTTAGACTTCCTCTGGCTTCGGTGGAGATTTGGAAAAGAAAAAAATCTATGTACCCCAGGAAAACAAAACCAATTGTCACATGAATACTCTACAATGGTAACCATAGTAACACATAGTTATTTATGGTTGAGGACTCAACTTCTGTTAAATTTTCCAGATTATGATTATGGATAAATAGATTGTTTTGTGTTTTCAATAATTATCAGGGGGATTTTTTTTAGCAAAACTACCAAACTACCGTCTACTTTGATCAGTTTTCTTCAGAACTTTAATTCACTTTGTTAAAAAGGCAAAAAGCTACTCAAACCAGCAAAGAGTAGCTACAAATTTATCTGTGTTTCAATTCATTTTTGATACTTGTTTTACACAGAACATTACATTTTAAATGGTTCATATTTAAATACTTAAAACTCCAATTTTATGACTTATTTTTTTTAGATCCAAATTAGAGTTTCACCAATGTGAGTTTCTTAAATTATGTGAAGTAGCTTTCGATTTAGTCTATAAATGAATTATGGTTTGTCTGAATACTGGATTCCGATTGGCTGGCAGGTGTTGATTACATTCTGCCAGAACTGCACAAGTGGCTCTGGTTTGCTTTGTTCTTTTGTTGTATGAATGTTCTATAATGGTAACCATAGTAACAGAGCTACAGTTAAGGAGTCAGCATCCGTTAACTTCCAGATTTCCTAAACTAGGACTATACTTACCAGGTTTTCTTTTCTGTTAGTCCTCACCAGAACAAGAAAGTATGATGATTGATTGGAAGCACTGATGATTGGAAGACTCCTGCGATCCAACCAATCAGAAGCAGAGGAGGGAGGGACTTTAGCCTCAGAGAGGCGGGAAATCAGGAAAACAATGCCTATCCCTACGGAATTACTGTTCACTTTCAACTTTGATCAGTTTTCATCAGAATTTTACTCCACTGTAAAATGAAAGCCTAAAAGCTTCTAGAGACAAGAAATACGTCTCATCAAGAGTTAAATTAATTTTTATAGCTTGTTTACACAAAACATGGTCAAAATGTTCTTGTGAAGCATCCCATAGTCCAAAATGTGGAAACCTTTGATAAACAGAATTCTAAAAATAGTAAATACTGACTTTTTTTAGATGTAACAGTATAGTTTGGAAGAACTCCAAATTGGAGTTTCACCAGTGTGAGTTTCTATACTTATGTGAAGTAGAGTTCTATTTAGTTGATAAATGAATTATGAGTTATCGAATGAGCCAAGTAACATTAATCATCTAAAGGGTCTGTCTGGAGTTGTTCTCACTCGATATCTGCCAGACTCATTACCATCTCGGGTCTCGTTTAATGAATGTGTTAATGAAAGCTTAAGGAGATTCGATTGTATTATAGATTTGGGGCGCAGGTCCATATAGCACCCTACGGCCCCCTTGGGTGAGTCAGTGTGGTCACTAATAGCTGCAAAAATACTGTCATGCCAAATCAATCCAAAGCATAACGGTAACGCAAGACGACATTCCTGACATCAAAACAACAGCAAGCAGACACCAGCGCCTCACTTTGATCACTGTGTGGCCTCATTGTGCCATGGATACTGACAACCAGAAGAAACAGGCAAGAAAGGACATGATTAGGCGCTCATCCGAGGCTAACCACACACCTCTCTCCGTTTCAAACAAACATGACAGCTTGACATTGCACCTGGGTTCAATTCATCTGGATCCAGTCCCAGAGAGGTGTGAAGAAGGGAAACGACACAGCGAGCGAGACAAAGAGTTAGCTGTAACCTTGAACGATGGAAGCTTGTAGACATTTTGAGAGAGACTAAGCTGCTGCATGTACAGTAGAGATGTTTCTTTTTCAGTAAATACACACATTCACACTCTCCTCCTCGGCGGTATTTCAGGCAGTTTGATGAGATTCAGTTGCCATGGAGACAGCTGAAAGTGATTGATTGGCCAGCACCTGAAAAGTGCTCACCGAAACTTCTAGATCAAGCCGTTATTTTTAAAGACCCTGTGGGAAATCTCAGCATGGAGGACGTGGATGGAGAGAAACTTTGCTACATCTACTGCGAGACATCTGCTGAAGGTCATGGCAAAAATACTGGAACAATTAAAGACGACATTCTCATTAAACGCCATTTGAGCATGCCTTACATAATGCATAGAATCTACATGACGCTGATACGGTTTTAAATCAAAGGTTTGTTCAGAACATTGATGAGCGTTTAACTGCTGCTTTACATGTCTTTAATGCCAATATATTAAGATTAAATATCAATTTAATTCTAAAAAATAATTTTTTTATGCTCTGGTTTGTCTGAATACTGGGTTCTGATTGGCTGGTAGATGTTGAGTACAGTCGTATAACTGCACAGGTTGCTCTGCTTTGCTCACTTTCTGAATGATCTACAATGGTAACCATAGCAACACAGCGCTATAGTTGAAAACTCACACAGCCCGAGTAAACTTTTCTGAACTTGGATTAATTAATTAATTGTCCAGAACAAGAAAGTATGATCATATCACACCAATCTTACCCGTGCTGCACTGGCTTCCTATAAAATATCCCATTTATTATAAAATACTGCTGCTAATGTTAGTTTTGACTTTCTCAATTGCACACAGAAAACAAAAAAAAATAGCAGATTTGATAAAGCGCTCGCTCATATCGCGACTACATGCAATCTCATCTAGGAAACGTCAGAGCTAGAGACCCGCACCAATTTACTTTTATAAAGCTAGTGCTCACCCTGCCACTCTCATTACACTCCATCTTTAAGCCAATTTATTAATTTAGAGAATAAAATTAAATAATTTTATGGGAGCTTACGTTATCCTAGTACCACACTAACATTAAATTAGAAACCTTTATTCGTCACATACACTGTTACATGTAGAATAATGAGACCCCTCTGGCCACAGACAGACAAAGCGAGGACAGGCTAGTGTTGAGAGGTAGTATTTTAGAGATAAACAGAGAAATGGATATACATTAGGTGAGGCAGCTCAAAAAAAAGAGCCTTTTCCGCACTGTCCTTCAAAGGGCAGTGTGGAGTAGGTTAAAAAAAGCCATTGCAATCAAGCACATAGACAGAAAGAGAACATTTTCCCACATTTTCCTGCAGCAACGGCACTATACTCATGGCCCGTCAGATTACAGAGGTGGAGAAAAAGCAGGCGGTGACAAGTGGATACGGGGGACGCTCCTTATCAGGCACTCATGGGTGGTGTGGGGTGGTGGCAATTGCTTAGACTTTTAAAGCCACTGAACAGTGATCTTAAAAGTCTGGTCTCAAACTATATTCCAAATTAAAAGGACAGGGCGCTATTGATCATTCCAAAGTTAAGTCACCGGTGCAGAAAAGGCAGTTTAAATCTCAACAAAACTTTTGTTATAAAATCTAATATAGTTCTTTAATGTACCATTTTAACATTTAAATAAAAAAAAAAATCTTTCCTTTAATCACTACAATTTCCATCACTAATATCTCAAAGCAAGTTTAACCTTTCAAAACATCAATGTTAGAAGGAAATATGTAAATTAACTTTTTTCTTTAATAGTCAACTCAACATTTAAAATGAACACTTTCACGATCTTTTGGTTGTTTAATCTTAACTGAAACTCTACTGCATGTGTGTTGTTCCCATGCCTCAGTCAGTTAAGTCAAACAGTGGTCAGCAGAGTACTGTAGGATCCAGTTGTGGTTTCACTCCAGTAAATAACAAATCTGTGCGTGTACTCAAGCAGAAACACAATTTAGCTGAAGTGTGGCCACTCAGATGCAACCAAGGTTTTTTTTCTGTAACATTGAAGCAAATAGTTTCTTTAGAACTGTACTTAAAAAAAAAAAATGTGTCCTTCAGACAGTCCTCACCAGATGTTGGTTAAAAACAACACTCGTGATGACAATAATCATAAGAAATCAGAGATCAAATTAATGTTTCACCTTGGGGACGCTTCAGGGACGGTATTTAGTACACCTCGCAGTCAACGCAGAACACTTTGGACTTTATATACGCCAGCAATGCCAAGGTCAAAGTAAGTTGAACTTATGGATGAGAGTCTGCCGTATTTTAGAGACTGACAGTTCGAACGAACCACTACTGACTGCAGGGATGAGCAGATCCTCGCACAGGACTCAACATGACCATCACACTTAATCTCTCGATGGCAGAGAGACCCAAAGCCAACACAGAGGTTCTTCTGTAACTGAAGACAAGAGCAACAAGAGAGCAAACCGAGACATTTGTAATAAGTCTGTGCTGCATCATGTGGAACTAAAATGAACAGAGGAACATTCAAAACGCTGAATTGCCCCAAGGATTACAAGAGGGTTAAACCAAAGCACAGATATCCTTTGGTCTAGTTTCCATTCCGTCTGCATCTTGACCAAAACACATCTCATTGTTTGCCATTTTTCTTAAAAGCGCATTTATCAAAGTCGCCATCTGAGATGTCTTTAACTCGTCACTTGGTTGGTAACCCAGGTCAAAGTGTGCGTTATTCTTCATCTTTAACTATAGCACTTCTTGGTTTTGAAATGGGGTCACGCTTAATATGTTTGCTATTCTCTTCACTGATTGGTTGTTTGCAGCATTTTTGTTATGGACTTTTGTGTAGAGCTCATCAGGACTAGCCTCAGGTGGCTCCATTCCAACTGATACATTAGACACCAATCAATACAGAAGTATTCGGTTCGCTCGTCTGGTACCCCAATAATAGGGGGGGTCCAAGTAAGCAAATTCATGAAAGTGAATTTAAAAACCTTAATTGTAAAGACTTCTGCACAGGTGCTAAATATAATAAAACAACATTTTTAAGGCAATTTCCAGTGAAAACCATTTCAGGCAAACACCACCAAGAGAAAGGCAACTGTTTGCAGCACTATCCAAAAAGCAAAGGATGGTACTTTGAGGAGTCTACAAGTGCACAAATCTTTAAGCAATTCCAACCACACAACTCCACAAAGGGGAAAAAAAACTTTTGACTTTGTGTATAAATAAAAAAGTATTAAGATGGACTACAGTAAGATTTAAAGTCAATACTATCCATAATATAAATCATAACTGAAATTGTTTGGAAAAATAACAAGTCTTGACGGATTGATTCACAATGCGTCATTTAAAAACAGCACAATACCTCCCCCTGGTGGAGTTCACTACATTGTGAACCCACAGGAAATAAAAAGATATGTATAAGAGTGAAATATTTGAATCCGTGGGGCTCTGCATCAGTTTCCCCAAATTTAAGGTTAAAGCACTTTAACGTCTTCTGATTGCAAAATAAAAAACAAAATTGTCATGTTGTGTGAATTATTTTTCATTGCCTATCTACAATATAAATATAAATAAGGGGAAGTTTAATCATCTGTAGTTAGTTATGCAAAACAAGAAAATAATTTCACTGGATGCTCCTCAAACACAGAGTTGTGCTCAGAAAATAATAGATGACATTACCGAAACAGGTTTTATTTTTTTTATAAAATGTTTGTTTCTTTCCAAACATCAAAACTCAAGGCTTTCTTTACATAAATTACATTTCAAATACACTGCATTTGCTCAGACACTTCATCCTTATTGCTAATTATTAAAATCTGCTACAGGAAAATGAAAGTCCATTAAAAAGAGTTTAATCAAGTGAAAAAGTTCTGTGAATAATATTAAACCTGGGAGAGAAGGCTGCTGATAAATGCTCTGTTCTTTGCTAATAACTTCCATAAAAATCTCCATTATGTGCTGGAACGAAAAGCACATTAAAGACAGGAAGATGTGATGTCACTTAACCCGCATTTCCTGATGGTTCTTCACTGATTTGATCATGTTTGGTATGACTTGAAATGGCAACGACCAGAAACCCTTTCTTTTGCTGTAAACGAACATCCTAAAATAAAACTTTGAATTAAAAACTAATTAAACGCTGACGTTAAAACAGAGTGCAGGTCAAGCGCTGACTGTGTAAATACCCCCTGCTGTCATTCTGCCCTTGAAACTGCAATGAGCCAAAATTATTCGATGAACATCATCTTCAGACGAGGTCACGTCTTGCTTGCTGTAATTACATCACACAATGTTTTGGATCCACGTCACGGTAAACATGTAACCACATTGATTGAGATTGAGAGAACGAGAGAGAGATTGTGTGCGACAGCTTTCTGTGTCATTGTTGGTCTCGGAAAGCCATGTGACCATTACCCTCGTCTCAGCCGAGCTGCACGTCCGTGTTATCGGGACACAGTACATATCTGGGGTCGAGTTTGGGCGTAAAGTCCTCGAAGTGTCTGGAAGCCTCTGTCCCAAAAACATCAAGCACCTTTCTGTTCATCAGAGAAAACCTAGAAGAAATGGAAGAGTTTAACGTTTATTATATAGATAATACCAATAAAGGGGGGGGGGGGTAATTATAGCAAAGCTTTAACATATATAGCTGTTGAAAATATATATATATAGTATTTATGTGCACACAACATGTAAGAAGAGAAGAAACGACTATAAATAAACAATTTGAAAACTAGAAAAGGTACCAAAATAACAGATTTTGAAGGATCTTTGCTAGTTGGAGATCTTCTTAAAACCTTCGTTTCATTTAATCCCATTACACACTACATGATGAGATCAGAGCTCTGTGGGGAGCTTTCCATTACTCCCAGTACTACTTTACGCTGAAGAAATTTCTTAATGATTTGGATACAACTGCGGATAATGATACTCCTCCCAGATTGTATTGAGAATGCAGGCAAAATTACCAACTCTACCTGCAGTAACTCATCCCCAAAAATTCATAGAACATCCACCATGCTTCACTGTTGTGTCTAAAATCCTCAATGTTACCTGTTGGGTATTAATGTTAACCATTGAGTGCCTGTTCAAACTCTCCTAACCCCTTCAGGACTCCGTTCAGAGAATAAAAAGGTTTAAGACATCAGATGACTCAGATCGTTTATTTCCTGAACTTCCACAACAGTTCAAACATGGTGACTGTTGTGTTTCCTAAAATGGACAAAGGCTAAAATAGGTAACTGAATATGAGAAGACGCACATTTAACACCTCAAAACTATGGAGAATAGCACAGTTTCGCTTAATTATACACAAAAAAAACAAGATTGAACAAACTAAACAGCATCACTGAACTGAATTTCGAACATCATGTGTTCAATGCACAGCACTAACGGCTGTCGCGTCCAAAAACACGGACATTAACCCAACGGCTAAGAAATGTTTGAATATTACCAATTTCTTTGTGCTTCTTCAGTGGTACATTTTAAAACCACAGTCTGCTTTAAAAGCTTTGTATGGGAGAGACCTTGTTGATGCAGCATAAACCCCTTCCATCCTGTTGCTGTGCTCAATCTTGCCACATCAAGAAATCGTTTTTAGCTTTGAGCCTCCTACACAGCTGTTTCAGACTCCTAGTATAATTGTTGGATCATACATCTGACTATAATCCTACAAAACCTGACTTTGTACGTGTGCCCATAAGAACTGATACTGCTTTGAAGGCAAAGGTCGTAACATTTGATTGATTTTGTGGATTTTCAAAAAATAAATCAATATTTATATTTTTTTAAAGCCTTGTTTGTTTACGGCATGTTCTAACGCCTGCCAAAAACCTAGTTAGTGTTATGTCTGACTGCGTTAAGTTACCAGATTAAAGGATCAATTCGATTGAATTTAGTTTTCAATTTTAGTTACTGATTTACTTTAAAAAAAAAACTGATAAAATGGCTGAAATTTGGTCATAAGTGATTACCTTCATCAATATTATCGTGGCATTTTGTTCTGATACGAACCTGCCCTTGGTCAAACGTAGAAGGAACTTCCAGTAAGATGGCCTCAGGTTTTGAACTTCCATGACCGCCTGAACAGATCCAGCAATGCATTTATGCAGCGAGGAAAGAAAAAAAAGAAACAATTAAACACAATAGAAACTTGACCAAGATTCCTTTGTAATTCATATGAGTGATTAAAAAAAAAGGATATCATTTAAAAACAATGACAAAATCTATATTTTAAAAGAAAAAAAGAAAAGAATTATACGGTAACCCTAATTATATAAATAATTACAAAATGTTGTTAAAAAGATACAGCGGTGATTAAAAACGACCACAATCCGCCTTTTTGAGATCAACAAGCAAACGTGGTACACTGCAGAACACAACTGTATCCTGTGCTTTTCTGCTGCTGTCTCTGAAATGTAAAACTGTTTGTTTTGAGCACATTTTAAGGATTGAGTGAACACTGATTGTGGTAAGACCGGAATAGACCAAAGGAAGAGAAAGGAAAGTGCGTCATGAGGCTCAGTGTTGTTAGACCATTAGCGCTCTTTTTTTCTTTTGCCCTTGAATAAAGTCACAAGTTGAATGCAAAAAGTGTTTACAGTTTAATATCTCTAGGAAATAGTGTTACAAAAAAAGAGGTCAGTTGACTGACAGCAAAAACGTACCGCTTGAAAACAGATGGCAGTGGAGATGGCGTAGATTACTGTGTCAGCCTCTGGAAAGTACGGAAACCTTCCCGCTTCAATGCCCTTGAAATACAACGTCTACAAAAAGAGAGGTTGGATTACTAATCGACATAAACCGCATCAATCACGGCTTCTCTAGGTTTCATAATGTCAAATTTATCACTTTTTAAGATCAAATGTAAGACCTAGAACATCAAAAACATAACAAGAATCACAAAAAAGTGGTCAAATAAAGTTTGATTGAATTTAACACTACTTTAAAATCTCTTTATTGCAAAATAAACCTTGGGTGTTGCATGTTGGTCTCACTGTGGTAGTAATAAAGCAAATTATATTTAGATTAGTGAAACAAACAAACCCGTGAATAAACCAAAAAAACAGAATTCAAATAGATAGCCGTAAAAACACCCCAAAAAAAACAAATATGTTAAGACGTAGAAGAGTGCGTTTAAGGCCTAAAAATTTGGTTTTTACATTTTAGAATTTTAAGACCCTACGGATATTTTTTTTCTGTAGTGTTTACCTCCACTAATTTAGAGAAGAGGTACATGGAGATGGAGGTGCTCTTGTAGAAAAACATTGAGGTACCAGCAAGAAATCCTGAAAAAGAGAAATGGTGGAAACTTGAAGAGAGCGGCTAATGGATCTCCAAAGGTTGCCGAGTTCAACCCGCTCCTCACCTGCTATGAGAGCGTGGAGCTCGTCGTCAAGGTTACGCAACCATCGCAGTAAACAGCTTGTGCCCTTTAAAAAAATACCAGAAATTCTTTTAAAAGGTTGCTGGAAGCTTACAGAGAGGCATTACTGAGATCATGTACCTTATATATGCTGACAAAGGATCCTAGGAAAGCTCCTAGCTGGAAGTTCTCTTTGTTGTAAAGCAGCCAAAGGAGACGAGAGGGTTTGGTGAAGGCCTGTCTGAATGCTGATGGAACCTTCAAACAGCACTGGATGAGGTAACCCACGCTGAACATCCGGATGAAGCCCTTTCAAAATGGCACAAACATCTTAAAATCTTGTAAAAACTCATTCATCAAGCAGGGAGCGGCTCTCACAGATGACTTAAGGCAGTCATGGTGTCTGCAGGCTTCTAGGAATTTAGGAACATGCCAATTGGAATTTAAAACCATTTAAAGCACCACAACAAGTAAATATCGATCCCTTTCATTTCTGAAATTTGTAGGAATGCTTTTCCCCAGTTTGGGTCATTCCATTGTTTTTTTCCCCCTACATTTTTGGTTCTTTAAAACAAAATCCCCCAAAATATGTTTTACTTTTAACAAATAAAATAAATACTCTCCATTCAGAATTGTAAATGTCAATATCGTGGAATCAATATTATTTGACATTGCAAATGCTGCTTCCGTGAAGTTAATTTCATACAATTTTGCTGTTAAAAAAACAATTTAAATAATTAAAAAAAACAAAACCTAAAGAATGTTCAAAAATCTGTAAGTAACTCTCTAAAACACATTGCCAGTTGTGTTTCGCAATTTCCCTGGCCTCCAATGCTTCAAAACTAATTTTCAAATGGAGGACCTTCGGTGTGAAAGTGGTTTATAACTTAGTCTTGTTTCAGTTATTTTATTTATTGCTTTTTCATTTAATGTAATGTTTTATTTTAAAATGCTCTTTATTTATCTCTTGCTCCAAGATTTCCATTAGTTTCCCAAATAAAATGTCTTATTATTATTATTACATCACTCTGGCAACCCTAGCTTTCCCGTTAATGTGTTTGACACAGACTATTACAAGTTAATAATTACAAAGGCTTCATTGCGGTTAGAAAAATATATTTTAAGTAATTACAAATTCTTAAATCCCTCTACATCATCCAACATGAACAGCAATACTACATCTGGATTTACAGCAAGGTTTAAAGAACCCCTGTAAAGATTTATCTGAAGCTGTTAAAACTCTGAAGATAGATTTTCTCGGCTTTTAACACTTTTTTTTGAAAACTCCAGATCAAGGAGGACTCTTACTTTAACACAGTACGAGATGCAGTTGTCTTGATGGTGTTTGCAGCATCTATGTCGAGGTCCGTGCTTGCATCTAAGAGATACAAACACACATGATAACAAAGCAGATAAAAGATTTCTGTGACGAATGCATGGGAACTAATCTTTTTCGGAACTACTAATGTACACATGTTCGACAACAGTACATTTCAGAACTCTTTAATAAAGGCTGGAGCTGGGACTAAATAAAAAGTGACCCATCTGGATTTATTTATTTTTATATGATACGACACACCAGATTTTTTTAAATATGTTTTAAAAATTTAGGTAAACTACATGATCATTGTGAGCATTTTCAAAGCCCCTCACTAACAGCTGGTCTGCCTACTGTCAATATCACAATAAACAAAGAGTCTGTGCCAATTACAGCAGGAGGAGCCGCAGGCAGTTGGCTTTGCTGCTTTTAACTAGGTGGTACCTTGTGTAATTTTGAAATTCCATCAGAAACATCATGCTTTTGCATATGACATACAATTTAAACAGACAGAAACTCACATTAAATCAAGTAGTTTGCGTGTGAAAGCTCGGATGTAGTTTCCTCTGGAAGCCGGTGAGCTCTGTGGTCTCTCGTCCAATGACTGCGCATCTCTTTCTGAGCTCTGAATGTGTGAAAGTTCAGCCTGAACCGAGTGTGTTGGGATCTCCTCCTTTCCAACTATAAATCTGCAGAGCCAGAAACATTATCTCCTTTAGCTGCATGACGCGAGTTACTTTGACCTTATTTCCAATACTGGCCATATGAACAATTAAATATACTTACTTTAAGGCAGAGAAAGCGAAGCCATTCAGTCCATCTTTACATCTTAAAATAAAAATAGAAATGGCGATAGAGTAAATGATGGGTTTTAAAATTGGAAAACTTAGATTTGTAATCTACTGACCTGAAGAAAAACATGTAGAGAGATGCCGTCAGGCAGAAGAGAAGAACCTGAACATGAGAAATTATTTATATATTTGTAGTAAAAAGTCAAAGCTTTAGGGGTATCAAAAGGTTTTTTTTTATTTATCAAAGGTATGCTGAAAACATTTGCATATGTACATACATCAAAAACTACAACAGTGTGCATTTTGTAGCTTGAGAGAATCTCGACTACAATACATGAACCACACCCCAGTGTTCATGTACAAATTTTCACCTTTTTTTGCCTCAGTCTGGAAAAATCTGATTTATGTTTATTGCTTTTCACAAATTACTTTTGGACAAGATTTGCAGTGGTAGTCACTAGGGGTGTAACGGTTCACGGTATGTATTGAACCGTTTCGGTACGGCCTGTTCGGTTCGGTACACTTGCGTACCGTTTCGGTATTCGGTATTTTTATTAAATGATATAAATGTATTATTAGCGCAATATTAAGCGCAGCGGAACAATGTTCCTAGGCGAGTTTCCACACGGACGCTATTGAGTGATGGACAGTAGAGCTGCACCAGTAATGGCAATAGCGAAAGAGAAGCCAGAGCTTGAAGACCCTCCCACCTCACTACGGTCTCGTGTTTGAGAACACTTTGGCTTCTCTGTTAAAATACATAACGGGATAGACGAGTGGATAAATTTAAAGTTGTATGCCGACATTGTTCCACGGAGATCGGCAGGCAACACATCTAACATTTTCTACTGCTGGAGATATTATAACCAGATCTATGCTCTCTTCAGAAAATGTGGATAGGTTAATTTATCCTATCTAGTTGCAGTATTTCATTTTTTATAAAAAAAATGTGTTTTTCTTAATAAAGAGTGCAATTTATTTAAAATATCACCCAAAAGTGTCACTTTTATTTATTTTATGCAAGAATTCTATTGTGTATTGGCAACTTTTCAAAATAAAGATGTAAGTTCTTATTGTTTTGTAGCGAACCGAGCTCTCCAAGACACTGTACCGAACCGAATACGATTTTAGCGTACCGTTACACCCCTAGTAGTCACTGTTTTCACCTTCAACAGAATCCTCAGTCATCACCACCTTCACCATTTAACTTCTTTTCTTTATGATCTTCATTAAATATTTTGGTTTCATTTTTGACAAAGCTTGTTGTTTAATAACTACATTAAATAATTGTAGTTATTACATTTTTACTATTATATTTTTATATAATTTGCATTGTTGAAGTTTTTCAGTATTTGAGGGTACTTTAAAAACAGAACCTTATGTCGGATCATTTTAATGTTATTCTCTAGATACACCACTCGATTTGTGTTGTTAACATTCCTATTGCCACTCTTTTTGGAAGTGTGGGGATAACATTTTAAGGGACGCTAAGATCTTCTATGTTTCTTTTAATAGGTCATTTGCCTTAAATTTACCAGAAGTAATTGTACACCCTTTGCTAAGACTATTTAATGCAAAAGAAAAAATATATTTTCACCCCTAAAAAAATATCAAACCAAATATTTGGTTTGGTTTTTAAAATGGAATACGTACACAATAAATTCTAGGTTTATAAAGGCTAGTGCTTCACACCCCAGTGTTTCCCTTACCATTATATTAGGGGGGTGCCCCGCCCCCCTTGAAGGTCAAGTTAATTTTATTTTATTTTCGTCGAAAAACGACAGAAGTAAGTTATACATCAGTTATATATCAGTCTTTGCTTTTTTCTTTTATTAAACTAAACAGCATTATGTTATTTATACGATGGCATGTAATTTCTGTCTCAACGTTTGCGCATTTACAATTGTCCTCCGTATTGCGCACGGCGGAGTTCCGCCCCGATGCGCGCACACACACACACACACCCATCAGCGGACAGAGACCGCGCTTTAAACGCTCCCAAGGTGGTGACGAGGACAACACGTGTTCTGCTGCGAGCAGCAGCCGGTGTAGCTTTCCTACTCCGAATCAAAGTACAGAAAAGAGCCCAAGTGCTGCATGTCTTGCCCCTGACAAGTAGCAAGTCTAGCCACCACAGAACGACAGGTTTTGACCCAGCTTGGCTGTCAGAGGCGAAATACTCCCCCTGGCTGTACAAGACTGATCTTGGTAAGTAAGTAAATACACACAAGCATGAATGAACGAATTGATAAATAAATTGCTTAATTAATAGCTAGCTAGTTAGTTATACAATGGCATTTCCTGCTATAAACTATCACTATGTTAAGTTGATTTTTACTGTTGTTACTATCAGTTATCACTTTTAAAGCCTAACAGTTAATGTATTTACAGGTCAAAACAGACATTCGCAATAGGCTGCAAGGGGACTATCTTGCAGCCTGCATGCGGATCTCAATAAATGGGCCAGAAGTTTCAGACTATCCATACCAAGATGCTCTGGAAATGTTCTTTCAGAAGCCCAGAAAGATACACTGCAGTGACAAAAGCTGCACACTTTGTGAATAATTAACATATTAAAATAAATCTGATGTTTAGTGTTTAGTTCAGTGTACAGTTGTTTAGTTATTGTACAGTAATTGTTCAGACATTATAATATATTGGAAACACTGCACCCACATTACTAAACTCCAGGGCAATATGTTTATTAGCATATTCGATATTTAGATGGGTTAGATAAATGCCGAATGGGATCATGTTACCTAATGGTGGAATTCATCATTTCACTTGAAGGCCTGAAAGGTACCTTTGGTTTTTAAAAAAGGGGCTACAAATTTTGTCAAACCCTGTACTGGTTTGATCACCAGTCACAATAAATCCATATTTCAAGTATAACTCCTGAGATGGTCTGTCAAAGGTTGGAAATGTAATTCAAGCATTTTTCAAAATAAAACATCACATAATAAATAACATGTAAATAATTCAAGATTTCTGGTGTACCAATTATTAGAGGACAGTCGGTTGGTTGTCAATCTAATTGAAGTAACTAGCAATGTTAGCAACTTCGCTAACTCTTGTGTAGATAAACATCACATTAACCATATGGTGGAGACATAACTAGGTTTTTAAATACCATTAAGAAAAAATGTACCTCTCCATGCTTCAATGGTTTAACAAGGCCCCTTGTGACAGCCATCCGAAAAATAGTCTCCGTTGCCTGAAAATGGCAAAGAGTTCATAAAACGGTCCAGATTCCACGAAAGTAAGTTTTGATCACAGTCTGGTCTCACAATAAAATTACAGGGAATGGTCATCGTAATGTGCAGGAACTTACCAGGTTCGCCATGTAAATTGTTAAAAGTCCTCTCCTGCAAAACACAAAACTATTGAGAGTTTGGCTCCATAGGAAAACAATTTTGTTTTATTTTAATGTTATATCCTTGATTTGAGAGTGGCAGAGGTGTTCGGGTTCATGGAGTGTTAAATATAAAAATAATTTATATAAACTACAAATCAAGCAAAAAGCATTGGGACTAACTGGCTCATATAAATCTAAAAACTTGTTACAAATCTAATTTTATTACCAGTTTGGTATAATACCCCAAATGCAACAAAAAAACTTCATAGCCCACCTGCTTTTCCGCTCAATTAGTATGGCAATATATGAAGCTGGCAGTGCCGCCCCAAACCCAGCCGACCATGAATAGAAACGTCCCAACAGCCTCCTGAAAAACAGAAAAATAAAAAACTAGAAGAAAACCAGACAATTTCTAACAGTTAAACATTTCAACAAAGGCTTTTCAAAGGGAGTTATAAGAAGAAATTACTATTTTATACCAAATTTCCCAATAGCCATAATTATTGAAGAGTATATCTTTATGTGAAGATTTAATTCTGTGCTGCACAGTGGCAGCAATGTGCAAGGTGAGTGAGACTGGGTTACTGAATTTGGTGACTGGGGAAGTCAACAGGACCAGCCTGGGTCTACCTCAAGTGGTTTCCAGCCAGTTCTGAGCAAGGCAAGGGTGGACTACAGGATGGCTGTGCGGTAACAAGAGAAGTTCTGGGAAACGATAGATGAGGAACTGTGACACCAGGAACTTCGTGTTGGTGGATAAGTTGCAATTGTAGTGTCACGCCATTGGCCACTCTCACCACACACCGATAAGGAATTGTGTGGTGGTGGAGAAGGTACTTTCATCACCACCCTTATCCACTCAGCCCTTAATAGACACATTCATTTGGTCAATGATATTTGGAAAATCAAGACTTCGACCATTTCCATTTTCAAACCATTGCATCTTCCTCACTACATGGCTGTATTTAAGAGTGCAATGAGATTAACTTGGCACCACCAACTAAACCGCCAATGACATCACAAGTTATGATTTACACTTTTCAATGACTTTCCTGTAAAAATGGACAGCACTGTAAGTTTCATCATCCACAAACAATCGTTGCCCAGCCTTAGCTTTCCAAATAAAAAAAATATATATTTTTTTAAATGAATTTGAACGTGTAAGCCCTAAACGGCGAACTTGAAAACAAATTAAATGAATAAATAATGAGAATCTATGGGATATGTCACTTTAAACCATTATTATTCCACACATTTTTGTTTGAAAGACCTCCTAAATTAATGAACATAATTAGAAATATGGCTTTCTACTCAAATCACGATTTATTTTTGTGTGTCAAAAGTCTTACTTGGCAGATATGTGGATAGACTTTAAACAGCTGATAAGATCAGGGATTCAAAGGTTACTTTGCTGTTTTACCATTCACGTGACAGTGACCGTTTCCAATACAAGTATTTATTTCTTTAAATTACCGTAGAATGCAGAAAAATGCAATATAGAGGCCTCCGTTTGCAGTTAGGAAAGAAGTGGATTGGAGGATCTCAGGAACCAGCCTTTTTTTGTAGTAATCCTTTTTCCTTCTCCTTAAAATTGCTGCAATCTGAAACAGAACATGAGCTGCAAGTTACAAACTTTATTTTGATTTTATAGAGGGCTCTCATACACTGCTCAAAGCTTTTCTAACATAAGCTGTTGAGTTAAACCTCACAGTTGTGTCAGAAGGTAAGCTGTGGATGCTCCCTGCTTGGTAAATCAAGCACCTACTGTCTAATAACCGAGTGAACCCTGTGTTTTGGAGAAACTAAACAAGCTCAGCAGGTTAACCATGAACTGCTGTTTTGCAATGAAAGCAAATGACACGTGCAAAGTTGACCAACTCGTGCTCCAATTCTCAGGCCGTTGAGACTTTGGAATTGTGGTGTCCAGTCAAGTCACTAGAAAGGATCTAGCTGCTAACATAAAAGTTCCTCAGATGAAAACACTTTAAATCTGTTTGAACAGAGACTGTTCAGCTCAATCTGACCTTGTGAATAGTGATCCGCTGTCATTTAGCATTTGTGAAGCCATGGCTTCAGAAGCGTGTGGTGTTCTCGGGTCAAAAGACTGAGCTCCTTCCTTCAATCGATTGAAATATTGAGAATGCAATGGACATTTTGTTCTCAAACAAAATGCACTGTCTCCTGTTGCTACCCAATAGAAATATATGAACATCTGCAGAGATTGTTTCTTTGCAGGTTGTTTTGTGAAGGTGTTCTGGTCTTCTAAAGTTCAGAAAGATGGATCTGAACCACATCATTCAAAATAAGAGAGCAATAGATGGGGCGAAGAGTCTTGTTATCCCTAAACAAAGAGGAAGCAATCAAAATGTGAGTAGGGGATATACATTTTTATTAACAATACCTTTAGTTTGCTACAGACACTTACGAACACTAAACAATCACATCAACTTGTGACATAGCATCTTGTTTCCCTTTAAATGACATCCAGTTCTCAGTCTATTAGTGCCGATGTCACCAGGTTTACTACAATAAATCTCTATTATACAGAGTAAAGGACGACACACCGATTTGAATTTTCGAACCAAAGTTTCAAGCAAAAACGTGCCCAGATCGAAAACCATGGGCACCAATGGAAGCTCACACATTTGACCGAAAAGTGGCGTCAACGAAAAAAAAAAAAAGAGTTCAGCTGTACCATATCGGATTTGGGTTTTTGCAAAGAAGGACCAATAAAAGCTGGTTCTTTAAATGAAGTGAGTACAACGTGAAAGAGCCACTCAGTGGTGCTCATCTGGAAAGAAGAGCAAGAAGAAGATGACGACAGAGAAGAAATCAAAGAACATATTGAAAAAATCTTATATGTCAAGCGGTTTAATCTCGTTGGTGGCTAATCAGAGAGAGCTGTTGGCCCGTGTAGCGCAGAGTGCATCTGTTGTACAGCAAACGCCATCTTCAGGCAGAAAGCGACCCAGCCGAAGAGCACTCTGCTGAGAAGTTTTCCAAAGAGTTTACTTAAGATCCTGAAAGCAAACTATTATTTCACAAATGCTCTATTTTCCATGCGTGGGTAGTTACTGGGAAATCAGAGTTCAGTTGATTGAATGAGCAAGGGAACACTTTTAGGAAGTGTAGTTTAAATTAAATTTGTTTAGCCTGAATAAATTAAAACCATTTGAAATTATTTAAAAGTTTCTAATTGATGTTCATTGCAAATAGATAATAATGAACAGCTCACAGGACTCTCTTGTGTTCAGTGATCCTTGTAGGAGTTCAGAAGTGGTGTGGTGTGGGATTTAAATACACGGACCAATCAGGAAGCCGTTTAGTGAGTGACTAGACCAATTAGAACTAGGGGTGGCAAAATTAGACGATTAGTTTCGTGCGAGTTAATTAAAATTTCATTAACCAACAGCAATTTTGCTCACCAATAAATTTTGCATAGCATTTAGTTACACGACACAATATTCAACGAATATTTTGCCATGAATACGCTTGTAATGCAAAATTAATTACACACAAAGCGGAAGTGCTCACTTTTCAAGTTAGTTTATCAGCTTCAGGAGCCATCTATTCACTAAGCCGTGCATCAATCAGTTGAATATTTCGCCCAGATCAAATAAAAGAGGTAGAGCAACAAGTGTCAGTGTTTACACCCGTGTGTTTATTCGTAATTAAAGTGAACCGGGCAAGAGCCTCCAGCGAACGTTAAGTTAGCTGTAAGCTAACGGCGCCCTTGCCGGCGAAATAACGGTCAAGCCCTCGCGGATTCACTTACCAAATAAAGAGGAGCATATATCTTGAATGAGACTTCCAGAGCACCAGCTGTCACCTGCAGGGTCGACATGGGACATGAAGTATTCCACGTGTGCCCCACCTCATAGCAGCTATGTGGTATGGACTTGCTGAAGGCAGCCATGTTTAGCAGAGCAGCGAGCGCGCGGCCAGCGTTTCCTGAACGTTCCACCGGAGCGCGCTCACCTTAGATCATGCATTTGTAAAAAAAATATATATATATATTTTTATTATTCTTTTAAGTATTTTACTATACTACAATCTTAGAACTAATTAGAAATATTTTAAATTATATATACTTAAAAATGCACGTAATGGACATTTTGGCAATGCATTGACTTGACGTCGCTTTCCAACCGGGCCACGCCCCCTTCATTGAGAGAATGGCAAAACGAGTGGTTAAACGGTTTAACGTGGAAAAGCGTCAAATTACTCTGCTTTTAACTCTTTATTCAGATGGGTTTACACTACTAAGTCGATATACACTACTCACGTGACGCAACACAAGTAAACTTACCATTAACAGAACCCATGTTTCTAGTTTAAGTGCTTATTTACTGATTTTGGGGCTTGCAGAAAATCTACTTATTCTGGATAGGGGGTACCACAAATTTTCAATAGCACAAAATAAAATTTTAATTGAAAAATACTTATTTTATTATTTTAAATGAGAAGTTGTCAAGCACAATAAAAATTCCAGGTGGATTACATTTGACAATTTAAAAATAAGAAATGCACACACCAAAGATGCTAAACATATTATTAACTCTACCAGAATATAGTGATTAAGTGAAAAGTCTGACTCAACAAGACTTAAATAACTTATTTGTTAACTTTTATTTGTTAAAGGATTTTCATCTTGAGCAATCTGTAGAATGGTGGCCCTAAAGTTTTTTAAAATAGTTTTTTTTTTTTTGGTACCCAACAAGTTTTACTTGTGTCAAACTCATATTCAGCTTTTGAATGGGTTTTTTAGCAACTCCCTCAACAACGTCAAGAGTACTGTGACAAAGTATGAAATATTTCAGCCCAGTCTTGGCATATTAGGAATGAATCGTCTGATTCTTTTAACAACTTTAATTAGGCATCAAAGATTACTCAACCATTAGAATACCTGCAGCATGCTGTACACCAGAGACATGGCAACACGTACACAGACAACTCAAGTGCCTTTTATTGGGACCAGAAAATAACAAAGTCACTCATTGTTAATGTGATGGCTTCTCTTAAAAAATACAAAAAGAACGAGGCTATTAAATACAGAACACTTGAAAATGAAGACGTTGACAGGGAGACGCGTGCGCTAGTGACATCATTCATCCTCATCCCAATCCTTCTTTCCTTGAGGAGCTTTGGGTCCGCCAGCCGGCTTGGCCATAATAATCTATGAAAAATGTGCAAATGTTAGAAAACAGTTTGAAAAATATAGAGCCATTTGTGTAGTGTACATTATCCTAAAAGTGCTTATAAAGCATGCAGCATGCAACACATTAGTGATGGCTGTGAGAGTCAATCTTGAAAGAATTCACACACAAATTCACTTATTAAATAAAAGCATTCATTTTGATCAGATAAACCAAATCGGGATCTTGTGAGTGCACCTTAATTAATGTTGATAAAACAAACTAAAATGCAAGTAACGTATTGTTATAAAGTTTTAGCGATAACCGGCTAGACACCTTTCACCCGAGTGAGTTGCCACACAAAGTTCATGCAATCAGTTCACTCCAGTGGTTAAGCACTCCAAAAAGTGCAGCGTTTAAGCACCTTTTCTATTACGTTTAATATCTTATCAATGATGCGTATCAAATTTGTCAGGCTCATCATCCCATCCGTCTTTGTCCCAGTGTCCTTGCTGTTTGGGGGCTTTGGGTCCCCCTGCTGGTTTTGCCATGATAATCTGGCGTATACATGACATTTTTGTCACATTAATATTCAGCAATAAAAACAAGTCAAAGGACCTTAACTGCTAAACAAATGAAAAGTTTGGTTCCAAAACTGCAAGAAGACAAGTGTAACCACGAAAATAAGCTGCCTTTTTGATCTTTATTCAAAATCAACTGGTTTTCTTACTTATTTTCATCAAAAAAAAAAAAAGGAATTGGCACATAGGAAAAATAGGTCATTTATAGCATTTCCGGGAGGAAAAAAAAAATAAAATCAATAGTTTTAAAATCAAAATGTAGATCTCATAGTTTAATATAAGAAACAGAATTACATTAATTGGGGATTTTTTCTCAATTTATGGATTTATAGTTTTGGAACCCAGCATTTCACCAAAATATTGAAATCAAATCTCACCTGATCCACGCGGAGTACAGTGATTGCTGCATTTGTAGCCAGTTTGATGCCCCAGAACTTGACCAGATATGGATCGAGGATACCAGCCTCCATCATGTCCCTTACAGCAGGACCCTCTCCCTAAACAAGGTACAAATTACAGTGTTAAACAACAGATAAATATATCAAACTACTGTAAAAAAAAAACTACCTAAACTCATGTGGCCATCTAAAGCACCCCTCACCTCAATATCAAAGCCAGCATTCTTGCTGCCCTCGTGATGGGCGGCGTAGAGTTTGGAGATCAGCTCGTTGGCCTTCACGCCAGAGTTTTCCGCCAGAGCACGAGGAAGGGCTTCAAATGCCTCTGCGTACTTCTTGATGGCATACTGCTCAAGACCTGGGCAGGACTTTAGAGAACACATTATTTCAACTGCTGCAGGTTTGCTAACAGCAACATGAAATTTAACTGATGTACTGAACAAAATTAGACCATGCACTTACTTCTCCGTATGAAGTGATGTGTTTCGCAAGCTCAATTTCAGTGGCGCCAGCACCTGGACAAAGACGAGCGTCCTGAGGGGGGGATAAATTAAATATAATTATATACATAAATATAATTTTTTTTCCTGATATTTCAACAATTTATAGTGATTTCCTTATCAAATGCATATGTGTATACAATTGTTATTAAAAATATTAATCATAACCATTACAGAAGACTCTGGAAGCAAGATTTAAGAAGATAAAATAGAAAATGCCACTTTATTTCATTTCAAAACAGGAGAGAGGTGATCAGGATCAGGAGAGAGGTGACAGAGGCTAGTTGAGATGCCTTATTGCAGAACCTTGTAACGTCCTGCTGTGATGTAAATTCCTGTTCTACAGATAGGATTATATATTTTTTTATTTATTGCAATACATTCCCTTTCAGAGAGCTTAAAAAGTTCTGATCCTCCAACCAATGAAGTCCCCCTAATTGCAACCATGTAGAGCGAACACACAGACCTGGAAGTTGTCAGTGTAACAATTTGGGAACACATTTGTGTAAAAAGTGTGTTTGGTTAGCAGAAAGTAAATCTATTAAAAGATAATCAGGCAGAAATGCTTGGACTTTCTGGATGCCAACCAGGTGAAACAAATAACATTTTAATTATTGAGTGACACTTTGTAGCCGCCTGCATCCCCTACAAAGCTGTTAGTGGTCTTGAAATTGAGTTTTAAATGGTTGACAAATAGCCTAAAAGCTATTTTGTACATAAGGTGTAGTGCCAGGTTATTAGCAGCACTCAGTGCAGGTGTTGTGAAATCCAGAAGATCGTTGAGGTGAAATGGATGTGACCGAAGCAAGGCAATGGGGAAGGAAGAAGCATTTTGAGGAGACAGAAAATAAGTGAGAACACCAGAAGCTGTTCATGAACACTGTTTGATACGGAAAGTCTGACATTTATTCAAAAGGCTTTGAAATCCAGACCTTTAAATGGACTGTCAATAACATTGGCTTGACTAAACTAACTTACCCTGACAAGGACTTTGAAGGTGTTGACTCCATCATCAATGGCACGCTCAATGTCATCCATTAGATTATCTGTGGACCCACGGATTACTAAAGTAGAAATGGCCCCATCCTCTTTTTCTAGAAATGAGAGACAGCGCATGTTGGAATTCCAATAATTAATTACGTACCATCTGTACACAATACAGCACCCCCACCAATCTCCCGTTCTATTCTTTATACATTGATGTTGCCAACACGGAAGGCCAGAAACAAAAGATGATTGTGACTTGGCCGAGGTTTTCTATTACTTTACCCAAATATAATATTTCTCAATGAAATTAGTTACGGCCATTTTCATACAGTGAGCCACTTCTCACACACATACACAATGCAGCAAAATTTGAGATTTTTACATGGCTAGGCCTCCAGGGGGCAATCTTGCATGAAGCATAGGAGTAAAGTCAAGTAATGCACTAATAATTATTTGTTTTGAACTACCAAACAAAGTGAACAAAATCGATTATTAAGTATTTAGAGCCACTTGTGAATTACGCAGAAGTCAGTGACGGATGACCTCTTTTCAGGTTGGATGGATGGTTTTGAAAGGTTTAACTGCTGCGCGAGTAGAAAACAAGCTCAAGGCAAAACAGTTTTGAGATGAAAGTGAAAGAGAAACAATGAAGGAAAGACTTCTGGGGTTTTGGTGCACAAAAAAAGGATAATGACGCTTCAGGTATTACTGCAACATTATCGACAAGTAGCAGACAATGGGTAAAAAAAGGGCATTTACTTACTGTCTATTTAAAATCAGCTAATGTGTCATTATCTGGTGTGTACAATTGAAATAAAATAACATTTGAATAAACCATGGTCAGTGCCAAGACAACTGTGATTCGATTCCGTAGATGCTGCACACCTAAACACATCACATGATCTTAAACCTCTTAAGCCCTGAGGCCTATTTTCCGAAAATCCTATACTTTTACTTTTTAAGGCATTTCTCAGCTTTTACAAGGTCTAAACTGCAAATCTTGGTATCAAAATGAAGATAGGTTCTTGGGGAGTGGTGTGTATGAGTTAATTTGACAGTAAAGAACACTGGGTAAGAGTAATTGATGTTGGAATGGCCAAAAAATGAACTCCGCCTAAAAAAAAAACACATGTTTCCTCCAATATCTCCTTATTTTACTTATAACGAAGCAAATAAACACAATCAATTGTAACCACTACATGTCAAGAACATCTGTAGCAAGTTTGGTGTCCATACTACAAGAAACTAATATTCTGTACAGGTTTTGATTGAACAAAGTTCAGGCGTAATCCATGTTGGCACAGTTTGGCACAATTTGGCACAATAATTGAAATATGGAAAAATCTTGTCCAAAGCTTCAGCTACGTTCATGGTCTTCTTTTCTTGCTTACGGGACATGATTTCAGCAAAAAAAACTCCTAAAGAAACGCTGTAAAAGGGGGGTAGAAGCTCATTTACGCCATCTTGCTGCGCTTTTGGGAACCTTTCATTCACAAACGCTTTCGACGTCGAGCTTCTGCGTGTCCCTACCCCCCGACCATCTGTCCAATCCGGGAGCTCTATATATCGCTGAAAAGCTCTGATTCTATGGAAGCCAATGAGCTCAACCATTTTGAGACTGACGGGATCGCCGACGAATCACACGACGCGCAGCGTAGAGAGACCACCTCTTACGCACGGGGAGTCATTCCATATTTGGTGACGTCATGAGGCCAAGGAGCAACAGAAAAAATCAAAATGGAGTTTCCGCGAAGCTATCGACCGGACATAACAACAAACGGACTTTTATCGCTATGGAAATAACTTTTTGTTGAAAAAACGGCAAAGGTAAGACAAGATTTACATGCTTGCTTGGTTTTTGCTGGCGTTTTTTCGGGGAACTTTCGCTCCCTGCTCTGAAATACTTCATGCAATGTAAATGAGTTACATATCGCTGGATTCTGCTGGTTGTTAGCTTTCATTTGATGCCATGGTTTTGGTGTTTCCGTTTATATTGTAGATACATATCGCACATAAACACAAACTTGGTCATGAATTATTCTCCAACTACGTTGTTGTTTATTTGCATGGCGTTCGAGCTGTGGTTAATAGATACGAAATTGAATTAGATACGTTTTTAGAGGAGTTTCCGCTGAACACAACAGTATTTAATTTGTGTGGGTTATTCTCAGGGTTAGTGAGCTATGAGTGAAAATGTAACGCACAAGGGGGAAAGTCCCCGGTACCGGGGACTCTCGGCCTTAAGAGGTTAAAAGAGACAGAAGTAACTTAGCACCAGATGGGCTTTTATCCATTCCAATTTTGTTAAATTTAAAGAGTAAAAATAAAATGACTTTTAAATCCAAAATAATTTTAACTTGAAGAGAAAAGCAAGCAAATTTTGATCAAACGGTCGATGACAGCACTTGATTTCATTGATTTTTAGTGGTACAACTAAAGATTAATCCATTTTGTAAACAATAGAAAAACTTTACAAAACAAAAATCTAAAGTTGGGTGAGAAAAGCTAAGAATATACCCACCATGTTTGAAGACCACAACCTGTGTATCTCCGACCTCTGACAGGTAAACGCTATCACAGTGTCCCATCTCCTCGGGAGTGGGAGACGTCTGTTCCAGAAAGAAAAGTAAACATTGCAAACACCCATTAGTAACCAGATATATGCCTGGCACACTTTATTAAAGATCTGCGCGTCTTCTCAAACTTGTGCACCTCAGGTTATTTTCGACACTGAAATTAATCTTTACACCATTGTACAATAATATCAGGCCTGAAGATTTTGTCAATATAAATCATATGTCTCAACTTTCTCTATACTTCTGACACTCAAATCATCTTTTATTGATAAACTCTGAGGTTTCAAACCTCACTTGTACATTTGAATGTTGTTTTCTTTGAGGTTGTTTAACACTACCATTGCATTTAAATGGCACTCAAACAGCAAAGACCAAACTACACGGTCTGAACATTGCAAGACAAACCTACTCGTAAGATTTCATTTAATTACTTATTTTCAAGCAATGTGTTTCAAAAAAACAGACTTGAACTCAAACTCACCAGTCTGGGCAATGCTGTGGCTCCAACCGTTTTGCATAGTCTCCTGAGGTCCCACTTTGAATTGAGCCTTAGACCACAAACAATCTACATAAGTACTGTGCATTTCACATCTTGTATAAAAGACATTTTAACAACCAGAGAAAAAGGTTATCTCACCTGACCACCATGAGTTTGTACTTGTTGGCATAATGAAGGGCCATATCTGCAACTTTCCCCCCGGTCACAACAACATTGGCCCCTGAATCAGCAATAGATTTCACCTGGGCCTCCATGAGATCCTCTTCTCCTTTGCTAAAATTCATCAGCTCATCTGCATTCTTTATAAGCACAGTCCCCTACGAATGAGAGGAAACACTGGAATTAAGCTCATGTGTACACAAATATAAAGCACGCCCAATTTAATTGAGTTTTTCTACCTTGGTTTCAGTAACTGTGGAGTCAAATGGACACGAGAACACTGCTATCTTGGCATCTTTTACTGATGTGAAGTCTCCCTCAGCCTCTTTTTTAAACACCATCCCATGAAGCATGGTGGAAGAGCTCAGACCACAGCCCTGAAGAGAAACCCAGAGCTGAGTTATAGACCGAAGAAATCATTAATTTAATCTGAACTCACTATGAATCTTTACTTACCAAAATCTTGCATACTCTGACATTATCCACATTGAAACTCCCAGACTCAGTAAATATAGAGACTGTTGATGAAACATCCCATTAGTTATTGGTGAACACAACCAAAAACATTGTTAGGAGAGTGAACTAGAGAGACAATAGATTACCGCAGGCCTGTGCGATGAGATTGGCCAGGAAATCTTCATTGCCATACTGTTTACTCATGACGGCTGATCGGATCATAGCCGTCGCCTCTTCCAGGTCGTGCAGATTCTTAGCAGACGAGCAGATGCAATCAGGAAGGATTTCCAGAGTTTTTTTGCAAGCCATCTCATAGCCTTCAATCACCTAAGAAAAAGTGAATAATTCAAGATCATTAGCAAATTTTTATTTATTACACAATTTTCAATTTATTAATAAAGTAATACGAAAGAAAAATATACAATATAATAACACCACTTAAGTAGACCAATTTTAAAATTTCAAAAGCAAACTGAAAAGATAAGTTTACCTTGCAAAAAATTGTTTTTTTATTTATACTTACTTTGTTTGCATTATTATTTACAATTTGGGTTCTAATTTAACTTTAAATTAAAATATTTTTATTATCTTTTTTTGTAGAGTAATTAATAGTGTTGAAGTGTTTTATTTTACTCATCTTTGTTTGATCATTACTAATCTTATAAAGCGTATACACGACATCAAAGTACCTGGATATTGCAGATATCTGCTAGCTGTGAATAAAAGCTGTCGTGCAATTGACTGCTAGAACCAATTTCAGGGAAACCATTTAACACACTGGCAAAATCTAAAGAATAAGCAAATAGATACAAGAAACAAAGATATGTGATCAAATATAAATTACTTTTAACTAAATCTGCATATTTACTAACCAGAAGTTATGTCTGGAAACTTGAGGTTAAATTAAATTTACTTCAAATTAAAATCTTTTTAGCAGGATCCATTCCCAATCTTGAGAATCTCTCTCCACTCTCTTTCACACTTAGTTTCCTGTCTTACTTCACTATTCTGTCTACAAAAAAAAAAATTAAAGCATTGGCCGGAAAAAGAATTAATCCTAAAGCAACTCAAGCCAAACACAATCTAAACACAACAGTGGTTCCTGGAACCACTTTTGGCATTTGAGTGATATTTTAAATAAATTGCACTCTTTAAAAAGAAAAACACATTTTTTTAAATAAAAAATGAAATACTGCAACTAGTCAGGATAGATTAACTTATCCACATTTTCTGAAGAGAGCATAGATCTGGTTGTAGTGACAAATTGACAATACCTCCAGCAGTACAAAATGTTATATGTGTTGCCTGCCCGATCTCCGTGGAACAATGTCGCCATACAACTTTAAATTTATCCACTCGTCTATCCCCGTAAAGTTTTTTTAACAGAGAAGCCAAAGTGTTCCCAAATAGGAGAGTGTAGTGAGGTGGGAGGGTCTTCAAGCTCTGGCTTCTCTTTCGCTTTTGATATGATTCCATTTTCCTACTCGCGCTCATCACTCAATATCGTCCGTGCGGAAACTCGCCTTGGAACATTGTTGCGCTGCGCTTAATATCGCGCTAAAAATAAATTTAAATTATTATAAAAATTTCCAAATACCGAAACGGTACGCAAGTGTACCGAACCGAACAGGCCGTACCGAAACGGTTCAATACATACCGTGAACCGTTACACCCCTAGTACAACCAGAATATCCAAAGATGTCCTCATCACTTTGATGTCCCAAATTAATAAAACAGTAAGATTTTGAAAAGTATGACCAGGCTTTGAGGCCTTTAAACTTTGTTTTGTGTACATTGCAGGAGTTGAAATAAAATGTTTAAATGGTCATTTTGGTAATTTGTGGGGATTTATGCCTAGTCCATTTTTTTGGAACCTAAATATTTAAAATGGCAATGTATAAAACATTTTACCAGTTCTTTTGCAACTTAGTCTCAGTGAAAGGCAATAGCCGGTGGGAAAGTGACGTCAATGCATACTCTCCATTGAAAACCTGTTTAAGGGTAATCATTGGTAAACATGGTCACTTTCATATTAACAGAAAGGCTTTTTCCAATTTAAGATAAAAAAAGCAACCATATAAAAATAATTCTGTCTAACTGGAAGAACGAGTATATTCATTAGGGGTGCATACAGCATGGCACAATATATTGCAAAACATCACAATAGATATTGTGGAGCTACTGGGCGTTTTTGTAGTGTATTTGCTTCCTGGGGTCACTTCTGAAAGTTCTTTACCTTGTTTTCTTGTTTTATGTAATATTTACTAGGAGAAAAATATAAATTACAAGCATTTTAAACTAAATTATAAAGTTAGCTCTCACCATCATTTAGAGCAAAAATATGACTTAATGCAAACGTTAACACTGCCCCTAGCGGGTGGAGTTATCGCATTCAATGCTTTCTTACCAATAAAACAAGACCCTCACATTCTTAGCTTTGCGGTTGCAAAACGTTATCAATTCTATTTTTTCCAATTCATTGTATAACAAGTTTCAATAGTTGGTTAAATACAGTGTTGTAAAAATATTATGATGCATATCGTATCATAGACATAATATCGAGGTTGGTATCAAGAGTAGAGTGTACGTTACACACTTAAAATGTATCCATAGAGATATGAAGCTTTAGGGAAGTGGTCTACAAACCTCTGAAACAGAAAGACCCATCCTCAGCAGCTCCTCTGCTAGCTCCAACAGAGCCCCAGCAAAAACCAGCACAAAGTTTGTGCCATCCCCTACTTCCTGCTCTTGCATGTGGGATGCCATCACAATCATTTTAGCAGCTGGGTGCTGAACCTGGGAAAAGAAAAGAGAGGAACACAAAAAACGGACATACATTATATGAAATACTCTTGAAGTAAAACCCTTATTAAAGGTTTATTCACAATCTACATTTACCTCCAGCTCTCTGAGAATCGTGGCAGCATCATTTGTCACGAACAATTTCTCCAAATGGTTGATGACCATTTTGTTCATTCCTATAAAATGAAAAGCACATGTTAAATACAGTCAGCTCTAAACTAGATTATTAAAGCAGACTGTTTGGGCTCACCATTGGGTCCATAAGCAGTTCTGGTGGTCTGTGCCAGTTCCTTGCATGCATGGATGTTTCTGAACACAGCTTCCTCAAGACCTGAATAATGCTGTGTGTGCAAGAGAAAACGAATCATCAAATGTTGGTCAAAACTTTAGCAAATGTAAAAAAAAAAAAAAAAAAAAAAAAGCTTCACCTGGTACTTTTCATATCCATAACGTTTAAATTTGACACCAAAATGGTGCGTCAAAGATTTGGTGGAATGGAAAAAAAAAAAACTACGTCCTATAAAATGCAGTAAAACACCTATCGACACCTAATAATTTAGAACACTTCTAATTCTTCCTTCGAAAAAAAAAATAGAAATGGATCGCCTATATATGAAGCAGACACAATCATTTTTTATTAATTTGTTACAACTTTAATTTAAACTTTAAACTTTTATTTAAAGTTTAAATAAATAACACGACTTTCCACGACAATCCAAGTCATGAGCATTAGAAGCATGAACATATCTAGCAACAAGTGTAAAACAACAGAAAAAAAATAATAATTCCATACATCATAAGATACTCTAAAAACAGAGCTAATTTGTTCATAATAGAAAAACAAACGTTTAAATATAAATCAATGTTGTTATAAAAGGCGTGAGCCCCCCGCCTGTCAATCAGTGGCACATGTCTACAGCTAACGAATGTTAACATGCTAACATTTTAATAACTGAATACTTCTTTACTCTAAAGAAAAGAATTTAACGTCAATTTCACTAATACTAAATTTAGCGATGCTTTTGTAGACGCTGATACTCTACAAATTAAATCCGCGTATTTTGGTAGCTTTACCGGTAGTTGGACAGGCTGTGGCCCATGTTCTAGAAAGCTCTATGGGCAATCGCTGGGTGGGGAATCTGGGGATTAAGCTAAAAAACATTTAACGTGGTAAACAAACTTTCAGAAGTCGTACCTTAGCACCATCCTTCAGCATCTGGGCAAAGCCTGGGGCTTTGGGGACGTGGAGAGCCATTTTGTCCGTAAAAATGTGATGTTAGGCTGATGCTTGATGAGGCTGCTGCAACCTGGAAGCATGCAGCTAAGAAAGAACAGGCAGTGCTGCAGAGACCAGAAACACGGATGACAATATCATACAGAGCAGATAGTAGAGTGCCTATCGAATTCACCCTCTAAACATCTAAACCTCGGGTAATAAAAAATAAAACAAAAAAGTAAATATAAAAATATGTATTGAAGATTTGTGTGTTTAATTGTATTATTGTTGTTAATGATAAAACATTAAAGTTAATATGGGATCCGAACGGGATATATGATCTGAATATTAATATTATAATATAGGATCTGACTATAGATATAATCTTATTAATTAAGATACATACATAGTTTTTATTTTAAATTTAAATACATTAAAAAAAATCAAAGAAACAGATCCATAGAAGGACAAAACAGTTTAATTATTGGAACATTCAGTTTGTATACCTTTCTATATTAAGAAATCGAGCTTGCTTTTTTTTCTTACAAATTATTTATTTCATAATTGACAAAAGCATGCAATAGCCTGCTTTAAGTAGAAAAGACTAATCTGAACTCTTCCACAGCATCTATACTGATTATGCAGCACTACCTCGAACCACACTTGCAGAAAAATCCTTCTATAGATCCTACGCTGAAATTCTTACAAACATATCAGACTAAAAGCTTTGCTTTGTTCAAGTGAGTGTGTGGGAGAGCCTGAAGCTGGAGAGATAGAGCACATTGTTCTTGTGTAAAGTCATGCTATCTGAGCCATTTAATTGGCGTTGGGTTGGTACACACTGAAAGCCTGCAGCTGAAGAACTGGCATTGCTCTGCCTTTGAGCTTCTCAGCATACACTATCAGGATTAGCATTAGTTAAACTTCTACAGTTTAAACACGCAGACAAGGATTCACAAACATCTCAATGGACATCCATCAGCTTCATTTTGATCACTGAGTGATTTACTGAAAACTTTTTTGCTCCTGCTGTTAGGTAAGAGCTTTCCTGGGTTCTTCAAATCAGACTTGTGTGAATAGGAACTCAAATTTTATTTTATCTTAAAGTAATCTATTGCAAGTTATGCTTACTTTAAGATACAGTTTATGAAACGGAACAGTGTGATCTCATTCTTTGCAATTGTTTAATCCTTGATGCAATTGTTGGCACATGACAAAGGTTTTTCATAGCCCCGTAAAAGAGTAGTGATCTCATACATGGTAGATTACGCATGTATCATTTCATCATTCCTCTTTAATCTTTTTTTCAAGGAATAAATGATCACCTCAACTAGACGAGTCTCTGCAGGAACACCCGAAGTACAAATTGCTTTCAGCCTCGAAGGAACTTCGGGTAAAGGATGGCTGTTCTAGGTGCTTGTGTGTTTAAGAAACTAAAATAGAGCACTCTTAGTCTTCACAATAGCATCCAGCCAAAGCCCTTCATCTGGGATCAATTCCACTTTTGCCATCCTTTACAAAGGAACAGGTGCATCCTCTATTTTAGCAGATCTCTGGTATCTTAAAAACAGAATATCTACCTCACCGCAAAGTCACTGTCAAAGTGTTTTACAGCTATTCGGGCAGATGCTTTGATGGCAGCTGCTGCTGAGGCATCGCAGCATCAGGTTTCCACTTTCATACAGCACCTCACTGCTGCATGATGCACACGTGTTCTTTTAGAACACTGGCCTAAATTTAAAAGCATTTAATACTTCACGCTTCCACACTGCTCTGCCCTGCGCCCTTTGCTTTCTTTCCCAAACGCAGAACGCAAATAGAACCCACCACATAAACATTGCATGGTATGCTTTCTTTCAGACGATATTCTGGGTAAAGTTTGCACACAAACTTTGATGTTGGCTTGTCCTTTGTTTATTAAATGATAGTATAAATATTTATAAACGAGTAACACAAACCAACCAATGTCTCTTTGATTCTTATAAGGCGAGAGTGACATCATATAACGTTCCCCATGTCAATATGAGTAAAATAAACCAACCCCCATGTCTCTACGACTTTCTAAGCTGAGATAGAGATATGCTAATTTGGTTAATATGGTTACCAGCCTGGTTGTTATGGAGGGGTCAAATTAAATATTTTGAAAAAAAAAACTTTTTCTTGGAGTAATTTTAATGTGGTCTCTAATATACACTTTATGCACTAAAATAAGCCAAAGTGGATTATTTTTGGTGACCCAGTGCTGAGGTAAATATTGAAAAATCTAGACTTGCGTTATTTTAACCCGTGCATCAATTTTGTTTAGTGAAATTTTAAAATTGAATTGAAACACCAAGCAAATCACAAGTTCAGTTCATTTGTTTTGTCAAATGAAATTGATTGGTTTCATATTTGCTGTTCTTTTCATGTTTTAGATGCCCTGTATAAACATACCTTTTTTATTTGGAATCTGTCTGATGCAAGACTGTACACATGGCTGTTTTTAGCTGTTTGCATCAGGGGATGCTCCTCATGGACATTACTGGCATGGTGGGAATCAGTGCAGAAATGTTGTCTGTCAAAGTTCTCGTTAAAGACAAGTCATTGTTGGAGACCCACAAAGATACTTACTTGCAATCCATCCATTCAGGATTGAGATCCCACAGCAGAACAGCTGCGTTCTGTATTTGGCTTTTAACACTGATCTGGAACCAGTTTCTTGGTGAATTACCATGTGTATGTTTACACTGGAGCAAATGGTAACGGATCAGTGGTGTTGTAGCGTGTAAACTGTGCTGATTAGATGGATGTTGATGTCAGCACTTAGACCTTTGAGGGGAGATCTCAGACATGAGCGCTCATGTTTTTTTTTTATTCCCCTCTCAGAGTTGAAAGATGCAGAGGATCCTCTTTCATCATTCCCTGACCTCGAACAACGGCTGCAGGTAAAGTTTAGCCACATTCTGAAGGAGAGCCTATGATGGAGAATAAACAAGCCAGGAATTAATATTCACTTGACATTTTATCTCTGTATAGAGAAATAGCTTTATGCCAGTTATAAACATTAAAAAAGAGTACGCTATGAAGATTTATAAGGGAGGAAGTCACTTCACAGAAATCTAGATGGAGAAGATATTTCTGTAGTCATTATATTTTACCAAAAGGTGGCACTAGGCGCTTTAAAATTTGGTCATGAACTGGATTTTTTTTTTACTTTGAACTGTCCGAGGATAAACATAGAAATTTTGCATAGAAAAAAAAAACATTTTAGTTGCACAGAAGCTCAGATAACTCAACAAAAACAGTCTGGTTGGCTTCAAACACTGGTTAAAGGAATTTCCCATTTTAAGCAGTATAAATAGTGTATTATTAATATAAAAAAAACAACTCAGCATTAGATAGACCTGCTCACAGGGTTTATCCTTATCCAAGTTATGTATTCTTCCAAACACTGGCTTGCTCCTTCTTTTGTTTAGAATAGGTTCTAGTTTCTTGTGTAGCTGTCTTCCAGTAATTCTAATGTTCATCTGAAAAGAGACATTGGGTCCTTTTTAGCTAGCTGTGGCTTTGAATTTGTTTTACTGATGGCTTTAGCCGCGTAAAACAGCTCTGCAAACTCAGTTGTTCGCCTAATTTCTGGCTCAGATAAAACCGCTTTATAATAAAAAAAGGAACCATTTTCACTCCTGAGGCCTTGCTGTACCTAAGCAATGGTCTATTGCTCTCACACTTCAGGGTCAGACAGTTCATCCGCTCTACATAGAGATGAGCTGTACCAGCGATTAATCTGATTGGTCAGTGGGTGGTGCTAGAACTATGGGTGGAGGTAAGAACATTGAGCTATTTGAGGCTAACAAAAACAGAAAATAGGGTTACACATACATGCATGAAAGATTCTGAATAACACGAGGCATGTTTTTGGTGAGGGAACAACACTACAAGATGCTTGGAATGTCAAAAAAGTTGATTAAACAAAACATGGCCACTTTAAAAATAGATGAAAACTTGATCTGTTTAAAAAAAGCTATTGTATGGATATTTTTACATGTTCACTAGCCAAACGGAGCATATAAATAAAAATTGAAAGCACAGTGTCCAGAAAAAAACCCCTGTGCTGACTCAAAAACATGAGGGGAAAATATGGGAGAAGTTAAAACACTTCCATCTGTGCTTGATATTAAGTAGCAGTGGGCATTGGGTCGTTGTGAAAGAAGAAGTCTATGACATTACCGGAATAAAAAAGGCATGCGCCTCAACAACTACTTCCACATATTACATTTAATCTGTCGGATGAAACCGTGGCTTTGTGAAGACTCTTTGTATATTCCAGGATGTAGCAGACAAGCCAAAAATAACATCAGAAAAACAAGTTCCTTGTTCTAGCTGTGTTTTATGCAATGCAAGACTCTTGTCATCTTTTAGAGAAGTAGTAGATGTGTTTTAAAGTGCAATACATCAATTCTGAAACCATTTGAATCATGCTTTGTGTCTGTTGTGTATTTATTGTTGAAAAGAATCCGATGATTTGATGAGTTAAGAAAAGTATTACACCAGTCATTGGCACGGTCTATATAATGTCTATGTCTTTCCTACTGTTACAGCCGGTGCTGCCATGTCACTCTCTTAAGGAGTCCATAGAAGTATATAAAGACCATTGCAAGATGGTCAGCGAGTTCAGCCAAGTCAAACATGAAATTGCTAAACTGGAAGACAGAAAGTAAGCTTTTTATGTCTCTATAAACACAAATTACGCTGTCCATCAACTTTTATGTTAAACATGCTTTTGTGTGTTTACTTCACGGAAAATGTGATCAATCAGATGAATAAAATCATCCATTTACAATCAGTAGATTTGTAGACAAACACATCTGTGGCAGTGTGAGTAGACAGATTGTGTGAGGTCATGACGTTTGAAGTCATGCGGTTCTACTGGTTTATATAAGCCTTCGTAATCATGAAAAGACCTGACATACTGTATTGAGGTATTTTAGTTTTTTCTTCTCACATTCAAGCAGTAGAGGCTTATCAAGTGCTCTGTGAAGGCAAAGTTGCGATATCTTTAATTCTTAAAACACTAAATGTTTAAGAGCCACGTTCCAAAAAATGTCAGTGAGAAAATATCATTCAAACCTGAAAATTGCTTTTAATGTGTGTAGCTTACTGTTATATCTAAATAGTTTATCAAATGTTTTAAAATTACAACTTAACAGAGAGAGGAAGCGAATGTTGATTAATATGAATAGATTTTGTGGGGAAAAGTGGTTTAACTGTTAGAAGTACAGACAAAATAAAAATGCATAAATCAAATTAAAAAATTTTAGGGTCTCCAGCGCACATTGGGCGAGAGGCGGGGTACACCCTGGACAGGTCACCAGTCCATGGCAACATTCACTCACACATTCACACCTAAGGGGAAATTAGATTATTCAATTATCCTAACCACATGTTTTTGGGATTGTGGGGGAAACTGGAGTACCGGGAGGAAAGAACATGCAAACTCAATCCAGGAAGGTCACCGGCGAGCCTCGAACCAACAACCCTCAAACTAGAAGGCCACTGTGCACCACCGTGGCAGCCCCCAATGTGAATATTATCTATGAAAAAACGGCAAACATCCCCTAAACCTTATACACAGATTCCGAGCATTGTGCTTTTTTTGTGCCAGAACTTTAAAAAACACATACCTTATCACAAGTCTTTACTTCCAAGGGTTATCCCTTCTTTTCACCACTAGATAGCCCTGATGGCACCAATTTGGGGCCTGTAAAATGAAACTGAGAGACTATCATGCATTTTGTGTCATAACTATATTAATATTTGTTTAAAGACAGCTATATATGAGGGATAATCAACCTTCGGTCATGGTTTCAGCTAGATTAATGGAGGTAAAAGGTGGAGGCAAAGAACCACTGATGAAAAGCCAAGTGGACGTTTAAAAGCCCAAGTTTTTGACCTTTTAAAGCCATTGTTTGTTTTTTTGTTTTTTCACTTTGACCTATTAACCAGTTTTTGTATATATATTTTAAAAAACACATGCTTAAATGTTCCTTTCAAACCCCTTCTACTAATTTTTTTTTAACAAATAAAAAAAAATTATTATTTCTGCAAATGTGATGCTAATTAATCACAACAAACGTAAATCCTGAAGTAGGTGTCACTTTTCTAGACTGAGATCACTATATCATTATTGGTACAAAGGGCTAAATCAGTTTTGCTTCCTCTTTAATAGTTTCGAGCACATACCATCTGACTTTAGCCGTCTGTGTGACAAAAATTCCCAACTGTGTATTTTTTGCCAACAACCCATCATCATTCTTTTTAAAATAGAAATCAAAAGGTGTTGTAAAATTTGCATTTATTTGACAAGCTTTATCTCCATTCCTCAGGAAAGAGCTAATGGTAGAACTCCTAGAGGATGAAAAGACAATGATGGAGTTTTCCCGATTAGAAGAGGAATACCGAATCCTCACCGAAGAGAACCGAAACTTGATAACAGTCCACAGTGAACGTGCCCAGCAGCTTGAGAACCTACGAGTGGTCAACCAGAAGAGACAAGGCTCATCGTGACGTTTGACCTAAATGCCAAACACCTCTCCTCTACAGCAGACTTTCAGAGTTGTATATCTATATCGATTAGACTGACACACAAAATAAATATATCAGGCCTGCTGCATATGCTAATTTGATCTTACCGGGAACAGGTTTGAGCTGAGGGTTCTGTATGTGTACACATTGGGCTGGTGTTAACCATTTTGCATGATCTAAGGGTGTGTTTGTTGACAAATGTTCTTGTATAGTTGAAACCGTTTCTTGTTTAAAAAAAAGCACAAGTCTGTCAACGGTTTAAAAAGGAATTATATTGACCTGCTATTTGAGTCCAAGTAAGATGCTAATATTGATATGCTATATGCAAAAGGGAACTTGGATTTTGACACAATATCCGCTCTTTTTAAGATTGTGAAACTCTTCAGAAATATCAATGGCTGACAGTCCCTCACACACACATACTGCAGAAATGCTGACAGGTTACCACAGCAAACCAGTTTAACAGCAATGTTTTGCTTCCTCCAGACTTTTAACCTGTACAGCATTTGGTTATTTGGTGTAGGCTTGTTTTCCTTCATTGGAATTATCTACATATTAATAATAAACAGCATTGAATACTTTATACCAAGGAAAAGGTCAAACGCATTTGAAAAGCATGTATCTAAACATATGTATGAATGCAAACGTGTTAAAAGTTAAACAAACAAGCATATTAAATGTTAATGCTTTGTATGTGAGTCAAAACGCTCAATGCTAGACGATATACAGTTTGTTATTATTTTTTGGAAGTAAAGTCCTTTGGGAACATGGAACAAGTTAAATTATGCATGCGTCACAGTCTGTACAGCGAAAACCCTGGTGAAAACCGAGCTGCTTTGGGAAATCTAGTAAAGGAGTGATGTGAGTGATTGACAGGGAGGAGAGCCAATCAAATAAGAGCTGTTTCTGACAAGGCGGGACATAAACTAATTTCTGCCCAAGTCACATGACACCCCGAGTGAAAGACAACACAAGCACCTCCTTGTTTTCATACTTTCTAGTTAGCGCAGTTTAGGGTTAGTATGTAGAAGCACCTTCAACTTTTATCCTCCGGTGAAATGACAGGTGAGTAACTAAAAACGCTTGTTTATGTCAAAAATACAAAGCGACAGAGAGTAAACGAGGCATTTGCGCATGCGCTTGATTAAACTTTTACTCATGAACGGCTAATAAATCTAGCATTTCCGTTTTTGTAGCAACAGGAAAAGTTTTTGCGGATGAGAAATTTATAAATATGTATTTTGACGATACAAGACGTTAATAACATTCATGTGAAATCATATCCGCGTTTCGAGGGCTAACGTTATATTAAACAATACACAACGGCTACGTCGATTCCACTTACATTTGAACGGTTGTTTAAAAATTCTCTTAAGCAATGTAAATTACGTATTCTGAACCGTACTTGACAGCTGTTAAGTGAATAAAGTCAAGGAGTGTACTGTATGGAGCGGATGACAAAAGTGCTTGCTCATCCTTTATCAGCGAAACCCAGTGAGTCAGCATGAGCGCGCACGTTCACACACGGTTGTACTGTACACTATCGAGATAAGGAGATCTCATTGGAATTGCCACGTACCTGTTTCAAACAAAACCAATTCTCTTGTTGATTTTAATTCTCTTACTTCCCGCAGAGCAACCTGCAAAGTATAACTGACGCACGCAAGAGCGCAATGGGATGACAGTGCAGTGATTTAGTTCATTTCAATTAAAAGCCATTCAACTAATGTTACTTAACAGATTTAGTAATTCAACAAGTGTTTCTTCTTTAAAGGATAGTTGATTTTAATTATTCAAACTGTATTTTACGGTGTTAATAGAATAATAGATATTTAAAAGGAAATAAGGATTTGGTAGATGTGTAGCATTTGTTTTTTTCTTTGAATTTTGGATAAAACCTTACAAATCAAGTGTGAAACAACTAGGAAAGCAAGTGTTTTTTTTTTTTGTATGGCACATTTCATACACATTGGTAAATCGAAGTGCTTTACATAAAGTCAGTGGAAATAGAGCTTAAAGAACACGTGTCCAGAGAGACAGCTAAACATAAAATGAAATTGCATGGAGCGAGTCTTCTTTACATTGTCTTCTTGTTTTATGTAATATTTACTAGGAAACTATTACCCTTTACTCACATTTTAAAAAGAAAAGGTTATAAAATAAGCTACATCACTTGAAAAGATGACAAATTGCAAACGTCAACACTGCCCCTTGGTGGTTGGGTGGTATCAAATGCTCTCATACAAACAAAACTAGACCCTAGCCTTCTTAGCTTTGAGGTCTCTTTTTAATCTTTTTTTAAATTTAAATATTCAGAAGACAAAATAAATCTCCTGAGCACAGCTTTTTTGAGAGGAATGGAGGAGCCTAAAAAGTTAATATACTAAGCAGCTTGGTAAATCTAAAATTACACAGTATATAACAGTAAAAAAGCATCATATAGTCACCTTTGAACACTCGAGGATGCCATTGCTCACAGAACTTGATGAAAATGAAAATGAAAATATCCTGTAAATTCCACATACTCAAATCCTATTGACTACTTCAACTATCTTTCCATTATCTCTTCCAATGCACAGATTAGCTCAACATGTCGTTGGAAAACTCAAAGTCTTTCAACTTCACCTTCCAGTCGTCTGTGCACAGCTCCCATGTGCTGCAGTGTCTGAATGAGCAGAGGAAGAAAGATATACTGTGCGATGTGACTGTTGTGGTTGGTAGCCAAAGTTTCCGGGCGCACCAGGCTATACTCGCATCCTGCAGTGATTTCTTCAGCGCTCGGGTGTCTAGCCACACATCGGAAAGCACAGTCATTAACCTTCCTGATGAGGTAAAGATCTGAAACAATTAAGGAAGTCATCTTCCCAATGATTAATGTTACATGACATGACTGGAAATATTGATGCCAGTGCCTTCCAGTATAGTTAGTAATTCTGTATATTCCAAATATAACACCAGATTCAAGTCTTACTACAACAGATCTTAAAGTAGCCAAAAAAATGTGTGTTTATAAAGTGTTTTTTTGTGGATTTTTCTTCTGTGGATTGACCTTATTTAGTTTAAACATTAATTATAATTCCCCCAAAAATGGACTAAGAGCTCATTGACACTAGATTGGGCTTGATACCTTCATGAAACAGCTGTGTAGATGCTGTCAGTTTCTGGGTTAATATTTGAGCGTAGTGTTGCATTTCTGTTCATTTACTGTTATTATGTCAAAAAACCATCACCTGTAATAACTTTGGTCAAAAAGTTTACATTCAATGTTTTATTTTAAGTCCTGGTGTTCCATAGTTTCTTCCTACCATGAAAACGTTCCAACATAATATTATTGCGCATACATACTTCACATGTGAGGTCATTTTTCAACATGTTTAAGTTAAAAATAGGACACATATGAATTTTTTTCTTCTTAATTAGTTGCCCCATGCTATGCATTGTAGAAGGCAAATGTTTAAATTTAACATTCTTTAAATTAATTTATGTTCATTTGAAGTTGATTTTGCCAAGTGCAAGTGGCTCATGCTGGATTTGTTGGAAGTGCACTGGATCTCTGTGGTTGCTGTAGCCATGTTTCACCATGTTTTCCTTAATTAAATAGTAGCACAGTACCCAACTAAACAGTCAACAAAATACCAATGTTTCTTTCTTCTTACAACACGGTGTGACTCAAAAGAAAACGGTGTGAATCCAAAAACATTTGATCATGTTTTACTGAAATGCTACTGGTCTAATTGGATTCAATTAAAAGGGATTTCACCAGATGTGGAAAATAGACTGAAAAAGGGGGTTAATTTCCTCCATTTTAGAATTCTACTTGGTGCAACTTTTACTTGAACGTTTATTAAAACGAGGACAGTGAGGTCACTGTAAGTTTTTTACCATGGAGTTTGGAAGTCTTCTGAATCGTCTTGGGTTTGAAAATGCTAGTGTGTAAAGTTCCATTTCCGTCCCCAAATAGATGATTTGTTCTCTTTTTCAGCTCATCTCAGAGGGATTTGAACCCTTGCTAGACTTTGCCTACACCTCAAAGCTCATATTCACCAAAGAGAACGTGTTGGAAATTCGAAACTGTGCTACTGTTCTTGGATTTAAGAATTTGGACAAAGCCTGCTTTGATTTCCTCCTCCCCAAGTTGTTTGACAGCCACAGAGGTACGTCAAAAATCCAGAGGAAGTGCTGCAAAACAACATGCTGCAGATCACGAGGGTCTGGAGTGAGTAAGGATGATGATATCGATGAAGACAAACCCTCAAACAAGCCCCCGCAGCCTAAGTTCAAAGTTCGAGAACCACCATGTCTGCCTTCAGTGGCCATTGAGGATGTAGGAAACAGCTTCACCAGTGTGAGAGACACAGATTACTCCCTCCTGTGCCCCAAATACCGAAAGTTTCAGATTGCTTGTGGCAAAGAGCGATCCTGTCAGGATGCATGCAGAGAAAAACCCAAGTCCCTTGACAAGACAGAAGACGGGTGTCCTTTAAGCTGCAATCCTCGCTCAAGCAAAGACATCTCTTCCCGCGACAACACACCCATTCCAGAGGATGAAAATTCAACTCTACATTGTGCTCCTTGTACAGACCTGTCATCACTCTCTTCCTGTAATGACTCGGCACAATCCATATGTGACTCCGGGGACTCGGCTAAACCAGGAATATCACCTCAGGAAGAATCAGAAGATGGTGAAAGAACAACCAGGGAGCTCAGACTGGAGCAAAGCAATGCACAAAGAAGTCCAGTGGAGATGATGGTGGCCGAACAGCTCACATCATGGACCAGTTCTTCTCAGTCGTCAACTGGCTTGAAGGCCTCCAATCTCAACTGTCTCAGGAGCTGTTATCTGGACGCCAGAGAAGTGGAGTGTCCATTTCTACAGGAATTTGGAGCGGTGGGCGCTCAGATACATGATGGAGAAGCTGGATCTACATCAGTGAGCAGTCCATATATAGCCTCCAACCAATCAGGCGAGGACACTGATAGTTTCGACACAGAAGGGGACAGTGAATCTTACTTCAGTGAACGATTGCGTGAGGTGAGGTTTGGTTGGGTTTCCACTGGGTCTTAAAACGTCTATAAATTAAAAAACCTAAATTTAGGTTCACAATTTTTATTTAAATTTATTATTTACATTTTTAGACAGCTTGTGTGTAATATTTTATTCCACAGTGATTTATATTTTATATATTTTTGGCACTTTTTTTTTTTATATGAGTCTTAAATTATAATTTTTTATGATTTATTTATATTTGACATTTGTGAAATCTGTAGAAACGCTGAACAGAAACAATATTGTGCTTGAATGTCAAATTATGTTTGGTTAAGAAGTAACATTTTTAAAGCCTGGCCAGGGATGACCCTTTAGGCACTAGTTGGGATTCATTTGTGGTTATAGAAAAAGTAATTTATTCAAGGTTGATAAGGGTGTACCCCTGTCTCTCGACCAATGTGCGCTGGAGATGGGCACTTGCAGACCCCTGTGACCCCAAAAAAGGGAATAAGCGGGTTGGAAAATGAATGATGAATGATAAGCCTTTAAATGTTAAGCTTTTTTAGGTGTTAATCTTCTGAATGTATCTCGGTTTCTCAGTAATTATTCTGGAATAGCATAAACAAGCGCATGCTAATACATAACATCTCTAACACCAGTTAAAAGTAATACTTCCCGTTATTACTATGTGAATTATTACTTTAAATAAACTAAAGTCTTTAAACATTGATTACATACGGTCAGTCGTACAGTAAGCAGTTGGCAAAGTCCTCATATTTGGTGGACTTTGGACATTTTGAGCAGTTAGCACAACACCATGAGCACAGAGTCCAGCATGACAAAGCATTCCTCATTAAACTGTTTCTGATGATCAGCTAATGTTTGCGTAATGTTGTTTCAAGACAAAACAGCAGTGGCCATGACCGAGCAGGAAGAACCTGTTAGACTTGCTCATTAACCTGAGTGAATTAGTAACAGTGTGTCTGTGTTCTCACCCAGCAGATGGCACTGCCGCTCTCGGTGGAGCAGATTGTTTCTCTGAATAGGAACGACTTCCAGCAGATGCTGAAGCAGCAGATTTTGACACGTGAGCAGCTTGACGCTGTGCATGACATTCGGAGACGCAGCAAAAACCGTATAGCTGCTCGTCGCTGCCGCAAACGCAAACTCGACTGCATATACAACCTGGAGTGTGAAATCGAGAAACTGGTTGGTATTCAAAAAATCGTCCAATCAGCATTCAGAATTCTTAGAAAGCCCATCATGATTCAACAATACAATATAGAAATGTTTTGCATTGAACAAGTTGCGTGTTTGACTCCTCCGCCAAATCCAAAGTGAACAACGCATGTGTTTTGTTCCTTGCAGCGGAGTGAACGAGAAAAGCTCAACAGCGAACGGATGAAGCTCAACCAGCTGAAATTAAAGGCTTGCCAGAGTTACTCCAGCCTGTATGAACAAGTGTGTGCTGAAGCTGCCCTCCGGCCTGAGCAGCTCCAAGTCCTGGCCAAATACTCTTCTCCAGACTGCCCCCTGTCTGCTTTCCTGTGTTCCTCTGGAGATAAAGCACCAGTCAGTTCCATTGACGCACAATCAAACTCGCAGAAGCTACCTCAGGGGTTTACAGATGGGCAGCCGTATTCCTGCACAGGCCAAACCATGGCCTTCAAGAAAACAGAGTGTTGTTCGGTGGTGAAACTTGGGGCAGACCTTCTTGGGATCGAGAAGTAAACAGACTAACAGTAAAATATTTGTTGGACCATTGAATACGTATGTAAAGGTACATTTAAAAGGATAGTTCAGTTTATTTTGGTTACAAACCAGTTGAGTTTCTTACGGAACACTGGAATTTGGTAAGCATTGCCCACCATAACTTTTGCTTTCCGGCCATGGAGGTCAATACCAGAGAGTGACTGAGAATACGGCTTCATTATTGGCTGAACTATCCTTTGCAAACAAGTGACATCACTACTGCCCAGGTCGTGTCTCCTATGGTTTTGTATTCATTTGTATAGTCTTCAGTGAAGTATTGTTTTACTTAAAATGATCATTTAGCATGTAGATTTGTTTTACATCATCAAAACCTAAATTTAGAGCTCAATAGGGTTGTTTTCTTCTCAGGGGATAAATGCTGATGGGCTCATTTGTAGCACTTATTTCTGTTTTTTTTTACCAGTCCAGTGTATTGGGGTCAGACCCTCAGGTTTTCAAACCAATGTCGACTGTGTTTTTCCATTGGCAGAATAATAAACCTAAAAGGTTGCCTTTTATAGTGCTTTATAAATGTTTAAAATTACAATGTTCTGTTTAAGTTTTGAAAGAGACCATATTGTTTTCTTTAAGGGAACTAAAATCTTGTTAATAAGTGCATTTTTAACATTTACACATTTTAAATAAACTTTATTAAATGATAATGAAAGGTGTGTTTTGTTAAATCTAGTAACTTAACATTTTCTATGCATTAAATTGGTTCCATATTCTTCGTGTAATTTTTCAAAATGTTGTTTTTGGGATTTCAAAACAGATTACAAACGCATACATAAGTAATCCAAATATGGATAATGGCTAATCGTAAGTAACTTATTTATATTTAAAAGATGGGTGCCGTTTTTACTTGTTATTAACCCCACATATTATTCTTTATACAATTGACTGAAAGTATTTGGATTGAGTTTTGACCAAATAATTTGCAAATACACGCGAAATGATTATAGATTCCCCAGTTTAATCAGAAGGGGGATGGGGAAACAGGAATGAGTAAAAAGCTGGGGACTTAAGTAAGTAAAGATTTTTGTGTAAATAAAAAAAACATACGGATTTACACATCAACGCAAAAGAACATTGTATTTAAAAGATCTTAATAATGTTTTATGGTGAAGAGACTGGGAACATTTTGGTACAACATGCTTTTTTACAATAAAAAAGATAAAGCTTAATTTGCAATAAGAACAGTATGTAGTGTACTTTGCTTAGTAATAAAGTGCATTTATGAATCAATTTAAATTCTTATTTTTAAATATTAAATGCCCCTGGTACAGAAATTGCACTTCTTTTGTTAGTGTAAATAATGGTTTACTATGTGAGCCATTCCACAAAAGAACAAAAGCTTATTTGTGCAGGCAATGGGTTATAGTCATGAAGAACACAGAATGAGTAAAAAGTGTTCAATTTTGTAGTTAAAAATAATAAAAGGTGAAAATATTAGCTTTATGTATGTACCAATCTGAACCGACAGGTGGCAGCAGCAGCACAAAGATGAAGCATTAAATTCAGACGAGACAGAACTTAATTTCTCCATTTTTGGGGTGATTTGAACACCTCCATGAACTACTGATAGGTACTTTTTGAAGGGGGTGTACTCATTTATGCAGAGCACTGTACGAGTTAACCAAAATGCACAATCTATATCAAACACGCTGTTACTAAGTTGATCTAACTTAGCGTTTTTCCACTAAACTATAGGTGTGTCTACGTTTTAAAAGACCTAAAGTACAGTAATATTAGTAGGTTAAAATGTAATGTTCTTCATCTGCTCAACTGATAAGAGATAGTTTGTGCAGAGTTGAGTGCAAGTTCATCAAGAGCTCTTGGTCTGAGTCACATGGTCACAACCTTCTGTGAGACAAATGGTGCCAGTGAAAGATCATCGGATAAGGGATCCAGGTACCACTGAGCTATTTCATCATTCGGCAAGGGCTCAGAGCCCCTCATTGCTGTGAGAATCAGGTAAGATCCATAGCAATGTCCCAGCACATAATCTGTGACCTCATTCATTCAAGATTACAATGTAGAAAACAAAAAAAGAGAGGGCTGGCTCGTAGGGCTTGATTAAGTTATGAGGATAGCAGATTAGGCAACGGGAAAATGGTATTACAGCAGTCTGAATCCCGGGATTTAATCAAAATACCAAAAAGAAAAAAAAAACCTTAAGCTGGCAGCATACATCATCGCATTCGGCAGTGCTCGAATATTAAGCCATCTGTGTGGATTTGAATTAAAGCTCTTGATCTACTATAACTTTTAGAGATTTTATGGTACTCGCTGTGAGAAACTGAACATTGTGTTGGATGTACAAACATTTTTAAGACACAACTGGTCTAAATAAGCTCACCTCTGCAGTCCTAGCTTCAGTCTCATCCCTAGGAACCTTGCTTTTGAAACAGAACTTCAAGTTATGGTTAGATAGGGGGGAAAAAACATCATGAATTTTGATGACCTCATTAGCTAGGTGTCCTGAGGTCGGCCTCTGAAAAACAAAGAATCATTTTGCCAAAAATGAACATGAACATTTACTCACCCTTGTCATTTATTCAACTGCATGGTGATTTTTCTTCTTCATTCCTCGGTAGGGAAATGTGACCATTTGCGAATCACATTTGATCCACATCCCCAACGAAAGGCATGTGAGTTTTTTTTTTTTTGTGAATTCCCGCTAAATCACACAAACTGGTTAAGCGAGTCTCTTAAAGTACAAGTCATGAAGTGGATCCAAATCTGAGTTTCTGGAGAGACCAACCAAATGCTTGAGCTAATTTTTGATATAAACTGTTTTTGAAACACACATATCAAGTGTGTTTATACCACTGGGGCAAAATAGTTTTTTTGATGTTAACACCCCTGAGCACTAATAAATACAATCGTTAAATAAAAAAAAAGTTAAATACTAAAGGAATGTACCAGGAGTAGTGCAACTTTTGTGAAAACATTAAGATTCTGAAAACAGTTTTAACCTGGATCCCTCCAGACTCCCGGGAACATCCTGATGCATGTGTTCTCGTCCGTCTGTCTCTATCGCAATACCTTTCTCTCAACCTTGCAGCAAAACAAATATGTTTGGAGTGTTTGCTTTGACATCCATCCCATAGGCCCAACAAATCCTTCCAGCTTGATCAAACCTGTCAGTAAAAAAAAAACAGCTGAATGTTTAACAGAAGACAACCAAGTCTTCTCTTTTACAATTGCAGATGGTTTCAACTGCCTCTTACTGTTTCTAATGGTCTTCATTAACATAAACCCCAAAGTATAAGACTGATCTGCATTTAGTGTGAAAGTGACAAGCTACTCTAACAGACAGATCTTCTCTGTTTTCATGTGATGTGTCTATTAATCATCACAGAGCCACTTAGCAGCACTCCGATCAGATCTGCAGTTTGTTTATTAAAGCCGATGGCATCTGCTATCAGGGGACATCAATCTGACCCAGAGCGATGACTGAGCGGCTGTTGCTGTGCTGATATTATCTGCTTGATCTAGATTCAGCAGGCAAATTATTCTGGAGGTTAAGATGATTCTCTTCATGCAGATGCAATTTCGGCAGAAAAGTAACATTTACATTGCAATGTGAGAGGTTCTGTATATAGTGAAACAAAATAGAGGTTTGCTCACAAGCACATCATCTTTTTGTTGCAAAAAACTTCCACTGGACTAATGTCCATGTCCCAAACAAATCTCTTTCTGAACAGTTGATGTAGCATTGTTTGTGAATCTGACACTAGAACATTTCTTTTTTTTTGGAATCATGACTAACCTACATTCATTTCTTAAAGTCCCTTTGCCAACCACGCCAGCTATTTTGAATAGAATTGGGATGGTGTGACCTGCCTATTGTTTAATTTTGATTTCAATTATAACACAGAGGTTTCAAAAAGGTTATAATTTTTTTTTTTTTTTAGATGTTAAAATTGTTAGATGTAGGTGTTGGAAAATGCGTAATCGTCTTTCAGTTTCATTTTACAGAGCTAAAAATCCGTGCCATCAGTGCCATCTAGTGAAGGGATAACCTTTGAAAATACAAAACCTGTGATATGGCTGGTATTTTTCAAAGTTCTATCACAAAAAAAAAGCAACAATGTATAAGGTTTAGGAGCGGTTTGCCACTTTTTTGATACAACTTTTACATTGCTTTACCTTTTTTGTTTTTTTTCCAGATACTTGCATAAAGATTTTGGAATACTTAAGTATGTATGCAATTGGAATCTGTTTGAAAAAAAGTAAAAAAAAGACATTTTGAAAAGTTACAACAAGCAAATGCCACCCATTTGGTGGAATGGCTTGCATTTCACTAAAAATCAAAATGAAAGTTTTCACAAATTTGCACATATTCAGGACAGTCTGAGGACTTTGAAACAGCCAGGGCAGAAGAGTCCAGCAGTCCTGATCTTCTCAAAAGCAAAAGCCTTAAGCTTTTTTGAACTCTTCTATACGCCTGCCAATACAAATGTCACAAAACATCTTTCATGTCTAAAACACCCAGCGGCTGAAACAGAGCTTGAAATCACATTGTCTTTGCAATCCAGAGACAACGACCCACATAACAAACATTTTTTTAAAAGTATAATTCAAGCACCATTATCGACCTTATCTTTCTCTCCCAGATCTTTATTAAAATCCATTATATAGTGCAAAATGTGTCGAGCTAAAAATATCTCCTGCTATTATTCTCAAGTGTTAGGACAGAGGTTGCTTAATCTCCACAGAGTAATTTGTCTGGCTCATGATTTCGGCAGAGCATGACTTTTGAACTCCATCTGATGAGAAGACTTGAGTCCCTTGGCCACTATAGTATAAGATTAGAAGTATTGTTGGAATTATTTACTACTTTAAATAACGTTTCAATTAAGAGAACTTCAATCAAAGATGAACTGAAACTAGATAAATTCCCCCAGTGTGTAAAATATGTACGGATTTATTTACAAGCACAAGAAAATGCTACCTTATTTTTCCAACGTCAACAATCATCTCAAAATAATGAAATCCGTTCCAATACAAGATACTCCCTGGATCTACATATTAACACAATACACTCGTATAAAAAGCTGCAGATTCATCAATAAAAGCAATGAAATGGAAGGGAAACAAACAGCCCCAGAGACTGATTTCACCGGCAGGCTGTTGTTTGCGGATCTAGGCCATTGTCTCTTTCCTCTGGCTGCGCTTGGGGTTACATAAGACTCCAGACAGGCCGGCTCTTTCTCGGTGTCTGCCCCTCTTCCTCAGAGCCTTGTGGGACCTGAGGGAAATGCCCAGGTCTTCCATCACAGCACTGAAAGAGACACACTGTCAAAAAAAGAACACGAAGGCTTACGTGAGTCTCTACAGACACTAGGGCACAAGCACGCACAATCAAAATATTTAAACATTTGTGCAACGTGATGGAAATGAAGAAAAATGAAAGTGAAACAGGGAGCCTTCTGGCAAAATTTCCAGCTTTTTTCAATTTTCAGTTGTGGATTCCACATATTTACGCTAACGGTGAGGCAATGGAGTGGAAGGAGGAGTAGTTTGGATGTTCGTCAGAGGATTACTGGTTGGTTCAGGTTATATAGGTGTGTGCTAATGGTTTAATTGGTTGCACTGGTGCCAAGCCTTGATCCATGTTATGAAAACATTTTCAAATATTTAGACGTCGCCATTCAAAAGGCAAAAAATAAAAAATACACAGTATGAAAAGAAGACATGGCTAACTAAACCTTTTTCCCGCCTCATTTCTTAAAAACTAGAATAAAACCCAGGATGGACTCAGAATTATATGATGGATTTAAGCATCTTTTTTTTTTATTTGATAGTGATAGTACCCCATATTATCCCTTCCAAAATCCTGTGAATTTTGAGGACACAACGAACAGAATTCAGGACATAAAATATTGGAGGTTTACACTTAAACGTTTAGGTTCAAATGGTTACAAAGGGGAAACTATTACAGTATGAAAAAGTTGGGGAGAGCTCTCCATTTCTTATCAGTCTGCAAACAGAGAGTGCAAAGAGAAATGAAAGTGTCCTTCATCTCCGTGCTAAATTTCTGAGCTGCAAGGCTGCTGGATTGAGGTCAAGGGTTTGGGCAGATGGTTTGGAAGGAACCAGTGTTTGGGCGAATGAGTTTACATTTCATTAAATAATGCACAGCCCTTACAGATATGGGAGTGTGTGGCTACCGCGAAGAACATATGTCATCCCCGAGGAGCCGACCGCTCTCTAAATCTGTTGATAAGGACGTGCCAGTGGAGGAGATGGAATCGCTTCTCTGCAGCTGCTGCGATTGGTCGCCGTAAAAGAAACAGAAGGCCTTGTGCATGCAGATCAATGATAAAAATAGAACAGAAAGACAAAAAGCATGACAGGATGAGTTACATGCAAATGATTTGTGTAATAACACAATAAAAGATGCAGTCGCATTCAAGAATGTGCAGTAAAACATAGGTTCGGTACCAAAATGTTGTCTCCAATACAATAATAATTGCACATGGGAACAAAAAATATTGAAATATTACTTTATAAATATATCTAATCCGGATAATATATGTATATCATATATTTTTACTACAACGAAACTCTCGCTTTACCTAAATGGCCACAATAATCAACAATAATTGTAACAATAATCCTTTAATTGTACACATGATCATTATACAGTGAGGTCAATAAGTAAAAACCAAAGATTCCCAAGAACACCTCAGACATGTCGACCGGAGTGGAGGTGAATATTTGGAGCATCACAATGGAATGACATAGTTGAACCCAAAAAAAGACATAGAGCAGAAATGGGGATCCAAGAAGGCCAGGAGCTATCATGGAGAGTTAGAGAGTCTGACTTTTTTTCCTTTATTTTGAACAGACAGTACAGTGTTGTGACAAGAAGAAAAGGGGATGGAGAAAGGGAGAAAGTAAGGAAATGACGGCACAAGCACGCTGTGTCCGGCGCAGCATCCACCACACCATTAATTGGAAGAGTGTTCTGATTGGATGACTGATTTAGTGGGGCGATTCCAGAAATATGTTGTTAATTGTTCACATTTTTTTAACGAAGATTTAAAAACAAGATACAGAGCAGACATGGAGATCCAGGAATGCCAGGAGCTACCATGGAAAGTCAGGGTGGGTAAACCGGGTAAACTGATGAGGTAAATGGATTAACCTTTTTTCAAAGATTAAAAATATGCCGTTCATTTTTCACATTTTGTAACTTTACAAAGATTGGAATTTCATTTTCCTTTAAGGGTTGAGCTCAATTGTGAGAAAATTCATTATCTGGTATAGAAACTATTTCAGAAGTGAAACGTTTACTCTTTTTAAGTGAAAGAGATTCAAATAAATTATTCCTCACTGTTTAACAACACCCACTATTTCTGTTAATCCTACTGAGGTAGTTTAGTAGATAAATCGTGTAAAAATTGAATTAGCAAAATTAACATATTATAATAGAGTAGCCAAACTTTGTCATTCAGATGGTATTGCAATAAACCAAATGTTTGGTACTTTGGCCTTCCCCAATGCATCACATGCAAACCAAACAAGTAAACGAAACAGTTTGAGAAAAACAGAAGCCAAGCATCTCCATGATAAACAACATGTGCATAACAGCCTGGAATTGGTTCCTGACCAGTGAACTGCTGCCAAAACATCCTGCGAGTGTCTCGTTTGTGTGTACATGGCTCATTTGGGCTGTGACAGCGCTGGTACAATCAGCCTCCAGCCTCCTGCTCACCTCTTCAATATCGCTGTTTTTCCGTGACTTGTAGATGAACTCTCCGATGGCCACAAACACAGAGAGCACAAGACCAGCAGCCAATACGATGAAGATGCCTCCGATATTTTCCACACCCAGGGCACTGGCCTCTTTATTATCTTCTTCAGGACACCCATTTCCTCGCCACCATTTTTCCTTCATCATGTGGAGCTTTCCCTCTTCCTGGAGCTGAAGGATGGCAATGGTCACCTTGTCTCGGTATGGAGAACCTGAGGAGTGCTCAGTTATTTAGTCAGGTCACAGGACAACATACAAAGTGAGAGACGAGTGAGGGAATGCATTTATATCAGGGGTGCTCACAGTTTTTCAGCTTGCGAGCTACTTTTAAAATGACCAAGTCAATGTGATCTACCCGCTACAAAAATGTAAAACATCAATCAACAAACAATTATTTTCAACTTTATTGAGAATTGACAAAACACGCATAATAGTTAATTATTTAATTTTTTTTGTAATAACCTGAGTTTAATTTGATGACTTGCACTGAATTCAATCATTAGAACAGTTGTGTGTGAACTGAATTGATGGTAATAGAGTGATTTTTATGGGAGCAATTGAGCTTTGATCCAAATAATCAAGAATAAAAATGATGCTTTAATAAATTTTTTATTGAAACTGAGTCGTGTAGTACAATATGCAGGTGAGGAGTGTCGTGTTGCTTGATTTTGGTTGTAATAGAACAATTTAGAATGAAGTTATGAAGCATATTCTGGGTAAAACATATTTTGCTGGTAATTTGCAGACGGTCCCTAAGTGATTCCATGTCAGTGGGTTGCTCAGACGGTAATGTGTTTCTGCGAATGCCGAGGGAAACTTGTTTTGATAAAAAACGCTTTGTAGTTTGTCCGCTACATAACACAGATTAAAAATAGGTATTATTTGTTTACTAAGAACATTATGGTCTCGAGCTATTGAGCAGAGAAAACCGAATCCGTGAATCTGCAGATAACTTTACTGAACTGTGACGGGATGGATGATCGGCTGATATTGTTTTAATTTGACGCCGCGATTGACCAGTAGCATCTCCGTGATTGACGTAATGATCACCCCTGATTTATATGGTATCACAGTACTGCGCACGTTTTAGGCAGGTGTGGAAAAAATGCTGTAAACAAACAATACTTTAATAAATATAAACAATGCAAATCCGTATTATTTTTTTGTTCTTTTCTTTTTCTGCAGATGATCTGTGCCCCCCCCCTGCAGTGCCTGTGCACCCCCCACTTTGAGAACCACAGCATTTTCACACCTGCCTAAAATGTGGACAGTAATGAAGGTGATCTCTGTAGACATTCAAAGCCTTACCTATTGGGGTTCCAACCCCATAGCCCTTAGAGTCAATGAGGCCTCCAACCTGCGTGAGGTTGCAGTTTCTCTGGGTGATGTACTCAATGCTGGTTGACTCCATGAGCAGGGCATAGTCTGTGGTCAGAACTCTTGTAATGCCATCTTTGCTATTCTTCACCAGGGCTGTGTTCTTCCTGCTGCTCATGAAAGCCCACATCTTCTCATATGTTGAGATCTTGGATTTCTAAGTGCAAAAAAAAAAAACGATAAAACTATTCCATCTTCAAAAAACACAGTGTCTTGATCAACGTTGCTTTCATCTGTGACTATAATCTTTAAGTTTTCATTCAATCAAAAGGGAACGAGTTATAAATGTTGTGTCTGAGAGTGTGAAAATGGGTCAGCTGAGCACTAAATCTCGCAGAGATTATTCCATTTGTCCTGGACTTCTGCAGACCTGCGTTTTTACAGATACTTGCGGATATAATCAGAGCCTACAATCTTGGTGGATAAAGCTCACACTGACCTTTGCACACACCTCTGAGCTTTCTCTAAGAGATTAACAGTTTATATATATATTTATATATATATATAACCCGCACTCACAAGATACTTCACTAGAACGATGGAGGTGCAGCATATAGAGTTCAGAAGATTCCAGGGGATTTGCAGAAGCTTGTGGTTTTATCTAAGACATCTGTGTGATGTCTTTCTAGGAAATGAAAAGGATCACGTTTGTCTAAATGAATTAGATGTGACTGCAAGAGTCTTCTAAAGATCATATTTCACTTTGTATTCTAGTGACTGGATGAATATGACGTAATTGGGCCTTAAAATAATAAGCATTGTTCTCAAAGAGACCCACAGATGCAAGTATTGTCTAAAAATAATACCCTGCCTCTCGCCCGATGTGTGCTGTGATCCCGAAAGGGAAAAACACTCGAGTTCGAAAATGAATGAATGAATGATTAATACTATAACCATTTTTTAAAAACTCTCTTGGAACAAGAAAAATCAAACCTTTTTCTAGATCAAGAAACAAATTTGCCAATGGAGCGAGCAAAAAAATATCTATGGAAAATATCTAGCTGACAACAAATGCTTATGGATCTTAAAAATAGACAAAACATTCTCAAAACAAGTGTTTTCAAGCTGTTTAGAAAGTAAAACTGCATTGAGACTAGAATAATTTAACTTGTAACAAGTCACAAGGGCTCCTAAAACTAGAATGTTGTGTGCAATAAAGCCAGTATGTCCTCAAATAAAGTCAGTGCCAATAGAATTTTGTCATAAAATTACAAATATTTGTTAATAATGTTTATTTAAGAATGTTTTACCTTGCATGGATCCTTTACAGCCAGAAAATGTAAACCATTTTTTTAATGCTGTCGTTTTGCTAGCATTGAAGGTCTGATCTGCTCAAAATGTTAATTTTCAATGTAAAAAGTGCTGCATTTTTCACCAAACAAAGGGTATAACTTCTGTTTATTTTCAGTTTATTTTACTCCTACAAGATACTGCAGGATCAGTGTGCTCATCTGCCTGGACGAAAGCACAGCAGTTTAGGTGACAGGCCATGATTGATTCATTTTTAATACGGAACATTTACACTGATTACAATTACTGCACACATGAGAAACTGATATTTGTGAAAATGTAGAACTGCAGCAAGAACTGCATAAACAGCTCTATTTGGTGCCAAGATCTGTTTGGTCAAACCCTGCCAGTTTCAAAGCAATCTACACCTGCAAGCCAATGAGAGTCAAGTATTCAGACAGACCATTACATTCAAGTTATTTGGTCTTTAAATCAGTACAGTTTCAGATTTTTTATTCTTTTTTTTTTCTTTTAAACAGAGAGTACTTATTTTGAACAGAAAATGCAGATTGATTGTTTAATTAAACTATAGATATTTTTACGCTCCCGGTATTTCTTTCGGTCAACCAACTTGAATAAAACAAAGTAAATAAACAAAAACATGTGCCCATTTTATTCCTTAAGATGATGAAAAATAATTGATCTGTTGTGGCTTCCAGACTCTAATTCAATACTCGCAGCCACAAAAAGCTTCAGTCTCTTCGAAGCCCACATGAGACAGGCAGAATTGATAAGTGATGTTTTGACTGTGTCTGTCTGTTTCTTACATACTGTTTCAATACCTTTTATGTGAACGTTGTGTTAATGCACATTGATCCAGTGGGTAAAATCAGAGCATGTTACCTTGAAGAAAGTCATAGTGGAGCCATCTCTCACTGCTCCGTATTCAATTCTAGTCTGCTTGGCTAAATCATCAGCTGAATCGATTGGGGAGTCCATTCTCTCCACTGTGAGGAACGCAGCCAGGTTGGCGGTGTAAGAAGAGATGATGATTAAAGTGAAGAACCACCAAATGCCTCCCAAGATTCTGGTTGACAGAGCTTTGGGCATAAGCTCAGATCCTGAAAATAACAAAACAAATGCTTAGAACAGTTGGGCAAATATCACACGCAGAAAAAGATCTGAATGTCAATGCAATAGAGAATGAAATTGGAAACCAAGTGACATTTGAAGAAAGAACTTTGTAAAAATGACATTTAGCTTTTTTTACATTTAGTCAGTTAAATAACTCACATTTGGATGCCAGCTTTTAAATAGATAAGCCATGTTTCTTTCACTCCGGTGGTGTTTCAGTGTCATTTGCTTCCGTTTCTTATTCAGACAACAGTAAACAATCAAGAATACAACTAAATGGCTAGTATTTGAAAACCCTAACAATCTTAGATGGTTGATGGAGCTTTTGGAATCTGATTGATTCTTAATATCAGCTAGGAAAATGCTTGGAATCTACAAATCTTGTAAGATTAAAATATTTATTTAATTCAAATATGTCATTATACCCAATATTTATATTCTTTATATATATATTCTTTGTTTGTGGTTAACAACATTCTCTTACAGCATCAGTAATATAAACCAACTCCCCGTTTCTAAGAATTTCCTGAGCTGAAATAGAGATTCTGGCTGCTATGAAAAGGACAGTTACATAATATAATGTCTATCATGTCAATTTGAGTGAAATAAATCAACCCCCATGTCACTATGATTTTCCTAAGCTGAGATAGAGATGTGGAAAAGTGGTTGCTAGGTAAACAGTTTGGTTGCTAGGAGGATGTAAAAGTTATTTCTGTGATTAAAAAAAAACCCATTTCTCTATGATGTTTCATCTTGATTTTCATATTTAACTCCTTCTAGAGTCTTGGGTTCAAATAATTTTGCAAAGTGGCTGGTATGTTCTTGGATAGACTGATAACCTCCAAAAGTTGGGTCAATGAGTTACACTTTCACAAAGTTTGACCTCATGTTAAGTCACATGAGAGGTTCCCAGAATTCCTGTAGTGGTATATGTCTGAAAAGACCAGTTTGGTGGCTGTAGCTAAAACGGTCTTGGAGGACATGCGTTTCTATTTTTGTCTGAAGCAAAAGATGAATAACAATAAGACAGCAAAAAAATTACAGATCAGGTATTGGTGTATTTTTTTAATAATCTAGTCATTAAGAAACTATTTAATAAATGCTAAGTGGCATTTTAATTTGACATGCATACATTTTTAGATAGTATAATAACATTAACATGCCAAAACACCACGATTCTAGACTGTTATGCTAGTCGTGCTAAACAATGCTGCCTTTGTTTAGAGGCTACTTTGAACAAACAAAAAGCGACCTTTCAGAAATGCTAATTCAAAGCACCCAAGAGCACTGGCGGATCGACAGAAATCATGAGCTATTTGTTTCTCTGCTCAGATAATGATCATGGCTAAATGCTAAATAGTGACCCATGTTATAATTTTAAATGAGTTTGGGTTGGAACAGCGGTCAATTAACTAAAATGAAGCACTCAATATGACAAGATCTGCATCATAATAAAATTAAATAGAAATAACAATACGATAAAAACTTGGTCAATAACCTTTTCTCTTTTGGAATCTGAACAGCAAGTCAGAAGAGTCACAGCACTTTTTACAAAGCCCCTGTAAGCATTTACTCTTCATGGGTGAGCGCTCTCTCTGACGTGAGTAAGATTTATCTGGTATTTCAGTAAAAACGGTAGCGTGAGGTCAGACTTTGCTGCTTAATGATTTGTCTGGCTCATTAAAACAGCCCTAGGCGTCTCACACCTTTCTGCACACTTGACAGCCTATTCATTCTGTTTCATGCCTTCCATAGCAGAAAGAACAATCATCTCCTCACTACAGTAGGATCAGACACATTACACCAGAGAAAACCCAGCTAAACGTTTGCAATCAATTGAATAACTCTTGAACTATAACATCAGTTGGAAATTCATCCTAGTATTCCCTACTACATGACTGTCACTGCAGGACAAATAAATTAAAAACTTTTTTTGCTGACGTTTTCACAATCCGGTCTCTTATTTCATCTAAAGCTCTTCGAAGTTGTTTTGGCTGCTAGCAATGAATCGTTCTGTGTGACTTACCTTGACGCATTAGAGCGGCGACACCAAACCATATGCTGTTCAGCAGAGTGAAGTTGTTCTGGATCACATCAGATGAAGGGTTGCAGGGGTGGGGGTTGTACCATTCGTACGGGGTGAACCTGCCAGGATTCACACACACACACACACACACACAACAGCATTCTCAAACTAGAAATGAAAGACAGAGTATTTGGTATTTTAGAAAAGTTCTAAAAGTTTTATTCTCCAACAACAGGGTTTCAAAAAAGCAGATTTAACAGGGATTTGAACTGTGTTTTTTTATTGCAAGAACTTTTAAAAAAGTTGCAGAAATAATAAGAACAAAGCGTTAGTGACAGTTTCTTAATTTCCACCTGATTTTAGTAATGTCATGACTTGGCTTGGTATGGATTAGCACTATTCGTCTCGGTTCGCTTTTGGGTTTCCATCGACTTTCAGTATCGGTTTTGTGTGGGATTGTTTTAGAGGGCTTTCACTACAACATTTTGTTTTCCCTTTTATTTTGGTTCCAGGGATTGGCTAGGTGAGAAAGCAAAACATAAAAATAAAATAAATAAATCGAACCAAGAGCGGACTAAAAAAAAGCCCCCAAAAATTAGAGAGATTTTTATCTTGATAAGTAAAGTTTAGACAAAAGTCTCTGGAAGGCACATCCGCGAGCTCAGTCTTTAATAGACATCCACAGTGAACCGTCTCCTGATCAGAACATTTCACGAGACTCATCTGTCAAACCTGCATCTGCCATCAGACCTGCCAAAAATCCAAGATCCCAGTTTAAAACAACCTAGTGGGAGATCAGTGAACAAACAGTTCCTTCATTACAAATGACCCGTCTACCAGATGTCAAGTAGAGAGCCGGATTAGGCTGGCATTTCATAGGCAATTAGCATCTTGAATGAAGCATCTGGCTTTGATGGGATGAGGCTGCTAAATTCTCTTTAGGTATATTGTGACCTCTGGATCTGGCCATGAGATGGACTTGAGAATTAGGAAGTTTAATGCCCCGAAACTCCTCATACAAGATGCAAAGTTTAATGGCCCTGGCCATTCCACACGCAAATAAGAACGCATAGATGCATCCGTTATGAGCTCAGACACAAGGATCCGGCTACTATCCAATATAACTTTATAATGTAGCAATGTCTGAAAAATAAACTTTTGTTTAAAAGCTTAGGCATTTGACCTATCTAATCTGGCAATATGTGATGTACTATCGCAGGCATTTCACCATGTCTTGTTCATGTTAATTCTACCCATCTTTAATGTTTTGGACCTTCCAGTCACATGCATTGCCATTCAAGTCAATTCATTACTACATATTCTGCATTTACTAGCAAATATAGACAATAATAAACAAAAATTGCATTAATTAACTACATGGCTAAAGTGTGAACACAAAAAAGTTTCCTTGTAAAAATGCTGTTTTTTTTAAATGTCAAAATGTGTAATATTCTCTAACCCCTGTGCCTCTTTTATTTTCCAAAGCTTAGATAGTGATAGGCTAAATTTGTTGCTATGGAAAACAGTCTGGTTGCTGTGGAGGATTCTGTGACAAAAATTTTCTCCTGTCACTGTAAGTGAAATAAAGCAAGGCTCATGTCTCTAGCATTGTCCTAAGCTGAGAAAGAGGTATGCCAAATTGGTTGCTATGGTTAACAGTGTGGTTGCTATGGAGGGGTAAGTGACAAAGATATGATGTCACTAATAGTTATTGAAGCCAACCTCCTTGTCTCTATCATTTAGCAAAGCTGAGATTTCAGAAATTTTAGTTGCTAGTGGGAACAGTTTGGTCGCTAGGGAGCTGTAAGTGATGTCAATACATTTATAACTCAATGGTAAATCTTTAACCCCTTCTAGTGGATGGGGTTCAACTTTTTTGATACAGTGCTCTTACACGGACTGATAACCTCTACAAGTGTGGTCTGTTTGAAGTTTCTATGCGGTTCAAGATTTTTTACAAATTTTGACCCCATTCAAATCAAATTCACTGCTCCAAATCTGTTCCAAATCTTTACCGAAAGATGTGAAGTATTGCCTTAAGTAGCAGACAGAAATGTTCAAAAGATAGCCGCATAATCCTACTCTATTTCCTAAACAGACCCGTTTATATTCTTAGATCTATAAGATGTGTTCTTAGATGGATCCAGTGAAACACACAGACAGATATTGTTATTGTGTGGCCATGGTAAACTCCAATCTTTACTGCCACTCCTTTACTAGCCATTACACACTAGCATGGTCGATGCTTTGTATAAATCTCCATCCATACCTGGCGATCACAAAGAGCACGCAGCTCACTCCAAGACAGGCCAGCAACACGTACATCCAGATATCTGGTGTCAAGGGGTTGAGGAAGGAAAACACTCCAGGATTGGTGCCGTTGGGTTTGCGGTAAAGTATGCTGATCCCCAGCGTCATGAAGGGTTTGGAGAAGTCAATTACCTTCTCTCGGACGTAAGTGATGGTCAGTGGAGCAACAGCCAGGTCAGCTATCTGGTTCAGGGGGAATTTGAAATGAGCTCTTTTGTTGCAAGAAACAGTCCACTAAGTCATGGAATATAGGCGTAGACTCACATGATCGATTAACTCGCGCACCATGCCGTTCCACTCGCCCTTGTCGTTCTGCGCTCCATACTTGCCATCAGAAACCAGCTTAACTTCATAAGTGAAGCCAAGGATGTTGGAGAGCTCCTTCAGCAGATCTAGACAGTAGCCCTCAAAGCGATCGTTGCCATATAACACCTTGTCTGATTTCTTATACATGACATACGGGTTCTCCTGTTCACACAATTAATTAAGCAGAATAATGTTGTAGTTTTACTGAGATGCAACTACAATTTATATAAAACGGTCAATAACGTACCAGAATTGTGGTGACTATAAGAGTTCTGTTTGCCAGCGAGTCTGTAATGTTCTTGTTGTCATTGATTTCAGTCAGATTGAGCCCGGTGTAAGAGTTCCAAACTCCAATCTAATAGGTTTAAACAAGGACAAGACAATGAAAGAGGATTAGGCTTCATCAAAGCAGAACATACGCTTTTATAACCACAATGACCTCATGAAACCTCATGAAAGGAAAAGATTGGGGAGGAAAACTAAATCCACAAACCTAGCCATTGTTAACCAATCACGTCATGAAATAAATTATTATACTCTTTAAAGGGGAAATTAGACCATTTTTTCAAAAGTGACTTGAGGGTGTGTTTATATTGGATAAATGGAATGGGCCACAGTTGGACATTAGTCAATTCAAACCATTTCCCTTTCCTCAACTTTTCTGAAGGATGTTTGGCTATTATTTGCCTTTTTTCAGTGTCCTCTCCAGGAAGCAATACTTAATGGTAAGATTCCTTTTTGGTTATTGGTGAATTTCCCCCTTTATATTTAGCATAAAATAAATGAAAAGGGAGTAAACAAGAGATTGGCAATAAATCACTGATGTTCAATCTGCAATTTTAACACAAGCCTAAAAACGTTTGTGTGAAACGATTGACCAGTTCAAATTAGAATTTTTAAATTTGATTAGAACAGCTTTCCAAACACCATTAATGTACAGGTTTTGTGCAAGCCTGCAAAGCTTGCTTTTCCAGTCATGTGTTACTTAGTGGTGCATGAACCACTGTGGAAATGGAGTGGCAGCACCGAGTATCAAAATGGTTATTCAACTCTCAGAACTGTAACTGGCACACAATATGCATTTTCACTGACTGACATAAGGATATCTGCAGGGGAGAGAGAGACTGTTGAAATGTCAGGGGGTTGCTAAAGTGTATTTCACACAGGAAAGGACATCTACGCTCTCCACAGTTCAGGATCACAAACTCAGGGAACAAAATCAAGAGTGGAACAAACCTTTGTCCATAATTTAGTAGGTCGTGATGCGCCATCAGCCACTCTCTTTTAGGAATCCAAGAGTCATGCAGTCAGTGTGGATGGAGCAACAGTTGCATCATGAATACATTCAGAAAAGCATCTCTAAGTGTCCACTTCAAATAAAAAGAACCACCAAAAATACTGGGAAATTAAAATAAACCACTAAATTAAAACGTCACAAAATCCAAAGCTTCTTTTGGCCCATTGTCCATTTCCCCCGAGACCTGAGATTCTCCAGATCAGATCATCAAAAGCGACCAAATTCGTTTTAAATGGTTTTGCAAACATCTGGTTTTGTAAGTGTCATGGGTTCGGCTGGTTCTCCACATCAAAATTGGTCAAAGCTGGGGTGCACCCTGAATAGGCTGATATTCCCTCCCCAGTCCATCTTAAAGTTTCTCCTGTAGGCATTTTAGAGTCTTCAATTCACATGAAGCATGATTTTGGGACTGTCGCAGGAAACTGAAGTATCAAAGACAAATTTGGAAACTCATGTGATGGGAACTCACATTTGCATCCAGACCTTTTCTGAACTTTAGTCGCTATTTGTATAAGCTTTATGCTTTTCATAATTTATACTGTTCTGTTGATTGACTATGAAGTTCATAATTTTTTTTTTCTAACAAAAAAAACAAGCTTTTGTGCATCTGATTCTATATTGATGGGAAATGTTGGAACAAACTTTAAAAAAAGCCTCTCAGAGTTGGGGAATCAGTTTGCCCCAGCTTGAGGTATTGCAAAATACAACAGCGCACAGTCATCAAGAAAAAGTAAATGGAGAAATGTTGTTAAATATAGAAATATTGCTAATCGTTTAAATCTTTAATCAAGATCACATCGAGGTATTCGCACCGGCACTCATTTGCATCAATATTTCCTCACATCCCTAAATATTCAACTGAAAGACTCTGAGATGCACAACACTAAATTCTCCACATGCATTTTCCACAAAAAAAAACTAAAAGTAAAAGAGCATGTCCTCTTGCAGAGACTCAGTTGTTGTCTACAGAAATCAAAAGAGTGCCCCGCTGAGCTGACTCACCTTCGCAATGCCATCCTCCTTCAAGCTGATGAGGTCCAAGTTGAACTCTTTCCTCAAACCATCAGTCTTGTTAAGCACAATCCGTCCTGTCAAACCGTCCCACTGAGCCTAAGGCACAGCAACAACATATTTTAACCGTTGTGTTTTTCAATCAGTGCAATAGTTTACAATTATGCAACAATGGGGGCATCTTGCCTGCTATTAAAGAAATCTCAAAACTAAACGAAAAATGTCAGAATTCACCCTCGTCACCTCCTTTGCATACTATTTGCAGCAATACCTGGCAAACACACAGCATCATATAACAAGATTATGTTTGTATCTGTTCAGAACTGATGTTAACAGTCAAAAGTGTGTCCCTTAACAGCCTTAAGTTGTTTGCTGTAGTTCTCAACACGTCTCAAGCTTGTCTCCAGAGGAACAACAATGTTGACCCAAAACACATTTTCTTGCAGATTCTCTCCAATAATCTTTCAAAAAGACGAAGTTCACAGGAGCAAAAAACCCCACTGCATTATACTCCCACCACCATGCTTCACTGTGGGAACAGTGTCCTTGGGGAGAATGCCAACATCTTTATGGCTATAAAAGGGGATACGGGAAAAGATCATTACAGATTTGTTGGCACCTGTTTTGAGGTAATATTGTTTCCATATCCTCAACATAAGAAGCTTTAGTTGTGTTGCGAAATGACTTTTCTGGTTTCTTTTCTTCACCGTGCATTTGTGTGCAGGGCTCTGGTCTTCATAGACATTGATTCCAGACTTGGCAAAGCCCTTCACTTGTGCCTTGGCAGTTGTTCTTGGGTTTTTAGAAACCTCTCTAACTAGTTATTAAACAGTTTTTGAAATCTCTCACTTCCTGCCTCAAGCCGTCTTGTTTTCCGGCATAGTTGAAGGCAAGATCATTTTTCTTATATCATCAACAATAGTTCATTAAGTGCCTACATAATAATTATACATTTCAGGCTTTATTAAGTAATCAGAACATGTTCCACAGGCACGTTGTTATTGAAAATGGCAGGCACTCTTCCCCAAATCAGCTTAAATCAAAACAGCACATTGGCTGAGAATAAAGCAACAACATCAAGCAAGAGTACAGTGCTTTAATTTGCACAGTTCCGCTGTTCCAAAAATGAGAGCAGGCAATCTGAGAATTTAATCAACTGAGGCAACTAAAGAAGAGTAAAGGCACTGCAGGAGCCTCTCTACTTTTGATCAGTTGAAATACCAGGAAAACGTTTCCGTTATCAAGGTTGCAGTGTTTTTACCAAACAACAGGACGTCACAAAATACAAGCAAACTCTGGCCTTCCAAAGTGGACACTTCCATAGGAGACATAACACTGCCAATATCATGGAGGCCTGATGGCGAATCTCCATGTTAATGATGGCTTACTGCAATGCATTCTAATTCATGCGCATAGGCCTGATCATAATTGTTTAATTGGTCTATCTTGGAAAATGGACTCAAGAAGTTCCTGGAGAAACCAATGTGTTTTGTTCTGGCTCAGAACAGGAACGCATCTGTCATAGTCTTTTTGACAAAAATGATTTTAGTTTTAGTCACATTTTAGTCATTTAAAAATGTAATAGTTTTAGTCACATTTTGGTCAACTTTGGTCGTCTAGTTTAATTCAATGTTGATTAATATTTAGTTGAGTAAAAATGATCTTTTGATAAGTTAATAAGCTAATTTAAACATTACAGATGGTGTATTTCATTTTGTATCACAAACTAATTCTACATTTCACATTGGGACATTGTCAACAGGCTTTTTATCAAAACTGATTTACTAAGAGTTAATGTTAACTTATGCAAAATAAAAGGTTAACACAATAGATATTCACCACCCTGATATTCTTTCAAAGGTAAGACTTTTTGTTTACATTGTATAAATATGATTTAATTTGAGAATTAGCGAGATGAATTCATAACTAGCTTAAAGTTTTGCATATAACTCCAGACCAAAATAGACTGCTAACATTATTAGCAAATGTCTGTTGCTGTCTATGGTCTATTAGCTTGCGTGTGTTATTACCACACTTCCCCGGGTGTGTTAGCAGCAGAATTATTTCATCATTATTCCACTACTAAAAACTCTTTATTTTATTTGTCATGATCCCCAAAAAGAATGAAAATTTGTCATCTAAGTCACTGTTACCGCAAGTGCCTCGTGTGTGCAGCGCGTCCGGTGGTGGGCATGACCAGACAAGGAAAACAAGCACCGGTGGATACTTTATATTTTGAATGACGGATTACAGCCATGAATCATAAAAAGCAGAAATGTCATGCATTTTGAACGTGTAACCGTCCACTCATTAACATTTTCGTCCACTCTCATTTTCGTCCAAACTCTTGCACATCTTGCCATGTTTTCGTCATAACAGAGGCATATTTAGCTCATCAGCGTCTCGTTATTGTCACGAGGAAATTCCTGTGAGATCCATTTCAAAAGCCAAGGGTACATCCAACAACTTAAATCTAAATTAAAGCTTGAATTCTGACACTTTTGCTGTGCCATAGAGACATTTTGTGGTATCAAAATCTCTGAGAGAACTGAGATGCCTTGCATACTCACAGCAAGAAGGAGCAGTGTTATGACCTGTCAGTTCAAAGCCAATGAAAGCCTCCAGCACTGATAGTACTTAAAAAGATCAAAACCCAAGAGAATAAGTTTTCATTCATTCATAAAATCCCCCAAAACCGGTTTTATCTGCGAGTCACCTGCAGGTTCAAAATCTAAAGGAAAGTTTAAAATGGTTGGAAAAGATTCCAATCTGCCAAGAATCATTCCCACAGGTCTTAAGGTCTCTACACACCAATCCGAATTGAGATTTCCCAGCAGGGTGCTCTTCCTCTGGGACGATAAAATATTGATGCAATGATGCTCCCTGCCTGAAGATGGCATTTTCAGATCCGCAGTAGAGGCAATAGCTTAAACAGCTCCTGTAACCAGCTACCAGCGTTACAAACTGCTTGACGTCTATGATTTCTTCTCTGTCTTCCTGCTCCTTCTTCTTTCCCCTTTCCTGTTTCAAAGTCGCTATGGAAAGGTGGAATTAGTGCCACCGTTTATGTCCTACTCACATCATTAAAAGAGCCAGGTTTACTTAGTTTGAGGCCTATACTAAATTAATATATTAAAGCAAGGTCAGGCTGACTACCAAAACACAGTTGAAGTGTCGGATTATAGAGCAATGTGTTGTTGCAGGGTAATCAAAATAGGGCGAGACACATTTTGGGGTGGGTTTGTTTTGCTACATTTAAATGTAAACAATGGCTTTCAGAAATCACCTACCCTGCCTTTGAGGATTTCTTCACAGTTGCATTTCAAAGCCAGAAATGAAAACTCACAGAGTTACTGTAAGTAAGTGTACCACCCATATTTGTTAAAAAGTATGAATTAGATGGGACCATCACTAATACAGAGTTGGGTACAACTTTTGATGTAAAACTCTTGCCATACATTTTGAAAACTCTAATGAATAGAGGGGTGGAGCTCTTAACTGATCACCACCTGAACAAGTCACACTGAAGGTCTGTTAGGAATGTTTTTCCAGAACATTTGAAGATCTTCAATTCCCGCCTTTGGGAGAGCTTCAACCAGATCCCAAAAGAGGCTGAATACATTGAGTCCGAAAGGACCATGTGCCTTTATGCAGCCATAGCGTCTCAGGCACCTGTCCACTTTAATGTGGAATAATATGCGTTGTTCTATTTCCAAAACATGCAGCAGGAATTGTTCAAGTCACAACAGACTGGGTCTCTAGAAGACTTGCATGAAGTAAAGAAGAGTGGGTTGAAAAAAAGAGTCACTGGACAAATTGTTTCCAAGCTGTTGTGAAAACCAGATAAAAATAAATGCATACTATAAGACAGCAACACTGTATTTTATTATTTATCATACTGTTGCTCCCAAAACCAAAATACAATCCTTTCAAATCCATTATCTTTAAAAGTTGAGAGGCGGAAAGCTAAATCTGCTTAGTTAAAACACCAAGTTCTTCTTAAAAACCAAATCAGAATAGTATTGAAACAGCACTTCACTGTAACCCGTCGATCCAAAAACACTTACGTAGTAGTAACTACACGTTTCACAACTAAAAACTAGAAAGTCCAAACATTTGAGTGTGTTCTGAAACATAGAGTTCCTCACCTCTTTGAACAAGTTCATGAAGCGTGGTCCATACCTCCAGGGTTTGTGTCTATGGCACTGAAGGGAGCTCACGGTCATCTGTGTGGCCCGCTGAGTAGCCACAGCAACCATGAACACGGCATCATACATTAGCGCAGCTTCAGTCTGTGGAATGAGGTAAGAACGTAAACACTAAACCAGCTAGAAATAAACCCAAATATTATTTGCATGACAAAGTGTGTACTTTTTAGAACTCCCACTGCATTCACATAATGGAAATTTTGTTTAACTTCCTCTTTATCAGAACCCCTCACCAGTCCCCATGTTGTTTTTCTGCATGTTGCTCAGTGTTAAAATGTGACCTGGATGGTAAAAATAGATTTGAATGAATCTCCCGATGCTTTCTGCTTTAAGCCCTTCATGCATGTCTAATGAGAACGAGTGTGCCAGTAGTATCTACACTGCCTTCTGTAGGGCGGGTAGATTAGTCTCCATTGGTGAGCCATAATCTTGGTTATTCTAGTTGTGAATGAAGGGCTTATGGGGGAGTTTAACAAATGGTTTGGAGACAGCGCATTGACACGGTGTGGTTTTGGGAGAAGCATGATCAGTTAAAGCAATGAAACAGTAAAAAACTTAAAGAATACACATTTCTGTATTGGTCTTATTTCGACACCAAGCAGACACTCACAGTCATAATGCCACTCATCAATCCAGTCTCAGGTTTCGGTGGTGGCAGCTGGCGTTCTACGGACCACTTCTGGATCACCGAAGCCACATACGGTTCATCAAGATTCAACAGGCGGAAGGCAGTCATGTTGACTCCACTGTAGCGGTACGGCTCAAGATCCAAGGCAAACAGATCCTGCAAAGCAATGAGAGTTTCACGTTTGGCTGTAAGAGCTCTGCAATGTCTGGTTCGGCATAAACCATCATTACATTTGTAAGATGAACTGTGAATTTTATCTGTGATGACCCCCAGGAACTGAACCAGACCGATGCAAAGACTCAAGTGATACAAGCACTTTAAGTTTTCCATTATCGCTGAATGAATCAAGTGGCTTTGCGGACACTTTATCCTGGAATACTGAGGCTAATTCCAATACCTTATAAAAATGTAAGCCCATTTAAAATTATTTTTAGATCTCATTACCACTTCAAGCACCACTTCATGCTTTTATCATGATGCATCCTTTAAATTTAAGTAGCAGTAGTTTCCAATGAATGTGAGAGCAACAGTCATGCAGAGCAGCTAAAGTAACTTAATGTTCCTCAACTTAAAGATATGTCACACGCTGCATAAAAGGTGCTTGTTAAGACCTTAATATTCCTTAAATGATCATTTGGATAAGATACAGAGACGATGTTCTTGTGATCCATTAAATTAATATGTTTAAAAATGAAATGTTTATAAAACAATTTGCTGCTTCCTCTTACTTCTTTAAGTTAAGAACAGCTACACTGTAGCATATGCAGAATCTAAAGTGATGAATATTTTCAAACTAGTCTCCTGAGTTTTTTCAAAAGCTGAAAAACTCACAAATTCAATTTAATTCCCACAATCCCAAAACCTTACAGACTGAAAATCTGAACAGCTCATTAACCTTTTTCCACAATGGACTGCAGGACAGTGTGCAACTAATTCCATTTCATATGAAAACTAGATGGTTACATTTACAAGTATTTCACTAGCTAAATGGAATGGTTACCAAGGTAGAATTTTTGGGTGACATCATACAAAGTTCCCAATGTCAATATGAGTTATACAAACCAACCCAATGTCTCTATGATTTTTCTAAGTTGAGAAAATGATATGCCAAAATGGTTGCTATGGAGGGGTCAGTACCATAATCTTTATCATTTATCAAAGTTGAGTTCCGGTAATTTGGTTGCTATGGTAAACAGTTGGTTGCTAAGGAGCAGTCAGTGATGTTATAAAAATGTCTAGAAGAAGATCCATTTTTTGTCCAAAGCAAAAGACGAATTCTATGACTTTGACAAGCCAACATAATGAGAATGTCAGATTCTGATTTAATAGCCAGTAAAAATAAAATAATAAGGCAGCAATATTGTCTGGTATAACAATGTTCAAGACCCATGTCATCCAGAATACGTGAGGTTTTAACATCAAAGCATCTGACAAGCAACACTTATTACATTGAAGACAGAGACGAAAATATCAGTAGCTGCTCATCTTCTGAAGTTATGAAGCATCTTATTGATGGCAGGGAGCTTGTCAGACTCACCAACGTTGTGAAGAAGAAATGATAATACTCTGTCATCATTCCCATTGACATCAGCTACGGGGAAAGAACACAACGAAACAGATTAGCAAAGAATCCAGAAAGAAAGTAAAGCTATTGTCGCATGATAAAGTGCTCAGAAAAAAAAAGTATTCTATTACGTGCGCAGGCTTTAAAACAGCTCTGAATCCTGCTGGGCCACAGCATTCACAAGTACTTCTCTCTTGTTTTCAACCCAATTCAATCTGCACAGTGCGAGGTCAAGAAAAGTTCAGAATGACAATCTTTCGAAGGCTCCCCACCTGCTTGAGAAGCTCGGCGGCTACTTGGTAAGAGCAGTCGAAGATGACATAAAACTCTTTTTCCTTTTTCATCTCCTTCAGAAGGGGGCGACTGTCACCTCCTCCCGATGGCAGCTGACGAATCCGAATCTTCAGGGTGTTTTTGGATGGAGCTTTGATCAGTTCCTGCATGCGCATTAAACCTTGAAATGGTTGAAGATACAAAACAGGGTTTGAAGGTGTGGGGTAAACTCATCACAAGCTGCAGTCATTACACGTTTGATTTCCCCGGTGTGATAGCAGATGTTTACCCGGAGCATAAATTGGGGCTCCTCTATTTTGTTAACACACAATAATCACATTCTTTTCCCTATAATTAAAGCAATCTGTTTAAATGACTGAACAGAAATGGGTCACAATGACATCTGAAAGTCAAGCAGAGCAGAAAAAGGCGATATCCTCGGATCTTTGAATAAATGCAGAGCAACTGAGGCAGTCAGCGAGCCAGAATGTGCTCAATGTTTTAACATATAAAAGCTTGATTAGCACAAAACCTTTCATTATTAAAAACCTTTTTGCTGTCAATCTCCAGAAAAGCATGGTAGCAGTAATTCAAAACGCTGCATAATTTCCTGGTCACCTACAGATACCAGTTCCAGGTATTTAATTTACATATCTACCAGGCAATTATGACAAGTTCACTGAAAAAAAAATGATGACTACTAAATACCAATTATGCTTCCTATAGGAAAAAAAGAGAAATAACTTTTAGTTCAAAGTAAAAGGGTACAGTAAATTAACAGAAGATAACATTTGTCTATACTTTGACATGGGTTTATGATTGCAAATGGACCTGAATCACTTTAATGACCCCTTCAGATAAAAGAATCGGTCAAGGCTTGGGAAATCCTGAAATATACTATTGCAGAAAGCATTCACTCATCTGGTTTTAAATCTATGTGAAGTTTAATGGCATCCTCTTCATGATTCAAACGGCATGAACCACCACAGCTGCTATAGCAACTCCATCTGCTCAGAAAATGCCCTCAAAAATGTACAGAAAGCCGCAAAACAATAATAATCGGAACCTTTACAATAGGGTTCTATGCACATTCAGTGGAAGAAGACACTAGTACACTACCCATTGCATTGAGGTAATCTTGAGCTAATCTGGAGGTCACAAGGAGTTTGAAGGTCTGTAAAGAGTGATGGTAAAAAGTTGACAACCTTGTGCGGCACGAAATGAAATAAGCAACACAAAGAAAGAACATCAGCCAACAAACCGCCATCATCATACCAACACAATAGCCACCAACTGGAGAAATTAGCATTTCTTTAATCCTTGTGATCATCAAATCTTTTTTTTCTTCAAACTATCCCCACAGAAAGCTATAGTTAATGAAAATGAATGCTCACAGGAATCCAAGATGAATCACTGCAACTAAGATGGTACGATTGGTAAATCTGAGCTGGCATCTGTTCTCCTAATGATTCCATCCAAGTCTCTGGTTGTGAATCAGGCACACTAATAATCTCTAAACAACACAATCTGCAACAGGTTCCATTGGGTGCATGCACTAATGATTTGGTAATAACCGAGGCTACAATTAAGGGATGTTTATTGCTCGTTTGTGGTTTTCAAGTTTTATTTTATCCGTCTTACCTTTTGTTTTTAGGTCAGTGTTCAATGTTCTTTAAGCAAAGTCAACAGAGTCTAGTTGCAATGTGAGTCTTGGTGAAACATCTCCATTGGAGACTAACACATTTTTAATGTTATTCTTTCATTGTTTTGATGATCTGAAGTGAAGGAATCTGTATAAAATGCTACGTTTGGCTGTTTTATCAATAATCAAAACGTCCTTTATTTCAATCAATTTGTGACTTGATTCTCATTGATACCTTGTCTCCCTGATGAAATTGTTTATTTATTAAACTATGTCTCAATCCGTTAGCTCATTGAGAGAATTTTAACTCAGTTGACTTGTTTTCTGAACTGGGTGAAAAATGAATTTGTAAAAATATTTTACATTACACAAAATAATGAACATGAGCATCTTAAGAGTTTATAAAATAGTACTGGCAAAATATGTTATTAAACAGGCAATATATTAGCCCATTAAGTAAAAGACACGGAACAGAACAGATTAAATCAACATCTGTGTGTCGTTGATTCCCTCAAAGCAGAAGTCATCCAAAAGGCAGAGAAATATATTACATTTTGATTAAAGATTTAATGAAAACCCTTTCCTTTAGAATAGCACTGAATTATGCATATTTCCTGACAGAGAAAAAGATTGAAAATGGCACACTACACGACTTTGTGACTTTTTGTGCATTATAGCCAGAGCAATTGTTGAATAAGGTAATGAAGTTTTTCAGATTTATTTTATTTATTTATTTATTTATTTATTTATTTATTTATTTATTTATTTATTTTTTACAAAATGCTATAAATCCAAGGCATCCATATAATTTTTTTTTTGGAACCGTTTAAAATAACAAACAACATTGATATTGAATGAAGTTGCTGGTTCCAGAATAGATCTTTTAAACAATGTCAGAACCCTCACACAAATATGGCACTCACTGTTACGTATATCCCGCCCGGTCAAGTGATTTGGCAAACTACAGTCTCTCCTTTCTCTCTGCACTTTTGGACTAATGACTGTAATGAGCTGGAAACTGGCCTAATTCTGTTCTGTCTTAGTGGGATGATTATAAAACGATAAAAAACTTTTGCTGCTGATGACTGCCGGCGTTTTACATCTCCTCAGCACCTCATCTTCTTTGCACTGTGCTTGGTTTAATGGAGTTATGGTGTTTTGTGTAAAAAAAACTAGACTATTACAGTATTTATCATGGTTTGGAACCAAACTCCTCATTTAGTGAGGAGACCAGGCTCGAACACAATGGTGAAACCAAAACCCAAACGTACATGTATTCTGCTGACTGCAAACTTATTTCAGGAAAGCATAACTTGATTAGTATCCTAAACAATAGGCAAGCGAGACCTTGGCTTCCTACTCTGAATTATCATTATTTTACATATACTAAAATGGAAATGCATGTGGACTTCTTTTCAGCATAAAAGAACCCTTCAGAATATTTTTTAATATCATTTTATACCACTGTGAGCACAAAGGTGTGAAGATCCCATTTCAAAAAGGCTCAGTGAGCGACCCTTTAAACGCCCGTCTCTCTAAACCTCAAGAGTTTTCTACACGGCGACACTCACTTACCTGTGCCATCCTCATAGAGTACAGTAACAGAATTCCATTTGAAGAAGACAACAATGTCCAGGATCGCCCGGCTTATAGAGGTGTATTCTGGGTAGAGGTTGATGTAAAAATTGTCTTTGTTATCCACAGATGGGTGTTTCCAGTGTGTCTGGATGTGTGGCACCTCAAGGGCATTACAAATGGATTGTACAGCACTGACCGAGGAGCTGTGAGAGGGCCCAAAGACAGCCGCCACCCCCAGGGCCAGCTGATCACATACTGAAACCAAGATGGAAAGAAGAGATAAAAGATAAATTACTAAGTGGATCCTGGTAGCAAGTGGAAAGTAAATATAGACAATATTGCATCAAATGAAGTAAATTTTTTTACTTTAAACGATGTAAACAGGGTTAATAACTGTTATTTTCATTGTTGTATTCATTCAGGTTCTATTACACTGATTTCACATTTTAAAAACTCTACAAACAATTAATTTAAAAGAAAATAACATTTTAAGGCATTCTTCAAAATAGTCTGGATCAGTCAGATTGTTCTCAGAGTTCTCAGAGTGCCTGAGTGAAGTTGAAGCTGAACCTTCACATTAAACATTCTACAAAATCACTACATGAAATGCAGACGTTTGATGTAGAAGTGACAACTGAATGCAAGGGAAAAAAATGACATGCCAAACCACCATACCTCTTCTGGAAGCTTCAAAGCTGTCAAAGAGGTTTACTCTCTGGATATCGTAGGTTAACGTGGTGTTTGGCATCAAGGTTCTGTTTCGGTTGATACTTGTAATGGCGTATTTAAAGGCAAGTTCATCCATGCTGACTGGTTCATTCTCCCGCGTCTCGAAAATGCCACCTTTAACCAAAAGCAGGCAGAAAAGGAATCATGAACTCCCAGCTTGATTATATAAACAATATTTTCTGTTAGAAATACGTTAAGAAAAACATTTTACAAGACCCTGTTTTCCATAAGAATCAAAATATATAGTGAGAAATCTTATATTAATAAATTTAATTGCCTAAGCAAGTTACTGTCAGGGTGCTAGTGATAAAAAAATGTGATGGACACAATTATTTTTTGGTAAATATTTGTTGTGTTTAATGAACAGTATAATAAAAAAAACCCCCAAAAACCTAAATATAATCTAAAGCACATTCCACATTCTACGTCAAACTATTTACTAGGGCTGGGTGATTAATCGTAAAGAAATTGTCATTCAGAAGCAATAATAGTTCAAACTTTTCCAGGTCAATTATTTTGATTACTTTCCCTTTAAAAACACAACCGCACGTGGAGTCTATTCATTTTTTTTTTTGGCAATGTGAATATTAAAATAATTGAAGGAAGTACACACTAATACTAACAAATGAAATTAAAATAACAAATTTTACCGTACAAAAAACTGTTTAAAATTTACTGTACAAAACTTCTCATTGAAGAGCAAAAAAAAAAAAAAAAAAAAAAGAGTACAAAATTTTTTAAATAATCATAATTGACCCAAAATCTTCATTTAATCAAGATTTAGATTTTAGGTCAAATTGCCCAGACCTACAATTTACACCTTAAATGCATCAATGGAAGAGGACAGCGTTGCTTTACTTACGGTGTAGAATAGAGTGTACCATTATTATTATGTTTTATAATAATGGAAGTATACATTTTCCAAGCTTATTTTACAGTATTTTACAAGTAATGAGTAACAATGTGTGTTAAAACAAGACTGGTTGCTTGAGTAATCCAAAACCCAATATAAATAATTATTTCCATATTTAGCTGAGAAACAAACGTGACTTCACAACATGAGGCTAAACGCATTATCTTTTCTCAGTGCTCACGTGGAAACCAGGCATCCCGAATTATATACAAACAAGATCTGAAAAGCAGAGTGCAAGACGACATTCAACAAATGTCTGGCATGAGTTTGTCTCCAGGATTGTGCTTGCTCATCTGTTAGAAACTCTACAGTGAAGAAATACAACAGCATTCACTGGGTGCAAAACAGAATGGCAATAATCCATCTGGAGACACTCCACCTGAAATGAAACATTCATACACGGCCAACAACCAGGTCTCGGCAGGAAATAAATAGCCATTAACTCACCAACCCAATGCCAACCTCCAACAGTCAAAGTGACAGACTGGCTCTTTAATGAAAAGACTGTGGCTTTAGATACGAATAATTAAATGGAAATGTTAATGTGAGCGCAATGAACCTCAACAGAAAGCTGGTCCAAGCTTCTGCAGTATCACTGGCTTGTTGTGAAACCTCAATTGGACATAAAGTAAAACCATAAGTCCTGCGGTGGGCAATGGTGTCAGATTCAAGCTGAAAGGTTTAGGTTTGGGAACTGAAGTTGATGACTGAATATAGCACAAATGGAATATTGCTATGACTAAATCTGTGTGAACCACCAAATTAATTTTGTGACCTCATAAAGAGCAAGAAAACATGTTCCTTACAACTTTACCACTTTAATAACATGGGAAAATAACAGTAGACAGATTGGCATCCAGACTCTTGTGTCCAGACTCTTGTGCATTCCCAGTGATGCTTAGCTGAACATGTTTAATGCTTGATTTCTATTCATTGGAAAATGTTCCCCAAGAGATGTCCAAAGCCGTTCTGCTTCCCCTTGGAGACTGCAATATAATGAATCTATTTCTAATCATCATGCTTCTCATTACATGCCTGTTGCCCTTGCATTTAACATTAACATTAAAAAGAAAAGACGGATCTCTTAAAACTTATTGTGTACACATTTCAAATGCTTAGCAAATCTGAAGTCGGTTATGAATCTGTGTATTGTTCTTGTCCCTCACACTGCTGTAGTAACACTTTACATTTTTGCTGTAGATTTTCAGTCTCATCACTTGTTTTGTTTTTGTCATTGCCCTGAATCAATCAATCTTTTTGCATTCATTAAGGAATACACAAAACAACAGAACATTCCCATAGGAAAAGTGTTTGGGTAGTTCATTTAAGTTAAACAAAGAGAAATCCTTTCTTCCTCCAGAAGCTGAAGTGCTGTGTGACAGTTGAGATGCGCTCACCCCCTCCCCTCCATAGATCAACAAACAGTATAAACACCTTAAGTGCTGAACCTTTACACTGCAACAAACATTCTAGTCATTGTCAACATTTTTGCAATACAAGTAAAGGCCTCTGCACACCGATCTGAATTGAGATTAGCACAAATGCCATTTTCAAGTGAGTATTCAGCATTGAGTATGCAAAAACATCTGTTCAAATAGGAAACATATGCATCTATTCCTGTGCATGCTGTAACAACTGTAGCAGATTAAAGAGCAACAGTCCCTGTTTCCTTCACCATTACACCTGGTCTACAGAAACAAAGCAGTGACTACAAGAACAGGGCGTGACAAAATGGCAAACTATACTTCCAAAACTCTGAAAAAATCCGCTAGGCCATCATTTTCAAAAAGACACAACTTGGCCAGCGTTTTCAAAAATGCATGGATAGTAGATTAGCTTTATACATATTATCTCTAATAACACCTTTTTATTTGATTTTTATTACATGGTCATCGGTTTTGACTTGTAATTCATTGCCTTGAACAGTCAATCTTGTTAATGCTAAATGCTTATTGGAATTAGCCCCAACTATTTGACAATTATTACCAAAGTTTACCCCAGGCTATTAAAATAGTGACATAGTGTACTTTCAACTTCACATTTACCATTTTGTTCATTGGTAAATTGACAAAAGCACTACATTAATATTTCACTGCATGTATATGACAAGGACAAACCTGTCCTGCATACACTGACACAATGACCGCTGAATAAACCATCAGTATTCAATCGAGACCAGCACAATCGCTGTCCTACACTTCTGTCACTGTCTATGATGAATTCCATACACTTCTCTTTAAGACATCACAATGATTTCTGAAAACACATAGGCCAAATGCCTGATCAAAGAAAAACTCTCTCTCTCTCTCTCTCATTCACATTCATGAAATTTTGTTGAAATACATCCCTTCTGACAAACAAAAGGAAGCACAAAAGGATAAGGATTCGACATGCATACCAATGCTTGATCAGAGAAAGAGTGTGAAACAAACTATTCCCAACTCACCATTGGATTTTCTCTCTCTATGATCATTCTTATCAGAAATGCGTTCTCTTTGACAGACTGGATAACAGTTTGTTCGGATGCAAACGTTCCAAGCGCTAAGCACTTGCAAAGTGTTCAAAAAGAAGTATATTGTGATTCTTCACCATACCCCATCAGACTTCTGCTGACTGTCAAAAAGCCGTACCATTTCACAGTCCTGAGCACAGATCTGAGGTCAAACGGATCCAAACCTAAAAGGATTAATTTGCACTCATGGCCTGTGAATTATGCTCAGCAGCTTTGAACATTCCCTCTGTCAACACTTTCAGAGCACAGGGATTATTCAAAGCACACAACGGAAAAAGCTAATGCCGCCTCATGCTCAAATTAAAATATTTAAGAAGATTTTAACTAAAGATGTGTTAAAAAGCAAACCAAAGACTCAAAGTGATCTTTATGCTGTGGAAAATAATGTGGTGTACACTAACGACAATAGGTGTGACTGGAATTACTGCCTTTAATCAATTGGCTTCTTGGCCAGTCATTCAGCCACAACAAGAAAAAAAATATGATCATATCACACCAATCTTAACCTCCCTTTTTAGGCTTCCTAATTATTATGTTGGCTACAAAATTTGCTGTGCTATAACAAAAAGCTTAGAGTGGGTTGATGTCTCAAAGTTTAGTTCATCAGATTGAACAGTTCACTAGAAGAGAAAACCATTCTTACACCTGGCTTCAAAGCTCTGAAACAACCCCCTCACGAGTCTGTTTGCATTCAGCTACATATAATAAAACATTTCATTTCAATCAAGAATAAATGGCACATTTATTGTATGTGTCTAAACTTGTCGAAAATCCAGCGAACAGTCAGCTTCGTTTGTAATTCATCAGGGGGATTTTCAAGATACAAGACAATTCGAAGATGAAATCACTAGATCAGCTGATTGCACCTCACCAGGGACCAAGACATGTGATTGGGCTGGACAATTAATCGAAAAGTAATCATTCAATCAGTGACATTCAGAAACTATAATAGTTCAAATTTTACCAGTTAATTAAAAAAAACACTACCTCGCAACCCTGTGATATTTTCGTATCAGGTAATGCACCCTTCATTCAAAAATCTCGTACTAATTAACTGAAAATATAATAATAAACAAAACAAAAGTATCATTCATTAATCGTAAGTGAAAATGTTTCGTGAATCGAGATTAATTGCTTGAACAAAGACTTCATGATTCCATTCTACAGACTACGCTGAAATCCAAATAAAGGAGAAGCAAATGGATTGACGTAATTAAATGAAATCAATAAAATCCAGGAGATTTTATTAGAACCTGAATTTGTGGTTGCTATTCTATGTCTGTTAACTTGGACTTGTGACTAAATAGCTAAACTGTCTAATTCTCTAAAATTCTTTGGTATCTTTATGTTATGCAATTTTGGTAACGTGGTCTTTCGATAAGAAGGTTGCTGGTTCGATGATAGCTGGTTGCATTCTTGAGAGTAGTTTGCATATTCTTGTTTTATGTGGGGTTCCTCCATGTTGCTCCCATGAGCCTAAAACACGTGTCAAGTAAATTGAATATTCTAAATGCCTCTTGTGTGTGTTGCCCGCTGGTGTAGACTACCGCCTTTCACTCTGAAGTGTTACAGCTTGAATTCAATTCTTTTTAACTTAAGAGTGCAATAATCAGAACTATTGGTATAAATGAAAAAGGCTAAAAGTAATTTGTATAACACAATACGGTTAAAATCCAAATATACTAGAGTCTATTTTAAGCACATGTCTACTCATAATCTTAGAAACAGAAACAATATTTTCAAGCCGTCACACAATGTTGACATGAACATTTCTTAAAACAAAAATGCTAGCATTTCCATTTTATCTTACTGCACACCAAGTCCATCATCCTTGTCTCCAATGATATCTACACAATTCTTAGATGCCAATCATGGCGTGCAGGTGACAGATATTTTCATATTTTCAGAGCATACATGGAGTCTCCCGAGTCTCCAACACGAAACACACCTCCCATCACACTCATGTTCAAGTGTAAGGGAGTGTGCTGATCTAATAAAGAGATTAATTGCTCTAGTGCACATCCATTTTAAAGACAGATCACTGTGTGTGCAAGGTGACAGAGAATCTGTTAACCTGATATCTGATAAACTTTGACAAATGTCTCTGATAAAGAGGTTCGGACATAGTGTGGTCTGACTCTAAACAAGTGGCCCCGGGGACAGAACTGATGAAGGACCTGTGGAATCAATAGGACAATGAGATTATACCAAAGCTAAAGTACTCTCACTCTGCTTGAAGTCTTGCACAGTGTTCCATTAACTTTACAATATATATATATTATATACTATATATATAATATATATTATTATACTATAAGGTAGATCAAGTTTAATATCTAAAACATAGAAAGGTCCAACTGGCCATAAAATCACCTTTACAAAAGCACAAATATAGATTCATATATAATGTCCTATATTTTGGAGCAAAATGTCAAATCCAGTATTTGCTTGGAAAGGGGATTAATGTAGGTTGTTAAAACTGCTTTGAGGATTTACCACGATGCCTAAATCAGACAGCTGCAATCATCAGACTTATGTCCTCTATATGAGGAAATATTATGTCTTTGATTCAGAATCATACAGAACAGTCAAAGAAAAAAAATCTCATATATAATAGTATATATATTTAAAAATAGATATTTGTTAAACCTTATCGTAATGTGTAAACAAACAAAAATATATATTTTCTGTTCATTGGATTGAAAACGTTTTATTTTAAAACCCCGATAAACCCAAGATTTTTCACCTCGATAGTTGGACCACAGTTCAACACAAATAACAGTAATGACAGCAAATACTGAGAACGATTTGTTATTTTAAATTTCATATCCAAAAATTCTTTATAGACCGATTAAGAAACACATTAACAGTCCCAGAGTGAAAGCATATGTCTCACCAACATAAACACATGGGTTTACTAATTATGAACAGGTGTACATAATCAAGAAAAGTCACTTACCGATTCTTATGACCTGCTGCTCACTATGGTAAAACTTTGCCATCAAGTAAAACAGGAAAAATAACAGTCCGTTTCGCTTCTCCATGCCTCTTTCATCAAAATACGCAAATAGTAGAAAGTTTATCATGTCATAAATATGGATTTAGGAAACCATACGTCGCGCTCTTCAACTTCCATTCGCCTCCCATCGCGCGAAACTGAATAAAGCTCCTCGAACAAACAGTTGTTGCCTCTAATACAACACGTTTTCATTCTTTCCCGTACAATCCACGATGAAGCGGATTCTTCGAGATGTTGTGGTTCAGATTTTGTGAAGATATCCCCAGTTTTCGCATTCGTACGTCGACTGTAGTCTCTCGCGCCTGGAGGAGAGTGGAGATGCGCGTGCCACTGACGGACACGTTTCCAGACGCAGCATCAAACCTCAATGTGTTCAGCTTGTGCCTTGTTGCTTTGTTAGTATCTTGGGTGCAAACATACTAAACACAAGCCTTAAGGGGGTTGATATGTTTGCTTATTTTTTTACTTCACATGAAGTACAAATAATAAATGAATTGTTCTCTAAAATATGATTTTTTAACCAATTGACTCTTTTGAATCGATTCGAAGCCCTTCATTGACTCACCCACAAGAACTCCACAGACATTCAAAAGTAATCGTCGCAAATTATTTAACAGAATATCCAAAAATAAAACTAGAATGACCTAATAAGACGTTGGAGAACAGCTATTGCAATACTACTTGTATACTATACTCTATGTATTGAAATGTAAAAATGGAAGTGTTCATTATTTATAGAAAAGAATAAAATCAATATTTGGTTGTTTTTGAAGGAACACAGTGATGTTAAGATCAGGGCTCTGTGAGTGCCATGCCATCGCATCCAAGACTTCTTGCTCTTTATGCTGAAGATAATTCTTAATGACTGGCTGTATGTTTAAGGTCTTGTCCTGCTGCAGAATAGGTTTGAGCCAGTCATATGCCCTCCTGGTGACATTGCATGATAGACACCATCACTCCAGACCAAATCTCCAACTTCATTTGCAAAAAAAACCAAGCCTCTACTTTACATGTAAAACAGTTTGTTTATTGTGCTAAACAAGGCGTTTGGTAAAGAAGGGGTGGTTATGGCAAAGGGTTGTTTTTTTAAGAGTTGAGCGTAGGTTTTTCCAGTGAAATGCAATTTTGCTGGTGTAAAAATGACCAGTCTCCATAGATCTCTGAACTCAAACAAACAGAACACCTTGTTTTGTAGAGAGAGGAATGTGAGCCAGACCTTTTATTCGATCATCCGTGTATATGTGTGTACAAAATACAAAAAAGTACAATACAAATAAAACTGCCTTGCCTTTTAAATGAACAATTTAAAAGCATTTTAAATGCACTATATGTTAGATTTAATGCTAATTTGTCTGATAGCTTCTACACTGGGTCACCATGACCTGAAGATACTGGTTGCTGATACTGGAGAGATGAAGCAGGGAAAAAAAACCATGCCCACATTTTCACCACACTATCTCCTGACAGATTTATGAATAGTTATTTATCAGAGTAGACTCCTCAGAGGTAAAGTGAAATACAAAAGGTAACCTTGTCAGCTCTCATTGTGATTCTCTCGTAATAAAAGGTTCAGGTTTATAACTTGTTAAATCCAGTAGCAGTTTGTGATGGATCTTGATTAGTTTTGTATATGAACTTAGCGATCATGGTTGTCAAGAGTGACATAATTCTGTAGTCACATGACCTTAGTAACACTATCATTGTTGGCAGCACTCACTGCTGTATCAAAATAGCTTACTAAATTTAAACCGGAATTATAATAAATTTTATTTAAAGATCAGGAAAGCTAAACAAAGAAACGCTTAACTGAACCATAAAGAATATTAGAATATAAAGAAGATTAATCAGTGTAATAGGTGTTGATCCTTAACCAAAGGAATTTTAGATTTTTATACCACTAAGACAGCTAGTATTAATACATTTCTACTGGCAATAAACATACCTGGAATAAAAAGGGTTAAGGTGTTTACATTCTGTTGATTATTGATCGCTTTTAATTTTTTATTTACTTATTAAGTCTCATTTCTCACATGTAGAGAGTTGAAACCATTTAGTACAGATCTGTCTCCATAATCTTACACAATGTCTTCCCAATAAGAGACAAACATTTTCCCACTTAATCATACTAGTAGCTTGCAGCTTGCCAACAGATATAGCGACAGCTCATGAAATGGCTATATTTTATGACGTTATGTGAGAGAGCCAATACTTCAACAGGAAATTAAAAGAATTGAGGTTAATGCGAAATATGTCTTTCCAAAGCACATGTGTCCTGAATCTTGGTTAAAAGTTATCAAGCAATATTTGAACTTGGCTAAAATACTAAGAAAATTCAGAAAGCAGCGAGACCACGTGTCTCGTATGACAAATACAAAGTTTTGCGATATTTCTTTAGTATTTTTATCAAATGTGATTAATGATGTCGATGGACTCTGACAAATAACATATTCCAGACGTTCATGTTCTGAAAAAAATATTTTTTAAAATCTATGAAGCAAAACCACGTTTGTTTATTTGCTTGTTGGCCTGCCACACCAATGGCATAGCCCTACGCTGCCATCTTGTGATTCCTTTGAATAGGACAAGGACTTTTCATAAAGATCTCTTTCAAATTAAATAAATTTCAGTAAAACCACATCAAATCATCTCAAACGTTCCACCATCTCAAATGTTTAAGAAGACAGTACGCAACGCATGTATGTATAAACCACAATGTAAAAACCACACCAAACTTTATTGAAAATACCCCAAAATGGGGCTGTGCTCACAAAACTTACTACATACGTACAAAGTTATTTGGATAAAACTGCAAATATAAATTAGGAAGATTTATTTTAGGTTGATCGTATTTCCACAATATGCACACACTGAAAAAGGCAGGGGCGACAGCATTGAGTTTTACAGGTTTATAAATACAGATAGTTTCACCCAGAAAAAAATCATGGTTGAAGGTGCAGCGATTGTATTTCACATAGAGGAGTGTTTCTTTTGATTATATGTGGGAGTCATTAACATGTTTATAAAAATTGGTTTGGACATTGCAAATGTGCTTTGTTCCTTTGTAGTGGTGCTTTATGTTCTGATGCAAGATACATGCCTGAACATCTCAAAAGAGAGAAAATACCACTTCCTAACCAAATATAAAAGTCCTTATTGCAGTTTCTCGTAAAAAAAAACACAAGCGGATGAACACTTGTCAATATTTTCAGTGAGTGGTGATCTTTAATACTGGATTGCTGGTGACCTATGAACAAAGAGGAACCAAGATCAAACAAGGAACTGTTGGGACCATGACACAAGTGGCATTAAATGGTCAAAATTGGTGTCAGTTTTAGGGAATGTTGATGTGCTTGATGGATGTGAATCACATGGATGTAGCACAAATTACTAGTGAAAGTTTCCAAGGCATTTAGTTGCAAGTCCATGAATGCAAAGGAAGATATGAAGCATTATGTAGCTGCCTGTAGCTGTCAGTACGGAGCTACTTGAAATCCACAATCTTGACTGTTCCTTGTGAAGTCTAAACTCATGTTGCAAGAGTGGATTGACATGAAACGTCGAGAAGCTCTTTGCTTCTGGCTTTCTTTCAGTAGGATTGTCAGTGCATCGTATGCGTGATGGCTCAGAAAAACCTCTCAGAAAACATCTTCGTCTCTCATCAGAAGATGTCACTGTTGCAGCTGTTTTTAAAATCATCCCTGCGAACCCAAATCACCTCACAGTCTCTCTCAGAAGTAACACCCTCCACAGCACACTGCTTTCTCAGGATGGTCAGCTTTGGTGGGGTGTGCGATTTCACAGATTTATCCTCAGAGATTCCATTGAGTCCTTTGTCTTCATCTCCTTCCACTGAGAGGGCCTCTAAGGACTCCTCCAGACTGGGCTCAGAGGATGGCGCCCGAACGGACTGGCAGTACTCATCATCATCACTCAGGATGTCCGTCTCCTTCACTTCATCCTGGTTTTCATAGTTCTGCAGGTCAAACTGATCCTCCACCCAGCGGTCTGTGTCTCTAATAAGCTGCTGGGGTTTGTGAATAGGCGGGTGGGTTAGAGTGATGGGCAACAGGTCCTGAGTCAAACCGTCATCAAAAATCACATCGGTGTCTATGGTGAAGCGATTGCGGATAAGCTTTCGGCGACCTAGAGTTCGAGATGGGGCGGAAACTGTGAATGAGAAGAAAGAGGTGGTGAGAATGTAAAGGGGTACGTATTAAACATTTTTCTTGCCTATACATCACACTTTACTGAATTTGGGCAACAGTGACCAACTTAAATCCTCATTGATCAAAACTATACTGCAAATATTGCAAACCAAGGGGAAACACTATATGAGCACTGGGGATCCTTTATTGGGATTTTTACAAACTGGAGCTTTGAAAGAACCACGGTGGACAAGTGCAAGTAGAGGTCGCTGCGCCCAGATATTGAGGTCTTGTCACTTCCACTTTCCCAGGTCAGATGGTGACCTCACACACACCACACCCACTGTGGCAGTGCAGTGCTTTGACCGTTAATGGTTAGAAAGCTTATTTTCAGAAGTAAATTAAGTTGTTTTAGCGATTAGAGTTAGGGTTAGCATTTGGGTTAGTGTTAGGGTGGGTTATTATGACACTTCCGGGGTGGACCGGGTTTGGTCGTGTGATCTGACCTGATGCCCCTCTCAACAAGTGAGGTTTAAATGACAACTATACCAGTTTTTAAAAGATTATTAAACTTAGAAAAAGCAGCACCGCCATCTGGTGGACACTAGTATTTATGTTTTTTTTTTTTTTTTTTTTTTTAATTCAACAAGCTCGAGAGACAAATTGCAGACTTTAATCCTTTTATCAAACCAATGAAGCAGCCAAAGAGGGAGTGAGAAAAGTAGCAGACTTGTTTTTCAGTTTGCATCAGTTGTTCCAAACCTACCGGCTCTGTTGATGGCGGGCCGCGAACCCTTTAGTGCACAAAGCCGTTTCCCTCCAAAGGGAATGTACTGCTGATTTTGTGGCAAACTGTCTGTCTTCATCAGCTGACGTCGTTGTTTGTCTCTAAGGATGGAGTGGACGGTCCTCAGGAAGTCTTTCTTACTCTCTGGAGAGCTAAGACAAAAAGAGCAGTATGTTCAAGTTAGAAACAATCACAAAAGGTTTTGACAGTTGGGCATTGAACCTTAACAGAAATTTTGTAAAGCGTGTTTACAATGTTTTCTGCCAGCTTTTACCTGCAGCAGATGTGAAAAGTCCTCTCAGGTCTCCCTTCAGATTCTGACCTCACATGAACAATCTCACACATGGCAGACCCCTCGGAATCTGAAATCAAAGAAAGTCATTTCAGCTGCATGATAGTAAGAAAACCCGTTCAGTGGCTGAGACCGATGAAAAAACCCTTCAGATCAGGACAGGGTTAATGAACCACGACAGACTCTGGGACAATGAACCAGAGTGAAGACCACAAGTTCCTGTAGGGCGACTTTTGACCCAAGGTTCACGCAAAAAGGGAATTTCACCAATATATCTGGCAACAGCCCATTATCTGCTTTGTCAACAACGTGCCTTAAGACTCTACATGAGTCTCAGAGGGTCTGTGGGAAAAGAACACAAGGAAACTACTACTTACTCGGGAGGTTGCGGACTTGGAGTGCATCTGTAGAGATCATGTGTCTAAAACGAAACAGGTCTCTTTCATCAAGGACCGAAGCTCTGTGAGATCCACCCTGTGACAACAAACACATGCTTGGATGATCCTTTTAAGAGCTCATTTAACATTTTCATTGACAGGAAAGTTCAGGAAACTACATATTTATGTGGTTTACCATAGGAATAGGCATATAAACTAGATGTGAAACCATCTTCAAAATAAGAATTTCCAGGATGAATTCTTCTACATGCAATACGGCTACAAAACTTACAAGAATATATTTGTAATTGATGATGTTTACAAAATTATAATGATTGTTTCAAAAGGAATTAATTAATGAACTCTGCTGTATTTAGAGATCTTTTGACAAATTAATTTAAGTTAACCACAAACACTCGTTTTTATATACAGATACCGGTACGCCTCGTTGAAAACTTTAGAGCAGTTGCCAAGTTTGCTAGCATTAGCGTACTGTTGTTAATGATGATTTACACAATAAAAGTATCCAAATCAGTTCTCTTCACAAATTATTTGCTGTTAAACAGTTCAACATCTGTGTTATTTTGTGATATAGATAACATGTTGTATACATATTAAACTTTGCTAGCATTAGCGGCCTGTTATTAATGGTGGTTTACACTATAAAAGTGCTGAAATCCGATCTCTTTATAACTTTATATCAGTCCCACAGATATTTTGTGATATAAACGAAATTGTGTAGATTTGAATAAACTGAACTCTAAAGATGTTAAGTTTGCTAGCATTAGCACTCTCTAGGGAAATTAAATATACTTTCTTTATTTGAGTTACGCACAAACATTAAGAGCATCATTAGGAGTTTTATCAATTGTAAATTTCTTTGTTAACTATTACCTCCATACCTCTGTTTCAAGAGATAGACAGTTTGGAGCCATAGATAAAACATAGATGACATCACTCTTTCTTTCCATAGTATCTTTATTTAACCCAACGCCAGCTTCTAGATCCAGTTGTGTTTTTATGATATTAAATGTGAAGGGTGCGAGACTGACTCTCTAAAAATGTATAGGACTATATCTATGTTTATTTTAGTTTTGTTCATTTCATAAATTTAGTTTCTAGTGAAATCGTTCAGCTGGGATCAGACTACTGGACTACATTTCCCATAATCCCCTCCACCAGCATCTAGTCTGTCATTGCTGAGTGTATTAGTCAGGTTGTTTGTCTCTCTTGTTATCTTGTGTATATGTTTGTTCATGTTTAATTGTGAAGTAGACTTAAAGAAAGGAACCGGTGCCAGTTTCAGGTCTTCACTCTCAAGTTTTGACTCCGTTTCTCTGTTCCTTGTTTAGCCCAATCAAGCCTTTGTTTCTGTCAAAATCCTTTTTTGACTGCACTTTAAATAAACCTTCCTTGTATCTTGATGAACAGACCTCTCCATTACACAGAATTATGTTTAAAAGACATTTAACACAATAAACCGTGATACTCGATGGATTATGTCCCATTGATTATCTTTTCACAATATAGTTTCATGTAATTTAATGTTTGCACAACAGACATTACTTTGGACATGTGAGTTTTACGGGGTTTAAGGAGTTTGTTTTTTGTGTGAGTGGTCAAACCAATAAATCATGTAAAAGAAAATGGCATCCTTATTCTGTTAAAATAAAACGGAATCTACACCTCTTAAAAGTGCTATACACTTCAAGCTTATGTCACGACTGTATTAATAAATCATAAAGAAAGAGGAAAAGCACTTACAATTTTTTTCTTGTGCTTGGAGCAGTCTTTGAACACAAAAACAACTGCTGTTCTGAAAACTGGGGGAAAAACAACCAAAGTAAGACACACAAAAACCAAGTCTAAAGATTCACAATAGAGATGCTTGGGGCATTTTCAGAGTAAGTATGTGACCTGGTCAAATACAGCTTCAATTGCAAACTGACCCATTTTTCTAACCACCGAAGGGTCTCAAGCAGAGGAGAACAAAGTATGCAACTTTAATGTCTTAAGAGCCTCACTACAAGGTGGTTCCTCTGATGCCATTGTGCCCAAAGACACAGCTGGCCTTTTCTGATGTAGGAAACACTAGTGCTGGGAGCGGACTTATGAATAAGAAAAGAGCATTCTATTTTGAGAAGAAATGCATGTTGAGTGCTCACCAAATGCAGCCAGTTCTGGGTCTCTCTTCCCCTTTAGCAAAGATGAAGGAGGATTGATCCAAACAATGGTGTCGTGCAATAAAAGATCCCCCATTGAAAGATCAGCAACCTGCAATCAAACAATACAGATCATTTAATGTATTATCACTCTTTTGTGAGTGTTGTATTTGTATCTATTTGTAGGAGATTTGTACTTCTTTCTTTTCAGAGCTCTGCTCACTGATGAGTTGGTCAAACACAGCTCCATATTCCTCATGAATCTTCTGCATTTCATTGATGTGACTGGCCACCTTGTTCATGGCTTTCATAGCAACTGTGAAAAGAGAAAGTGGCCAATTAGACAGAGATTCAAAGTACACAAACCAAACTGGAATCATTTGAATGTCCATGCATTAGATCTCTTTTCATTTATAAAAGTTTTTTTTTTTTTTTAATTTAAAGAAGCTTTAAAATGATCCACAAAAGGCCTGTGATTGGTCTGATTCGAATGCAGCCATGAACAGAGGACATGGCTTCACTACATGCATGGACCAGAATGCTGTCAACAGGAAAACCTTTCAAAAGGTCTGTGAAGACCACTCTGTATCACTTTCACAGGTGAACAATCATCTCCTGCGACTCATATCTGTGAGCAATGCGTTGTGCTCGGGTGGTCACCAATGTGGGAGGGCCACATCTTTCTCATCGTGCACACTTTTTCCTGTTTCCAAATGCTACCCCTCAACAATGACCTGTGTTTGTGGTCAGAAAGTATGTGACAAATAAAAGTTTGACTGGTTGATTTGATTTGATTTGAACGTATCTGACTACTTTTCTTCCCAGATCAGAATGTCTTGTGATGTTTTTCAGACTGAGGAACCACACGTGAAAGTGGCCCAGTTTGAATTAAAAAGTAAGGGTATTGAGTTGTTCAGATGGTCGAATATGGGCAAAAAGGGGAATTTGGGTGTGAAATGGTGGTATTGAACTCAAACATAAAGCTGCTCTATCTGAATTCCCTCTAGTTTGTGGAGGTCTGGTTCAGTACCAGTACCCCTAAGTCATCACTGGGCTTTCAGTCAGTGGCCCTTAAAATTATGGTGAAATTGAAAACGACATAATTTTTTCTTGTAAAAACAACTTTTTTTTTTTACAGTATTTCCAGTAAAACCGTCAATTTTTGTGCACCATTAAACGTAATGGCAGCTAACTTTACCAAAAAAGGCAAACGACTGTTCATTTGACCGTAATAGTATTTTGTGGAATACTAATTTTGGAACTTTTATTAGTCTTTAAAGTTGAGGAACATGCTCACATCTATGCTGTGTAGTCTACATGGAGATAAATTAGTATTTTAGTTGAATTTTGTTGTGTTCGATTGTCGTGCAGTTGATCAAACTTTAGCTCCAGCAGACAGCATTTCACAGAGGTGACTGTAAAACCAGTAGCATTGGCACACCCTTAAATGGTCACTCGTTTACGGTAACTAAGAAACGCGAACGTTTCTTAATTCCGCTAATGAATCACCATTTAAACATGTGACATTGCATTCTTTATTTTAAATATCAGACAATTGTCACTGTTATGAGATAATTATGTCGTTTTTACAACTTATTATGTCTTTATGAAATGTATGTGGCAGTAGTCACCCTACAAAATGCCCCTGGCATTGTAAAATAAAAAAATTGTAAATGCTAATTTTCTGCTCTTTTACGCCATTGCTTTCTTGATTAAATATTATTGTTGTGCAACAGATTCTTCATCTTGTCCCTTCATTAATCAAAGATGTGTACTTTGTGGTTTTCTTTTCTTTTTAAAAATCTCAAAAAAAAAAAAAAAAAAAACTCATGTGTCATTAGCACAAGCAAAATTTTCCATGACAAAGTCTTTTTCAAAACCAGTTCAAAAAGGAGCTGAATCATATTTCCAACGCTCTGTGCATGTGTGAATCTCCATATTTACTTACCATCCAGGTGGTAGTGCTCCTCACTTTCAGGGTCAGTGAGTGAGTGAAGCTCCCTCAGGAGCAGGGGGTATTTTAAGACTCTCTGGATGGGTTTGATCAGGTACGACTCCAGTGTGGAGGAATGCTGCTGTCGGGGGTTTCTCTCAGCCAGGAACGCTTTAAACTCGGGCTCTGTTTTAGCTGCGGTGAACAAGTGGAGGAGAAATGATGACACCCCTCAAGAATTTCATAAACGTTATGTCTTCAAGCTAAAAAAAGTATCACATTTCAAGGAGTTAACACGTTAAATTCTTTTACTGAGAGAGTATAGCCTGTAGCACATCAGAAAAGTGCATCAAAACCTAGAAAGCGTGCTTAATTTGAGCGTTTCAGTCATTGAAAGCCTTGAGGATCCAACGGCTCTTTTGAACATTAGCCATGCTAGATGCGCTAATGCTAGCATTGGTTGGTTGGAATCTAGTGCTGTTACCTTTGGTAAGGACCTTTGGGACTTTGGTGTGATTGGCGCAAAAAGCACTGTAGATCTTAAACCGGTCCGCATAGTACAGGAAGGATCCACCAAGAGAAAACAGGACTTTCTGGAAGTTTGAAGAATGTTTGGTTAGACTATTTAGCGAGTAGATTTTCCAAATATTTCATTTAAAATAACTGCACCTTGAATTGATCCACGCGTTCCAGTTTGTCTAAGTCTGCAACTAATCTCGTGCCATCTTCCAACGTTTTCAGAAACTCCACTTGGAATTCTACCATCTCTGCCAAGTTTCCAAACAGCACATCCAGCTAAGAGGAGAAAGTAGAAACTTTTTTTTAACCAATGCTACATTTGTTTTTAAATAAGAATGTGCTAGAAACATACAGTACGCTACAAACGTTTTCAGCAGGTGTGAAAAATGCCATAAACAAGCAACACATTCAGATATATAAATAATAATCTATTTTAATAAATGTTTATTTTTGTAAATTCACAAACTGCAAAGTGAGCCAACAAAAACACAGAGCACTTGCACAATCATGGGTGTTATTCGAATATTGGGATAACCCAATTTATCAAGCAAGGATTAAGCAAGTACAACGGAAAATGAGGCTTTATTTAGCTTTAAACACTTCAAATGTTAAACAGCTAAAAACTATGCTGGATACACAACAAGAAAGTTTTCTCTCTTTCTCGCTCACTCTCTCGCTCACTCTCTCTCTCACTCTCTCTCACTCTCAGAGTCAAGAGGAAAAAGGACAGATCCTCTTGGACAGATGCCTTGTGATGTAGCTTTCTGTTGTGATGTAATTTCCTGTTCTATCTTAAACATTTTTTTACAGAGGTTTGTAGGATCAGGTCTATGATGAAACATTTTTACCAAACAGGTGCTAATGATGATCAATGGCACACGTAGGTTGAAACACAGTCATGAACTGAAACAGGAACAGCTGTGAAGGAGGCTTGCGGCTGGGTGAAGAACAGTCAAACTCTACCATCAAGGTGGATAGATTGAGCACAGCAACAAGACGCAAGGTAGTTATGCTGCACTAAAATGGTTTCTCCCAGGCATTTCAAAGCAGACTGGTAGTTAAATATGTGTTCTTCAAGCTTTTTTGTAAAAAGTAAAAAGAAATATTGAGACTTGTGACGCACAATGCAAGACACATCAAGCTTAATACCCTTTGAAAAAAGAAGTCCAGAAGTGTCATCAGATTAGACGCAGGTATGCCCATCTAATGGCGAAGACATCTGAAGTGCTCATTGTGGACGAGTTAAAAAGTAATCATGCAATAAATCATTGAGATGTATTTATTCTACAGCAGGACTCCAGCTGAGTTTCTTCAAAAATCGTGTACAAGTTTCTAGAAGAATCGCTGTTGTTTTTAAGGCAAAGGTGGGGGTCGCACCTAATTTTGATTTTATTTTCCTTGGTCAATCGCTGCAATTTACACCATTTTAACACCTGCCTAAAATGTTTGCACAGTGCTGTACATCATTCAAGCAATGAGTATTAGTGATCATTAATACTAATAATACTTTAATTGTGTCTCACCTCCTCCTGAGAGAGGAAGCTCTCCTTCTGCAGGGGGTTCAGGTAGCGCTCTATCAGAATATTCAGGTCCTGTGAAGAAGCAAAGAGGAAGATCCATTTCAGAAAAGTGCAGAAAATACATAACTGTTTATAAATAAAACTTTAGGTTTTATACTATAGTACGAAGAGTTAGGAAAACCACAAAGGGGATCCTGACCTTCACATATGTCCTCTCAGTGTCCACCAGTTCACTGATGACTTTACGCAGTTTATCTGCATCCGAGAGCTGACGAGGAGTAAAGAGTCCGGGCAGGGGTGAGATTGGGCTCGGTACACAGGATGAAGAGGATGAAGAGGTAGAGGAAGAGGAGGAAAAGGACACGGGACCTTCGCTGGAACTCATTTCGTGAAGGTTCTGGCAGAACGCCGTCACCTGTTCTGTATTCTGTGAAGCCGAACATAATTTCAAGTGTTACAGACAGATAAAGGTACAACATATAGTACAACTTTTACTTAAACTTTTGATATCTTGTTTTAACCATGCTATAAATATGGAATTTGTTCTTTTAGTAAAATGCAACTGGTCTAATTGGATTCAATAATCTATCCTAAGCTTTGCTAAAATTGTATTCTCTGAACCGGAGCATGGCTAATCTGTTTAAAAAAAAAAAAAAACCCCGCTTACTTTCGCAAAAAAAGTGCAGTGTTCCTTTAATGCTCAACGACTTCACCTTCGAAGCAAATATTTGATTCTTGGCACAGACAACAGCATATGTGCAGCCATAAACCATCCACTGAGACACACAAACGTCACTTTAACTGCTTCTGAACCAACAAGACATTAGAAAGACGTCTCTCTGGTGCTAAAGTTCATTTCATGTTTTACGTAGCTACAACGTTGTTTGTTGATGAATCTTCATTTTTATGGGTTAGTCACACTGTATAAACTCCCCAATCACGTCCAAATAAACTTTTTTAAGGAACTGTATTGTGGACGGTCTCTTAATAGATGCATGTACATGTGTTGATCTCTCAAATATAATCTCACGAGTGAATAAGGTAGAAAAAGTTCACCAAATGCTGTAATCATATTATGCAAAAATGCATGAAATTAAACCATTTGTATTAAAAACCTTTCATGTGGCTCAATCAATAGAGCGTGGAACTAGCATTTCCAGGATTACGGACTTGAACCCAAGGGAAAGCAAGACCCTTTGTGTTTACTTCTTGAAACATAAGTTGCTTTGGTTTAAAGTATGCGCCAAAAGCTTACGTTTAAAAGGAAAAATACATTTATGTGAGAAAAGATAATAGTAATATGATAAATTAAAGCTGCAAGCAGCGATCAAAGGGCTCAAGCACCTCACACCTAAACACCCCTTGAACAATTTGTTGCACTACCTTTTTGTAGCTGATGGTGTTCCAAATTCCAAATATATGCTTTAATCTCAGTCTAAAATAACATTATACATTAGGGTATTTCATATGGCATTATAACAGCCACCATAGTTTGATATATAGATATGTTCACACACTGAGTCTTAACACATATGGCAAATTTCATCCCAATCTGACACTGTTTGGTTGCATTATAACAACTTCCTGCTTCTTGGCGAAACATCAAAATTCAACCAAGACCAGTTTTTCAATTTAACATTCTTTAGATGAGACTATCAGAGTTTGATAGTTATCACATTTAATCTCTAGAAGGAGTTTGTTAAAGTAGAAAGGCACAGAATTGTAAAATAAGCGACTTCCTGTCAGTTTTTTAACCTTGGTCCAATGGATTTTATTGTAGATCTTGGTCCCTTAAATAAGAGTTCCAAATGTCATTCAAACACAGCAGTACAAAACAGCAGAAATGCATTTTTAAATGTGTTCAGACATGGACCATTGACCCACATTGTAAGTTTGAACCTCATCGGACATTGCATAACTACAAGTTTGGCGAATTAACATCCCATGTGCCTCAAGATGAGACTGATGGAGTTTGGAGATGAACAGATAAATCGATTTTGTTGATTTTGGAAGGGAGTTCAACATTCCTTATATTTAAGTCTTTGTACCCTACACGTGTGCAACATTTCATTGACTTATGACAAACTGTTTAAGCACCATAACCTGAACTGATTTGGGTGGTGCTATAGAGCCATTTTTTCACCCCAAACAGACATAACTTCCACCAGTTCTGACATGTACGAAGTTCAGTAACCTTTCGAGCACGTTTAGGCCCTCAAAAATGTGCCAAAATCCTGGAAACAATAATTAAGATAGGGTTCTACGTACCTTTGGTGCTCAAGCCCTAATTAACACATGGCTAAAAATGAAACACCTGACCAGGAAACGTTTTGATTGTGCATCTTGATCAGATTGAGCACGCCCATGCAAGTACTCAGAGAATTCCGAAGTTAGAAAGAAACCAGTTTGACGCACACAGATTCAACAGCTTTAAATACACTTTGAAAAAACTAAGTTGAGTAAACTTAACATTTTAAAGAAAGCAGCTGAAAAGGAATGTTGATACTGCTGGTTGATGTCAAGTGTACAAAATTAAGAACACATGAGTTCAGATAAGATATTATATAATTGTATATAACTGTTATAATGCACAAAAAATGCAACCCATCAAACTTCAAGATGGCTGAGTGAAATTTAATTAAACCATCTGTGTGATAATGATTACAAGAGGTCTTGTGTCAGATCTCCAAAAGAAACAGCTCGTCTCCTTGGGAAACCTGGCACCATTCAGGAACATGGCAAATAAAAAACGGCCGAGAGGGTACATCTTGCACTTGGCAAAAAAAGATTTCAGCTCCACACCCTTCAAAACACAAAAACACACCCACAAACTTGTCTATTAAGATAAAAAAAGTTAACAGATAAATATTTTAACACCAAAAATACTATTACCATCTACATAAATGGCACAACCTTGTACAAAATGGCAGATGTCAAACTAACAATGTAAAAACTCACATCACAGGTGGAGTTTAAAGCATGATGTGGGGAACAGTATGATGCTCAGGAGGAAGTGGAACGGACTCACTCTGACAGCATGAACAGAGAACAGATGAGGCTCCTAGCAGAATGAATGCCCTCCGTTAAACACATAGTGACGACCTGACGAGCAACCAACACATCTGAACATGCCTTAACCAGCCTGGACAACCTGGTGAGAGGTGGAGCAATGCAAACAGATGGAAGCAGAGTGCTTCAGTGCTTTTCCTGGTCAAAAGCCTGATTTTTCGGAAAGATCTAAAGCATGTCAACGATTTGGTCATTGGAAAAAAAAGCTCTACAGTAATGCACTCAATAAATGAAGCACACAATGTTAATTTTTTCACTTTGTCTTAAAATGTTTAACAAAGCTTGCGTGGGGGGTAGGGGGGGTGAGACTATTAAGTAATTAGGCATTCCTTTAGATTTATCACAAAATTCGTATTGCTCTTAAGCCACCACCTGTAAAGTCAATCTAGTGTTTGCATTTGAACATCTGAATGATTCAGATAAGAACTAGGTGGAAGATAAAATGGAAATCCAGCTTTACTTGCCATGTTTGGAGAAGTGAAGAACCCACAAACATCATCTTCACCATAAAATACAGATAGAACAATGGGACCACGTCAAAGAGACGACTTATGGGATGAGCAGTCAAATTTAGGGTCATGGATGTGAAATCCACCATGACAATGACCCGAAACAAAAAGCCAAAACAAACCAAGTCAGCCTTCAGAAGTTAATCAAATAAAAATATATGCAGAAGGTTTACGACTGTAAGAACCTGCGAAGTGTGGGACAAAGATGGAAGGAGAAGCAATGAGCTTCAGTGCTTTCAGGGTCAAAGAACACCAGGTTGATCTAAAGTACGGCAACGATTTGGTCACTGGAAAAACAAGCTCTACCGTAATGCCGTAATAAGCATCCGGTGTTAATTCTTTCAGTGTCTTCAAAAAGTTTAACAAAGCTTTTGTGAGGTAGGGGTTAAGTAATTATGCATTCCTTTAGATTCTACTAAAGTTTGCCTTGTAACATCTGAATTATTCCGAGGAGAACTAGGTGGAAGACAAGATGAAAATGTTTGGAGAAGTGAAGAAACCACAAATATTACACCCACCATAACATACAGGAAGAACAATGGCACCACATCAAGGGACGACATATGGGATGTGCAGTCAAATGTAGGGTCTGGATGTGAATTCCAGCATGACAATGACAAAGACAAGACTAGGCGGCCTTCAGACCTTAATTCCATAAAATATGAAGGTTTGTGAAGGTTTGTAAAGAAACATCCAACATTTTGACTGTCAACAAGTTATAAATGTATGTTTTGTGAAGGGGTCAAATCCTTATGATAGGTGCAAATCAATTATGACTTTTAAAAAAAAACTGCTGTATTTTTAGTCTCTTGTTTTTTAAATTAAAACCCACAATTAAATTAATGTACCGATCATTATCGCGGGGTCACTTTCTCATGTCCTGGACTCCAAGTCATTAAATGCCTGTATTTTACATAATTTACACAAAGAACACATTTTTCTTTCTCTTGTCAAAAGGTTTACTTCATCTTTTATAATTATTTTAATAACATAAGCTGTTTTACAGTTCGGATTAGAAGCTAGTCTGGTAAAACAAGCCAGTGTTGACGTTGAAGGTCTTAAAGGGTTAACCCTTACAAACACTCATAAACTCTCCTGTGAAACATAACCCAGCGACATGTAACAAACTAAGCCACTAGATATGGTGTACGGAACATACAGAGAGCATTACAGCACCATGATATGATCTGTTACATAATACTGCTTAACTCCTACACACAAAACAAAACACACTCGTGCTCACCAACTGCAGCATGTCATAGATGGACTCCGAGGAGTGTTTGGAGCTCCGCTGTCTCCAAAGTACAGACATACTGTCCGTCAGAGGTCAGAAGTCAGAGCAGGGCGACCACACTAAAAACACAGGAAGTGCCTCCACCTCCAGCTTATCTGTCCTCTAAATGTGTCACTACCTGACAGTGAGAACCAAAGCGAGCAGAAACAGACACGCTTAGACCTTCGTCTTCACTAGCACTTCCACCAAAGACTCGCTGTAAACATGCCACCTCCCTCCTTTCCCAGAATCCTTCCTTATAGTACTGCGGTGCTTGTCTGAGCTGGTTTATCGCTGGATGGACAGAATGGAGATCTGACAGCTGTGGCGGTACAGTAAACACACAGGGAAAAAGAGAGGGAGAGCACTGGAAAAAGAGAGAGAGAAAATAATAGTAATCTTGTCTGCAGCAGAAGGAGGATGGGATGGGGAGAGGTGTGTGTGGGGGGGGGAGCCAAAAGACTCATCACAGCTGGAAAAATCACATGCAAGCAAGCACATTCACATTCAGAATTACACAAGGATTCTTCTTTTCCTGAAGAAAGTACTGAAAATCTTCAAATGAACTTGTGATGGCACAAAAATCATTAAAAAAAAATGTTTTTTTCTCTGTAGCTTTTTTTTGATTTCACTACAAACGGAGGGCAATTAAGCGTGACAGGAAGTGAGGAGGAGAAAGAATGTGCTGGGATTGGAAAGACAACCCTATCCACCACACATACACTCTTTATTTTGACGCCAAAGAAATACAAAACAGGAGAAATTGTGCTCTTGGATTGCCCCTCATCAACCTACAAGTCATGGCCTTATCATGCACCAAAACCCGCCAAATGGTGGTTGTTGGTCAATAGTGGGCGCCAGGGAGCTGCCCTACCACCCACTTCCCCTTGGCCTTAATGTTAATAAGACTTAGTGTAGAAAATAAAAAATAACTTTTCAAGTTAAGCCCTTTTTCAATCTGTAGCTTCTGATTGGTGCCTTTAACTTGTGTGCACTTTGGTTTTTGGTGACATGGCAGATTGGGTGTCTTTTGTTTTGACCCTTTTGCTTAATGTATTAGTTACATTCAAAAGTCGCCATCGAATCCTAGAAATGGCAATTTTTGTCAGGCTACTACCAAAACATACTTGCAGCCAATCATCTGAGAGGGGATTATGGGTTAGCTATACACGCCGGATGTTTTTAGACTAGTTTTACATTTAAAAACAACATCTGAATTTAAAATATTTTCCAGCAGCATCTGTGTGAAAACAGAAGACTGAATACCAGTTCCACCTACACCCCATTCAGGGGAAGATTCATGCCCTAACCTGCTCAATCTATCCGCCGAGCTCAGGAGGATCTAAGAACACTCAGAAGAAACTCTGTGGCAGAGAAGCTAGCAAACAGGCTTCAGTGTTTTGGGTTTTTGCATTGAAGATGAGCTCACAGATGACAGGAAAAGGAACATTTCCTCTTCAGGAAAGCATGAAGAGAAATTCCCTCATCAATCACTGAAATCGACTTCACAGCAAGAGAAACTGAGCTGGAGTCTTTCATGCAGTTCAAAACAACTAGTACTTCACTCAAAGGAACACTACATTTAAAAAAAATCTTAACATCTTAGCACTGTTAGCTTAGCTTAGCATAGATCGTTGAATCCAATTAGACCAGAAGCGTTTCATTTCAAAGTAAGAATAGTTATTAAAAACTATTTCAAAGACTTTTTTGTTATTTAAAAGTACTTTTTGAAAAACAAACTTGGTTTTACTATAAGGCTGCCATTACCGGCATGTAATTAGTCAAAGGTCATGTGATTATGGCAAGCTAAGATAGTAAGTCCCACACTTTTACCTCATATCATAAACAAAATATCTGAATCTTATTGTTTGAGATAGAACAGGAAGTTACATCACAACAGGAAGTTTCAATACAGCAGCACTACTACCCTTTCCTGACCTTCTTTTGATCTCAGTGCAGCATGTTTAGTAAAATAAAGCAGAGTTTTCAGTTAAATCTTCTTAAACCTTGCTTCCAAAGTCTTCTGTAACAGGTTATAAACTAAAATTCAATAACAATCTGCTCTCCTAATTCTTTTTGCTCCAAGAAGACAAGGCACATTTTGTTGTCTTTCACATTACAACCCAATCTGTAGTCTATTTATGTAACATCAGGCATGCCTCGTCTTTTACAAATGTGCCAATGGTTGCACGCAACACTCCCTGAGCAGTTGGTGACATTGCATCAGAGCTTATGATTTTTCACAGAATAGTTTCAGACTGGGACTTTTTTATCATTTTTTATCACTTTTTATCATTTTACATGTTGCCGACCCTATATTGCGACCTGTTTACCATAGCAACCATTTTGACATCCCTTTCTTAGCTGAGCAAAATCGTATAAATGGGGTTTGCTTTATATTACTCATATTGGAATGTGGAAGTTTGCACGATATCACTGACTCCTCCATAGCAACCAAAAATTCTACCGTGGCAACCATTCCATTTTGCTAATACAAATCCAACATCAATCCATCTGTTTTTTTTATACTATTATTATTATTATTGTTATCTTATTGCTAATATCATATATTATTATTATTATTGCATTGGATTTTCATTTGATGTTAGTACATGATCGAATTATAGGAGTCAAGTTTTAAATAAGAAAAATACCAGAGCTGAAAGCCATGGATGTCAGACCCCAAGGAGCGCTGCATAGATTCCAAAATGGTAAAACTCTTTTTGGTGTAATAGCATATTTGTTTTGGTAAATTCAGAAGCCAATAATCGAGACAATGTTGCAAATATCAGACAGTCTACCAAAACTCTGGGTATTAGTCAAAATGGGGTGAGATTTTACGCGTATTTAAATGTAAACATTAACTCCCAGAAATCCCCTACCCTGCCTTCGGTGCACTAAAAAGATGACAAAACCCCTGCTTATCCACTTTAACCGAAAACTCACTTCAAACACAAGCTTAACCTCTGAGCATTTACAATAGAAAATTTCAAAGGGTGCAGGTTGTAACATGCACAAATCGTAGCCGTGCTTAATCCAATCAAGAATAAAAGCAAGAGAGAAAGAGAGGAGAGGCAAGCTTATGTGAAAAGTCAATATTTGCTCAGTTAACAACCCAAATCCATAACCACGCATTCATATTCCTCTCCAGAGGGCAAAACTGTTCCGCTAGCTAACCTTGCATTGTAAATATGTCTAGAGACTGGCAGGGGGAAGGAGTTTGAAGGGTTTTAGCGTGAGGTTTCACCACCTCCTGTGAAACCCATGCAGTTATAATCAAGTCTGCAAAAATAATGAAGTCCTCCTGTCCTTTGTCTTCTATAGGTTGTCTGTTTCCTCCGGCAGGTTTCTACATTATTTATGAGAGTTAAGCGAATCGAATCAATGTGCATAATCAAGCAATTAGAATGCAGGGCTAATTAAATGAGATGTCCTCCTCTTTCCCCCTCGTCTCAAAGCGAGAAAAGAAAATATAAGTGACGTGAGATAATAGCGATAACCAGCCGTGTGATTAATATTGGAAGAGAGAGAATGAGGGACAATTAATCCCATGATGAACGAGTGGACGCACTGCCAGACACTTCGACCACCAACAAACAGAATAAAAGGTAGAAAAAAAGATGAATACGTTAACAGGATAAAATGTTAATGTGAGTGAAATATTACAGAAAGCCATGTATCTGCAACAGATGGCATGCTGGGGGAGTACACTCGGTACAGATAAGGACAGACAGAGAAAAAATACAAAAGGGCAAACAAAAAGAAGAGGTGAGAAATCCGGTTCAAAAACAATCCACAGAGACCAAACTCTACAGAAGTGTAAAGCATCTATTACGCACAAAAGAAATAATGAATCCTCACTACAAACCATTTACCAAAAAGAAGTCTAAACACCCCTTCACTCATTTCCTGAACTAATTGCACCAGCAAGAGACACCATAAGCAAGACCAAGACCCATATACGGACACCATGGACAAAACTGTAGATCCAAACAAACCGGTGACGAGCTTGGCCTCAAAACCTGAAAGATCTGCAAAAGACCGGCAGTTATAAGAATATCTGACCCCTGCTATTTTGTTTCTGTAACGAATATTAACGAGAGTTTTGTTATTTTATGCAATAAAACAAAACGTCTCTATTCTTTGAAAAATCGTCAGTGTATCGATTACTTGTTTGCCTCACTCTGCCTATATACACCAAAAAAATGTAGCTTTGAATTTTTAACATGAAACGTTTCTCTTGAAAACAGCAAACGCAGCTGTAACAGAGTGATTTTAGGTAAATATGTTGTTGAAATAAGCCGCCAGTTTCATGGAAGAAACTCAGTGCATTTAGGGATTTGGACATGGTCAACTATGTGCTGCAGTTCAAACCGAAGCATCAGATGGGGGAAGAAACTGTGATGGAGCAGGGTCTACTCATCACAATTTTTAAAATACTAATTAATGTTAAGTGGTGCAAGCTGATTTAAATGAGGTAATCAATTGACTCAAGGTCCCGTGACCAGAATCTTCCATTTTCCCATTCCAACGGGGGGAGTTCTTAAAATTCTCTGTGAAAGAGACATGAATATAATTTAGTTTATGTAAATTGTTGTTTGCCCAAATGAGTAATTGTTGTTTGCCAATGTTGACGTAAAACATATTGTGTAAATCTGAATTTCATTTTGTTTAAGGATGGACGTTGTTTTCTTGGGTGTAAAAGGTTAACATACTTACCTGCTGATGGTTCGACCCAATTTGAGCTCTCCAATAAAAGAGCTCAAGTTCATTCAGTCTGGAGGAGAGAGCGGGAGACAACAGACTGGTTTTGACTCCCTTGAAAAGTGTGAGGTCACCTTATACAGTGATGGAACATTGTGCTTAGCTCTGCTTAGAGCTTATAGACTCCTTCCTCATTTTATTGCTGGATCCACCTCTGCTAATCCTATAGCAAGCTTTAGCTGACCCAGTTTAGTAGAGAGGTTTTTGCTGCTGAGCATAATTTTCCTTTTTTATTTAGCAACAGTGTTTTGTTTTGTAAATAGTTATGTTTGGTTGTTGTTTTGGTTTATCCCACTGGTAGCACAATAAAACATCTGAAATTCCTCCTTGCCTCTACCCCAGTCCAGTTCTTTGACCCTTGGTATCCCACATTACGACAGAAACGTGATGTAAGTGACTTTCAAACGTCGTTTGGTGCCAAACGGGCTGGTTTGAGTATTTTCGAAGATATCGAGTGAGCAGCGGTTCTGTGGGTGCAAACGCCTTGTTCATTCCAGGGGTCAGTGGAGAATGGCCAAACTGTTTCGAGCTGAGAGAAAGAGAACAGGAACTCAGTTTACTGCGCGATGCCATCATGTCGATATGGACCAAACCTTCCGAGGAATGTTTCCAGTACCTTGCTGAATCGATAAATACAGAGGCTGTTCTGAAGTCAAAAATGGGTGCAACCAAGTACTTGAATGGCGTACCTAATAAAGTGGCCAGTGAATGTAATCTTAAAAAAAAAAGTGCAGATTTTACCTACCTTGTTTGTGGGAACTTTGTGAACAAGTTAAAATGGTTGTGTGTGCATATAGCATTCACAAAGTTTGCAGCTTTATTATTAATCTATAAAACTATTAAGAATTTATCTGCACTAACGCTATAGTTTGTAAAAACAGAATGTTTACGTTTCCAATCCAGTGTGATCTTGACCTCAATCATCCCCTGTGTGTCTTCACCATCACTCTGAGCAACTGTGTGAATAACAACCGGTCTTCCCATCTGCCCGATCACATGACGCAAATGCCAACAGACAGAAAATACAACCTCTGCCTCCACACTCGCACATTAATACAGGAATTGAGCAAGAAACTGGTGTCACCTGCTCAGTGTTTCCAACCCAGACACTCTGGTAGAGGTCAGACAGACAAAAAAGGCCTCTCTAACCTTGTGTGCTGCGTGCAGTTCATCCTCCAGGCTGTCAGCGGGGCTTCCAGCAAGTAGATTCACCCTGTCATCACATGTGTCGTCAGGGCTATGCAGCACCAGACCGAGGCCTTCATCCAGGATGTCCTCTAGAGGGAGCAATGGAGACAGAGAGGAATTAACCAAAGTTTAGCATTTAAACCTAAACTAAAGTGCATTTCAGGTAGAATCTCAAGGATTCATTTTTCTAGAAGTGTCAATGACGTGAAACAATGTATAAAATATGCAAAGCATTTTACCCTGACTCTGAGAAAAGATGTCAGTGCTGAGTTCCTGCGTCCCATCCGAGCGGCGGGGAGGAAGCGGACACAGCTGGCGAGTCTCGGTGGAGGGCAGCGAGCTGACAGTCAGGGTGAGAGAGGGCAGAGAGAACGCAGCCTGCATGTCTGCCATCTCCAGAGCGCCAGCCGCCTTACTGTTCAACTTCAGAATCTCATCCCCTGCTCGGAGCCCTGAACGCACAAAAGCTCAAGCTGAGTTCCCAGAAGATAAAAGTGTTCCTAAATTAATGTTACAGTTTTTCAAAAGGCTTTATATCTTTCAGAACACCAAAACAGAACATGATTACATCATCTACGCCATTAAAAATAGATTTGTTGTAAATGTGGCAGAATAAGAACAAACGACAAAAGGCTCTTGGGAGCTCCTCCCCTCATTTATTCACAATTAACACCACATCAGCTGCTCAATTAGCTTCCAATAGCTCAGTTAACACTCATTAGGCACAACTGCCATTTTTAATTGATTACCAGCCCCACAAAACTTGCAGGAACTACATATCCCTCTGTCTCTGAGCTTTTATGAATGCTTTATGGGTTTCCACACATGCACACACTGCCTGAAGTGTGACCCAGTTTTATATGAAGCAAAATGTCAGCTGTAATAAAGCTTTTTTTATCAGATGGCTTGGCATTGCTTGGGGCAATGGGGTGATGATGAATGTGATGTCATCAACAAGCGCCCCAAGTGATGCGTGTCCAAACTGTCCTGGATTTGATGTTACCTCAAGCGACTTTTTTGTCATATACATTTGTTTCTTTTGGTTCGGACATCATATGGTTAGAGTAAATCAATGTTGTCCTGCTGTCTCTAAAGTTCAGGTTCAGGTAAAAACAGAAAAGTCAAAGAGTTTAACACTTAAATTCTGAAGTGGAATTATGAAGCATAGAAGCATACTACAAAGTTCACATACTGTGCAGAGCGGCCTCTCTGAAGTGAATAGAAAGAGCCGGCTCTCTAACCTGTGAACCAGATATCTTGCTCGGATTGGTATGTGGAATGGGCAGAGTTACAGAACACATACTCGTTCTTGTTCAGTAGCCGAATATTTTTCAACACTCATGTTGTGCATAACAAGTAGGTGTACTTATAAACATTCATCTTTACTCGTATACACTAAAATCTGCAATTACAGATTTATTGATTTTGCATCTACAGCGGCATATGGAGGAAGTCAAATGTCAAACCTGGGATGGCTGCAAACATTTTCCAGTCTAGATTCAAAACGTGTACTTGACAATTTGCATTGTGAAATACCTCTGTATTTCTATATTTCAGTGTATTGTTGACATAGCTACCAAACATTTTACCATAGCAACCAATTTGGCATATCTCTAGCTCAGCTCAGGAAAATCATAGAGACATGGAAGTTTGCTATTTTTACTCATGTTGATTTGATGAAAATAATGTTAAGTTGCTGTTCCCTCCATAGCAACCAAACTGTTTATCTTAGCAACCAATTTTCCATATACCTATCTCAGCTTAGGAAAAATCGTAGAGACGTGGCGGTTGGTTATTTTTCAGTATATAGACATAATTAACATTATATTAAGTCAAAGTCCCCTCCATAGCAACCAAACTGTTTACCTTAGCAACCAATTTTCCATATACCTATCTCAACTTAGGAAAATCGGAGAGACATGGCGGTGGGTTATTTTTCAGTATATAGACATAATTAACATTATATTAAGTCAAAGTCCCCTCCATAGCAACCAAACTGTTTACCTTAGGAATCTCAGCTTAGGAAAATCATAGAGACATGAGGATTGGTTTATGTTTCTCTTTGCGATATTGGCATCATTTTAAAAATAGCGCTAGTTTTAAACGGCACTATGACTATAACGTCAAAGTGCACGCACATTTTAACCATCTAGCTGTAATTGTGACTTGATTGCTACCAAAAGTCAGACTGAGGAAGATTAGGCTCTACTGAAGGCCCAAGAAACAATTACAAATGCAATTTTTAGAGAAAATCAAGTTTAACTGAGAAAAATCTGCCCTTTTGGTCATTAATGAGCAGAAAGACCTCAACAGGGTTTTCTAAGAGAGCTGAATTTAAAGGACTGGCTCACTGTCGTGTTCAGGTAGACATTCCACTACCCAAACCCAAACTATGCAGTAAGTTCTGCAGAATTACCGGTAACTTGAGCAAAAAAAAGTACATACTGGCCTACTGCATGATTCTGAATGTATTTAGTTTTACCAAGTTTTTAATTGAATCAGATTGCATTATAAATTGCAATAATAATTCAAATTGCACACGAATGTAAAAGTGTAAGCAATAATAAAAGCTAAAGCTGCATCACTAATTAAAACTGTCTGCGACTTGACTGGATTTGCAGGAACAGGGCGCGTCTGAAAGCATTGCTTTTAATGATCGCATTCACTTGGCACAGATATCACTGGCGGTATGTAATAGTTTTAATTTGCTCCTCCTGGTAATCCAGTGCTCATGTGAAGCTTTTTAATTGATTTCCCTCCAGTCCAGTGGAGATTTGGGTCAGTCAGGGCAGTTCGGGCTGCTCATATCCCCTGGTCATTTCTCAGCAGTTTCTCAGGTGAGGAACACACTGTGAGAAAACTGGCATCAGCATTTCATTTGGACACATTTCAGGAAAAAAATGATGACTTAACATAGAAAAATTCTGTATTATATTTAGTGTGACCATCCTTTGCCCAGCAGCAATTCTTCAGGGTACACAGTTTTGGATGGAACTCGGCTGGTAGGTTGTTCCAAACATCTTGGAGAACTGACCACGGATCTATTGTAGCTTTCTCACATCATTCTGTTAATTCATGACACTTCCAGACACACTCGATGAAGTTGAGATCGAATCTCTGTAGAAGACTGTCCATAATAAACTTGGCTGTGTGTTTGGGATCATTGCTGCAGAATACATTTTGAATCGTTGTCTAGGAGAGACCTTGTTAATGCAGCATGACTACATTGTGTTTTGTTGCTGTACAAACTGTGTTTTAACCTCACTTTGGTAGCAGAGTGTGACTGTTCCTCACACATCTAAAGCCTCTTACACAACTGTTCCTATTTCAGTCCATGACTGGATTTCCTCTTATCCACTAGCAACACCAAAAAATGACTTGATTTGTCTTTTTTTTGGTCTTTTAAAAGTAATCATTATTCATACTTATGAATTTTTTTTTATCATGTATATTGAAAATATTCCTACTGAAATATCCAGTTAGCTTTACTTACAAAAACATACAAACTATTTTAAATCATCCCATCTTCCTCATATTTTTCCTCCAAACTGTTTGTGTTTTAATGAAGACCACTATGTGCTGAGGCCCATCACACACCTTTGGCAAATGCCAGACCTCCAGCTTTCACCTCAGTGATATAAAGCTGCTGGCCTCCGTCCTCCTCTACCACCACCACCGAGAATCCTGTATATAGGAGAAAGAGTGATGAATTACTGGAAAAAGGAACAAAAGACTGCAACAAAAGCAGAAATAAACTGAACAGAACTGTTACCGTAGCCTATGGCGCAGGATTCATCTCTGTCAAACTGGATTACTTTAGTTGTCTTGGCACAAATTTCGATTTCCTTGTAGAGCTGAGCAAAGGAAGAGAGGGGGAGACCGAGACTGATTGCATTTGTTGGATGTAAGGTTCATTTACAGTGTGAGCCAGAAAAGGCTTCCATGCATCGGGAAAAAATGTCTTAGTCTGCTGAAAATTCATGGTGTGTCGAAGAACGCTAAACACAAATCATCTCAATCTCCAGAGAGAGCCTGCGATGATCTGAGGCTTTGATCCTTTCTGGGAGAAAGTCAAGTCTCCAAAGACATGAAAAACACAAAGAGTCTTCATCATCTTAAAAGAATGACCACAATAAAAGAAAGTAAATTAGCTTTTGAGGTTATGGAGTCCTTGCAGAGGTGGTTTTCTCCAGTCTACATGCAGCATGGGGATTGAGGAACTGTGCATAATGCAGTACATGCATCTTCTCCATAATTCATAACATATGCAGCAGCTTCTTGTCAGCAGTGTCGGGGAGATTTAACTAGCTTTAACCTACATTACAGTCAGGACTTTAAACTTTATTCTACGTGTGGCACTTTTGCAGAGCGTGTCAAAGTCTAATGATTTCCCCCATGCTGTGACCACCAACTGCTCTCCGCTGTCTGGGACTCAGAGTAGCCTCTGACAGCCCCATTTCTGGGAGACTCACCAGGTCACAAAGGTCCTCTTCTGGCTTCGGGACATAAAGTTGGATTTGATTGTCGATGAGGAACTTCAGTCGTATATAGTGCTTGGAATGATCCAGTCTATGAACCTGTAAGATTACAAAGATTGCAGTATTTTTTATTTTTCCTGGTGAATATGAATCTGAACCTGAATTTGTCACGATGTTCAACACTCTGAACAGCAAAAAAAAAATGTATAAGAGCCATAAACATAAATAATATACACTTTTTGCTGATTTTAAAATCCATAAATGTAATGCTATGTATGTTCCGACAGAGAAGGTTATGATACAGACAAAATAACAGGAAAATAAAGCTAGATGGCTAAAATTTGTACACAAATTGGCACTTTTGCTTGTAAAAGTATACCTAAAATGTAGTGGGGTAAAAAAAAACCCATGTCTCTGAGACTTTTCTAAGCTGAGATAGAGATACGGCAAATTGGTTGCCATGTTAAAAAGTCTGGTTGCTATGGAGGGGTCAGTAACGTCATATAATGCCCCTCATGTCACTTTGAGTGATATAGGCTAACCCGGATGTCACTATGATTTTCCTGAGCTGAGATAGGTATGCAAATCCCGGTTGTGGGGGGAACAGTTTGGTTGCTAGGGTGAACAGTTTGGTTGCTAGGTATTTTGCATGATTTTCTCTTTTTGAGTTTGACCCAAACTGAGTCATTGTGGTATTAGCAGAAGCAAAACAGGGATGGGTAACACCACGGGTTTGGTTTCGGGACATGAGCGTAATTTTTGACCCTACGCTCCTCATCTCGAGAAATCAAAGTCAACCACAAATGCTAACATGCTAACTTTAAAAGTGTTCAAATATTTTTAAAGAGAAAAAGGCTCAATTGAACAGACCCTGGCTAGGCTAATTCACTTTAATAAGATATTAAAGTGAATTTAATACACAGTGCTACTAAAAATCTATAGTCTAGTCAAATATTGGTAAATGATTAATAGTACCTCTCTAAACATCAGTATTTAATCTATTCTTTTATTTATGACCATGTTAAATTGCTACAGAAGAAGCATATGTTATGTTCATCTTTTAATAATTTATCATAGAGCTTGACATGAAGCAATTTTAAGATTTAAGGCAATAACTTTGTTTAATCTAATGCACTGTCTGAAAGACAAGCTTGTATATGACTCATAGATTTAAAGATACGCTAGTGTAGTGTAGCGTAATTGCTCAGATGGTGTTCCTGCGTGAGGTTGGGAGTGTTTGTTTGCCAGAGGACAGTTTTTTGAGACCTATGGATAGGAGGATTGCTCTGAGAATGGACAAGGACAGAAGCTGAGAGTGGAATAATAAAAAGATCAAATAATTCATCGACACATTATAGCAGCTTGCCTTGGGAAACGGCGACTTCTAGAAGTTTCTCAACAACAGGGCTGAGTTTCATGTTTTTGGGAAATCAGACACATGATCTGTTAGCTGTAGGATTACTCAGCTTTGATGATGTTGTAGTGTTATGTTTCCAGTTCTTTGTTGGTGGTGGTCTGCAAGATGGTGTTATAGTGAAACTTGGAACTTGTTTGTTAAATAAATACACAGAACAGCTGACGCTTCTGTAGCTAAGGTAACACTATAGGATAAAAGGTGTCACATCGGACCACACAAAAAACAATATTTTACTGTTAAAATAGGCAGTCAATAATTTGTTAGACTTCAAGAGGTCAATTTGTTCTAAATCTGATGTACAACATATTTACCTTGCACAGTGCCTCCAGAGCTTCCATGGCTGTCTCCCCAGGGTGTATGATGGCCAGAACTGGTCGATCATCAGGTAAAGAGACCCAGGAAGGGGAGTGGTAATCAGGTATCCAAACTTCACTCTCGGCCTTGTGTTGGGGGAGGATCACAGAAGCCTCCTTCTGCTAAAATATAAGTGGATTACAGCTGTTAATACAATATTACGTGTGTATCGTATTTCTTTACATTCAAGTTTTTTCTCTGTGAGATTGCCCAGAAGAACTGTTTTATATATAAACATTAAACATTAAAAAGTTTAATTGATTAATTCTTGTTTATTGTTTATATATAAAACTTGAATGTTTTTAGTTTTATTCTAGATTTTATGGAAGACCATTTTTGCCAGGTTTAAAGAATTGTTTTAAAAAAATTCAAAATTGTAGGATACAAAAGTTGATATTTTGAGATAAAAAAAAAAGTCAAAATTTTGAGATAAAAAAAGATCAAATTTTCTGATAAAAAAAGTCGAAATTTTGAAATTTGAAATAAAACGTTGAAAATTTGAAATGTAAAGATCCAAAATTTAGAGATAAAAATTTTACATTTTGAGATTAAAACTCAAACTTTTGAGATAAAAAGTTGATATTTTAAGATAAAAACTAAAAATTTTGAGATAAAAAGTTGAAAATTTGAGATAAAAAGTTGAAATTTAAAGATCCAAAATTTAGAGATAAAAATGATGAGATAAAAAGTTGATATTTTGAGATAAAAAAAAAGTCAAAATTTTGAGATAAAAAGAAAAAATTTTCGGATAAAAAAGTCGAAATTTTGAAATTTGAAATAAAACGTTGAAAATTTGAGATAAAAACTTGAAATTTAAAGATCCAAAATTTAGAGATAAAAATGATGAGATAAAAAGTTGACATTTTGAGATTAAAACTCAAAATTTTGAGAGAAAAAGTTAAAAATTTGAGATAAAAAGTTGAAATTTAAAGATCCAAAATTTAGAGATAAAAGTTGAAATTTATAGATCCTAAACTAAATTTTTTGAGATAAAAAGTTAATATTACAAGATAAAAAGTTTAAATTATTAGATAAAAAGTTGACATTTTGAGATAAAAACTCAAAATTGTGAGATTTAAAGTCCAGTTTAGAGATACAAAGGCCCAACTTTTGAGATAAATATTGAGATACCCTAAAATGTGTGGGAAAAGCCAGTAACTCCAGTAGACAATAGAAGATCTACACACATGTTTTGAATACACACGTCAGTTTTGAGGTTGTATTTGCACTGATCTTCCTTATCACAATCAAGCAGCGCTGCCAGGATCAATGCAGCAGACAAAGTGACGATATCTAATCTGAATCGATTTCACCTGGAACCCAGCACAGCAATATGCAAACCCTGTGCAGCACTCAGCACCTCTGTCTGAGAACAACGCGTTTCCCAGTTTGGCAGATGATCAATGAGCTGACATGAAATGGCTGGGAGGTGTGTCGTGGGTCTTTTGCCGGCTGTCAATGGGTCTGGCCTGCTGTCAGTGACGGCATGCTGCCTGGCTCAGATAGCAAATCCCACACTATTTGGTGACAGACTAGCACAGCCCCCCTTCACCCCAAACAATCTGCCCGCAGAGTAGCTGCAATGGTGGTCTCTCATCACGGATAGACAGCAAGCCCACACATGGTGAAGGAGAGCGGGAAATGGGTCAAAAAGAACTAAACACACTAGCACTGGCAAAAACGATCCAACATTCTGTCACTGGTTCTGCTCTCTCTCTCTCTCACAGACACACACACACACACACACACACACACATGTTCTCCTGCTAAAACTCCCACCATCTGCCTCCCATCGGTGCTCCCAAGGGCCATACAGTCAAGCTTAGGTGCTCTAGCTGCTCTCTCACAGCCATAACCCTTCAGCTCTAACGTGTTCTGCATCCCAAAGCATTTTCTTCATGTTTTTAATTATGTAAAGCATGCTGGGATGGATTAGTGTCCTCCTCACCAGTGCATGCTTTCCAGCATCTTCAACCATGTGCTCGTGATTGCTCTTCACTGGAACATCACCATCTACAAACACCTAAAGTGGACAGAAAAGAAATGACCACCAAAAATGGGAGATTGATAGGAGATAAAGAGCCATTCCACCAAAAATGTCAATTTTCCATCAAAATGTCTTTTTTTCTCTTGATTTCAAAACAGATATTTCAATTGGGTATCAATTCCTTTAAGTACGTACTTCAAATGGGTATTGGTCAATCTAAGTAACTAATTTAAATATTTTTGTACATTTATAAATCAAAAGATGGGTGCCATTTTTCTTGTTACGAACCATGTGTTATTCTTTATATAAGTAACATGACTGAGTTTTTAGGAAAGAATTAACAAATACCTGCTATGTAGTCACTTGTGAACATGATTATAGATCCAGGAAATTCTGCAAATTTACCAAATATGTGCCAACTAAATTAAATTTCTGAATTGATTTGAGGATTTTAGTACTACATACTAATAGGAATAGTATGTAGTACACTTTCCTTAGTAATAAAATGTATTTATTTTTTATTTATTTTACGTATTTGGTAGAATGGCTCTGAATACATAGAATAAACAGCTAGATGTGAACCTGGTTGATAGTGGGTCTGCCTTTGGTTTTCTTTTTTGAGGTGGTATCCAGCCCCCATAGAGAGGAGAAACGACTCTTTCGTTTACTGGAGGAACGAGACAAGGCCTGTGTCCGCCGACGAATTCCTCCATCTGTTCTCGCAGCCACCTGTGCATCGCAAACACACATGCAGCACGACAATAAGCTTTTTAAAGTGCAAAGAGCATATGTCTGAAAAAAACATTATACATTTGGCAGACACTTTTATCCAAAGCGTATTTTCTGTCAGTTCTTGCTTTCTCTGGGAATTGAACCCACAACCTTTGAGTTGTTGAGCCACAGGAAAGCTGAGCTCTCTAAGAAAGTCCAAGAAAGATTTGAAAATGAAACCTCCTGTCACCTTTAGGGGCTCAGTAATAAACCAAATTTCTTCCTAAACAATGCTGTTTATAATATTTTGACACGAGTATAACATTTTGAAAAACTGGGCTTTGCTTTAGGCGTCAAATAATAGTCAGTAACGGGCAACAAACTCTGACATGACTTATTTTAGAAGCGCTACACAAACCTTGGTGTGAAGACGTCCTGTTCACACAACCCCAAGAGAGAAACCCCACTGACAAAGGATAATAAATACCAGCGTACAATAGACGTCTGGAAGATGTTTCCCAGATATAGTAGCATTACGATAATCATTAAAAATATCAATTTGTTGATTCCACTCTTTGTTTCGGCTTGGTTTCACCAATATCTAGAGTTACGCAAGAAAATAAGTGATGCTTTGCCCCTTTTGACTGTCTTGAGCTGACAGCTGCAGCTTCACATTGCACCATACTGTACGCCCTCAGCTAACCACAAGAATGGCAAACACACAATGATGACACAGTTGTCATTTTGTTTTCTTTCTCAGTTTCTGTTAGGATTCGAGGCAAAACCAGCTGGAACTCACTGGACTCTTTTGAATGCAAAAGCAACGTTCCTGTGAGTGTAAATGAGACAAGGATGTGTGCAAAACATAAAAAAAGGCTATTTCATACCAGGGCATGAAAGGATGACACTGAAAAAATCCCAAGACGTCCCATGGATAGTTTGGTGGGACGAGAAGCAACGGCTAGCAGGCGTTTTGGGTTTGGAAGCTCGCCGCCCTGCAGGCTGGAGAGGTAACAACGATACCGGAACAGGTCCATGTGAAACTGCTCTAAATTCTGCTCCCAGAGGAAAATCTGAACAAAAGAGAGATTTCAGTTCATTTCTTTCAATACTTTAACACTTTTCTATTCTCAACCTTCTCTGGGGGGGTCCTCAAGCTGATGATTATTCGAGTGTGGGAAGTGTTTTTAATATGCTGTAGTTTAAAGGGGGTGTACACTAGAAAAAGATGTTAGTCAGCAGGCCTCCTCCAAGCCAGCATGACCCGAGTCTATTCAGAGACCACGGAGGAGTGTGACCACCTCCACACGAACACAAGAACACGTAAGAACAATCTAAACTAGATGGCAAAAGTGGCATTTAAAACGTTTTTATTTTCTTATTGCAAAGGTTGAATTTTTTGGGGGTTCTATGGAGGAGTCAGTGACATCAGAAAAAGTACCCCATACAAGAGCCAAAGTGGTTGCTATGGAGGGGTCAGTGATGTAATACATAATGTTCCCTTTGTCAACTCCAAAGTCGTTATCATTTACCAAATATCGGTTGCTAGGGTAAATAGTTTGGTTGCTACGGAGCCATCTGTGAAGTCATAAAAATGTTATTTGTTAAAATGATTAGCAAAACCAAACCCCCATTTCTCTATGATGGTTCATCTTGAAGACAGTTCTGTTCCCCATTTATTTCCGTTGGCAATTAGAAGTCAATGGTAAATATTTAACCTCGTCTAGTTCCATAGTTTCAAAAACTTTTGCACAGGGGTCGGAATGTTCTCGCAGATTTATAACCTCCACAAGTGTTGTCAGTTTGAAGTTTCAATGAGGTTCTCAGTTTGTGTTACACTTTTACAAAGTTGGACCTCATGTTAAGTCAATGGGAAAATTCCAAGCATTCTCAGCAATTTCCCAGAATTCCTTTAGTGGTAAGATATAGCAAACTGAGTTAGACCAGTTTGGATGTCTTGGCAAAGTTTGGTGGCTGTAGCTCGAGTGCTCTAGGAGGAGATGTGTTTGGCTTTTACAAAATTAGATCAAATATTGCAGAAAATTAATGGAAAATGGATCAGAAACATGAATTAAAAGCATCCATACCACGTTTTAATTAAATCAATCAATGTATCATTTCGACTGATTTGAATTCAGGATTCAATAGCGTTGTAAGCTAACCCTAGACGGATAAAGATCTGTCAAGGAGCCAATGCATACCTGATCCAGAATAGTCTTCCTCTTTTTCCCCTCAGTGACTGCAGAAAGCTGCATTTCCCCCATCTTCTTCATTTTCTCATCCATGTCAATCTTTTGTTCGAGCTTCTTGATCTCTGTGCGCATCAACCGTACCGTGTCCTCGCGGTGGTGCTGACGGGCGACAGCTGCCGCACAGGCGGAGTGGATACCGGTGATCCAGTTTTCCAGCTCAGTTTGACCTGATGTCTAGAAATAATCAAAACAGAATGTGTTGATTTGTCTGACATTTTAGCAACATTTCAGGCAAATCTTTGGCAAAAAAAAACAAACAAACAAATGAATCAATGTTATTTTAAAACTAAATAGATATTTATCTTAAATACATTTTAAATTCTTGAAAAAAATTTCTATTGTGGAATCAATTTTGGTTTTTTAACCCAAATAAAAGATTCATAACAAACCCAAAGGCATTCATAACAAAATATAGACAATTATTCCCAAACATTTACAAGCATTTTGTTTGTAATGGTGTGGGCAAAACAGAGATGAAGTTCTTTGCCCGGATCCGAAAGGGTATGCATTTAATTTTGTGCCAGTAAAACGAACATAAATTCAGCTAAAACAAACAAAAATTGATTATAAATAAAGAAAAACAGCCTGAAAACAAAATAATCAAGTATCTACCATAAAAATAGTCATTGATTTTAGATAAGCTACATTTTATGTTGGTTTCATCAAAATCATACTAGCCAATGAACGAACCACTGTTATCCCAGTACCCATGGAAGGTTTATGCCGGAATGACAAGCGTAACTTTTATAATCGTAAACGAAAAATTAGAAAGCAAACATGCTGAGAGCGTAATCAAAACTCTGAGATGCAAAACTGAAGCAGAAAAGGAAACCAACGTGTTATGTCGATTTTTCTGATAAATACTTGAATAATTTTGTTTTCAGACTGATTTAAAAATTTGAATCAATGTATTTTTTTGTTTTAGCTGAAATGACATTCATTTTTGGCACAAAATTAATTCCATAAAAGGTCCGGTCAGAACCCAAGAGATCGGGTTCAGGCTAAAATTATTATAATAGTACAAAGAATCAGGATCAGTAGTTTGCGATCATGTGATGCGTTTAGATTGTCGCAAGTCCCACGAAAATGGACGTAAAGAAAGTAAAATCGAATGTACCTATTGTATAAATATGTCTAAAAAGCTTACAATCATCTCGGGCTTGGGTTGGGCTCATAAATAAGGCCGTAAACAAAACTGTGTTTGGATAAATTCTCTCGGCCCCGGGTCAAATTTTTGATTACAGCTCTAGTGTAACAATAATAATTCCTTTAATTAAAATAGCACTTTTCCAGACGCTTTCAGAGCAGGATTCATTCACACACTGGTGGTGACAGAACGTGGCTGTCAGTTTGCGCCTACGGCCTCCTGCCCACTAGTCACACACATCCACACAGTCATGCAGGGCAATGTGGGTGAAGTGGCTTGCCCAAGACACAACAGCATAATGGACCTGGTGGGGATCAAACTGCCATCTCTTCGGTTATAAGACGACCGATTCCCTCATTACGACACTAGTCACTTTTCCTGATCTCAAGTTTGCATTTCCACTGGTACTTTTGACAGAGAACCTACAGATACATCTATAATCTGATTGGTCTGTCTTTATACAAAGTTATTAAGAAGAGACCTGCACCAAATTAACCATATCACAAATGCATATTGTTATTTTATAAAAGTGAGGAGCTCTTAGAATGTTCAAACATGTTCAAATGCTCCAGGATTTACTAAATCAAGTGTGTTTTAGTATAACTCATGTTTTTATATGTTGCACCGGTCACTTCACTTTCTTTTTGTGGTCCAGTTAGACTTGTTTTGGTCAAAACACACTGCTCTACAAAGCAAAAAGGCAGTAACTCCATTTTTGGTGCAAAATGAGTTGTCCTTTACGTGATATTCAAGGCATCAACATGCTTCGTCTCAAGTTTGTATGTTTTCGAGAAAAAGCTACAATAATCATGGGAAAGTATAATGTTTGTCATGGTTCTGCACTGCATGGTAACTTTTTTGTCAAATCGCACCAAGGTTTATTTAGAATCTGACATTATATGATAACTCAACCTCGTTCCAATCGTTTGAAACGGTTTTCCAGTTTTTACACTTACTCAAAAGGTAGTTACAGTATAAGTAAAAATCTTTAGTAAATCATGTATACATATGGCTAACAAAACATTTAAAAAGTCCCACGGCCTTGATATATATATCTTGATATAATACTTTTCATTTTAGCTGTAAATCTCTCTTTGATCTTAAGTGGATATTATGTAAATAGCTTTCCAGTAGTTTAGGTTTAAACCACATGAATGTCAATCAAACTAAAGAACCAATCAAATGTGTTTATTCCTTGAAACGAGATGCCAAATGCACAACAACAAGGAAATGTATTGCGTTTTAATAAGATTACTGCATTTCCAAGCCACGCCCCCATCCCTCACACAACGCTGACTGAGACCATTAATGCAAAAATCTATTTATCACCATAGCAACATGTTCAGCCCTATAAAATAACAACAGTTGTGCAGGTTTGACAAGTTAACCTTTCAAAATGTCACATGGTAAACGGGATGATGAAATCTGGCCGTCACCGAATAAAATGTCATGGAGACCCACAGAAACTCATGAAATGGAACCGTGTGGATGAAATTAGGTTTGTCAAGCACATAGACATTAAATTTAAGTTACATTAAATATTAAACTTACCTGGAAGAGGAAAGCATCTCCCAGTGCGTTGCTCAAACAAAACACAAAGTCTTTCTTAGGGTGCTCTGGGACAGCCTGGACAATGCTGTTTTCCACCCAAACCGCATGCTTGTGAATGCTGTTGTGGTCAATCCCAGAGCGACCGTCCGTTTCATAAAAAAACAAAGTGCATCCTGCGCCAAAACAAGATGATATAAGAAAAGACATTCTGCAGACTCAACAAATTGCTTGTCTCTCACCTTTAAGTGACACCCAATACTGCTTCCACTTCCTTTTAGCTGCTGGCTCCACCCTCTTATTCTTCTTGTGTACCAGGAAGTTCTTCACAGCCAGTATGCCAGCCTTCCGGACAGTGCCCTGCGCTGTGCTCAGCAGAACATCTGAGGGGTAAATGGAGCTTAGTGTTCCACTGCTCCTTTCGTCGCTGGCAGCAGAACCGGCTTCCTCAAGGCATTCCCTTGTTTGCCGAGAATTCAAGTCCAGCTCCTGTCGGAAGTTCTCATACACGCCCAGATCTCCACCTGGTTGGCGTTCACGATCTCCTCCACCTCCGCTGCTACTACCACTGTCACTTCCGGCGAAGATGCTCCCGCTAGCAGTTGAGTAGACCGAAAACGAAGCAGACATTGCCTTGCAACGACGTGAGGAGAGCTCAACTTCCGTCGCACCACCGTCGATGCCGCTGTCACCATACTCACTACCCTCACAGGCCGTTATATCCTTCATGAACAGAGAATGGGTAAATTGAGACAAAACATGAGACATCTGACATTCTATCTTACAATATCGTCCAAAACAATAGTTTGACATTTCAAAAACGACATAACGAGTCGTAACTTCTGCTCTGCAACAAAACAGATTATTTTTCTTTCCTCTTTCGAAACAAATGAAAAGGCTATAACTGATCACATATAACATCTTCACAAGAAGAAAAAGAGGAAGACGCGCTAAAAACAAGGTGCCTTTGGTCAACACAGTAAGACTACAGTTCCTCAATGGAAAACTGTTGGGAAATATCATGTTTCTAAACACCGGTGTCCAAAGTAGCCGTCTGCTGCATGAAGGGGTCTGAAGGAAAGTCTGTTTGAAGTGTCCCCTGAGACCTTTCAAAAAGGAAATCTCTGACAAGCAAAGACAGTTCCAAACACATTAAATATGCTCAAAGATTAATGTTGAAAGCCTAGGCTTTCTACCCTTCAACGTGTACTGGACATTATCAAGCACTTTCAACTAGGTTCTGGCCCATTTATATGTCAACATTTTTACGATAACTGATGTAATGTTAGTGTTCTGCCACTACACATACGTTTTTCTCAGTTGTGGCTTGACCCTAGCAATATAGCACGAGTGTTTCTTGACTCTAGTGTAGTCCAAATTCTGATTATTCCATTCCGAATCTCAGTAAGAGTGAGCTGTGCTGTTCTGCTTTGTGTTTCATGTTCACTAGCCATGTGTTTTGTTGTTGCACACGCTTGGTCAATCATTATGTTTTCAAGCACACGGCCATTGGCTTTAGAGAGCCATGTGCTCTCCTGTCAAATTGCTTTTTATCCCATCATTGGTCAGGTGTGTCCATCTGTTTTTCCTCGTTTGCTCCCCTCAATAGTTTCACTTTATGTGCTATTTCGTTTTCCCTGAGCTCTTTGGTGGCTTTGTGTTGAATTTAAACTTGACATGTCTGCTCCTAAAAGTTTATTAATCGGTTATCGTGTTTTTTTTTTTTACTATGTACAGTTATTCTGTTTCTTAAGTTTCATAATGTTTTCCTGCTGTGGGTGATTTTGTGTGCATGTCTATTTCCCTTTGTTAAATCAAGTTCTTACAGTACTGTACTCTACATTTGGGTTCTCGTTTAAATCTTTATCCCACACCATTATGACCTAGATGTACATCCATTTGCTTTTATTATTTAAACAAATCAAAAAATGTTAAAATTTTGAGCTTATTTTCATGAAAATGTATAGAGATTGTCCTATATTTTGAGGGATAATTCCGCTAACCCTCGCCCACATCTTGTTTCTTGCACACAATACCTAGTAATAAATAAAGATGCACACCACTGGTCATTTGAGAGATGAACTTGGAAAAGTAGGCTTGAATTTGATTATCTGTAATACCTGATTTTTATTTCTACAACTAAAGTTTATGAGTTCATAAACCAATCCCCATGTCTCTATGGTTTTTATAAGCTGAGATATGTATATGCCAATTTGGTTGCTATGGTAAACGGTTGGGTTGTTATTGAGGGGTCAGTGGCAGAATCCAATGTACATTGTCACCATGACTTATATAAGATCAACCCCCATGTCTTTTATCATTGCCCAAATCTGAGCTACGGTTCTGCAAGATTGGTTGGTAGGATAAATAGTCTGGTTGCTAATGTCTCTATCATTTACGATTAATGATTTACGAGAGTTTAGAAAAAGTGGGTTGGTTTGGTTGCTAGGGAGCTGTCATGGGAGATCTATGCCATGATTTCTGGATATCCCATGCCACACAATGAGAGAATGTAAAGATGTCATTACTCACATGTGTTGTTTTTGCACGTCGACCCTGCATGCGTGAGCAAATGTTAGTCTGGTGATTGGACAGTCCTTCTGATAGGCAGTGCGAGCGACGACAGGGAAGAGTGTAGGCTCCATATCCATTCCCGTCCTCTTCCGAAGGGGACAAAATCTCACCATTCAATGCCCCTTCGGTTCTCTCAGGAGTATGTCCATTATAAAGATTGTGAGAGCCACGACGAGGAGGTAACCTCTGTATGCAAAGTTCATCTAATGAGTTGGCTCTTCCTGCAGAATGAGACTCGAGAGTTCTTGGGCTCGAGGTACGGTGATGTCCTCCACAGTTTGCAAAGCCTTTGTCCTCCTCATCATGTACCCCTAAGATCTCCTCTGTGCTTGTTAGATGCTCCTGGCTTAAGTCCGAAAGGGAAAACTCCATGGAATCATCTCTCCACATGTCTGCAGATTTGGAGCGCTTCTTCTTGTAGTTACCACCTTCTCGAGGGCCATCTCTCATCTTCTGTAAGTATGTGTCTTCACCTGTGAAGAGTCCATCATCTTCACAAATATCTGGAACAACTGTGTCCATTTCCACTCCATCTTCAGATCCAGGGGTGATGGTGGGATCCCCCATATTATCGTGAAAGGACATTGGTCGCAAGTTCATTGCCATCCTATCCACCCAAATTGTACCCCCATACTTGTCCAGTGTGTTTGTCTCATTGTAGGTTTCCAGGCCACTTTCACTAAGGGATTGTGGGATGGAGGGGGTGCTGCTGGATTTAGTGCTGGACTCAGAGTTGCAGTGTTCAGTGTTGCTTGTTGAGGGATGACGTGATCGTCTCGAATGTTTGTTAGTTATGCGAAGTGACCGGCTCATGTGCTTTCGAGAGAGATGGACGTGCTTCTCACTGTAGTAGGCATAGTCTCCGTTTTGGCTCTCCACATTCCCCATGGTTTAAGTCTGTTGGCGACAAGACATTGGTTAGATGAACTCATCTACCTATCATTCATAAATGACAGCAATCACAGGAACAATGTTTATTCATGCATTTGTGACATTTCAAAGATGGTTCTGTTGGAATTTGTAACTCTAGTGTGCCAAATAATGTTAGAAATTCTCGAAGTCTATAAAACTGTCACCGCTGCATACCCACTCTTACGTAAAAAAGAAAGAACTTGAAAAAGAGCAGAAACAGAATGTTTAAGGATGATAGATGAGGTTCAAACAAGAATTTGAGTTCCAAGTGATATGAATGTGTCTTCCCATATTCTGATCAAATAAAATAAAAAAATTCATTTAATTTATTTGCATTTCTCTATTTAACATAATAATCTAAATCTGTGTGAACAAATGATGGTGGGAGATTATAAATGTTTAAAACAATTTATTTCCAGACACTTGCTTTGGTTCCTTTAAACTATAGCGTTGATAAATGCACAGATAAGCTGGCTAAAAAAATAGTCTCCAATGGTGGGAGCAGATGTCTCTCTGATGCTCATTTTGGCAAAAAAGTGTTAAATACATTGGTACGCCATAGACTGGCTGATTATGGCTATTATGGCAAAAGGAGATATAGTAAAATACACATTTGCTTTCATTTTTGTTTGAAAGCACAATTGGAGGAGGTGAAGTTAGGGGGAGGAACCTAAAGGAACATTTTACATCATGAAGCTTATCTTTTTACACAATTTTTTTACAGGAGTGGGTTCCACTAAAATACATTTTTAATGGATGAATAAAACTATTTTATTTTTATTTTTCCATCAGTTAATAAACATGACCAAATCAAGTCCTTTTTGCAAGCCTCCCCAAAAAGAAGGAAACCCTAGAAGGTAATTGTACTGCGTGATATTTGTGTTGCAATTTCATCCAATCATATTATAATTTAAGATAATAAGATAAGAAAAGATTCTTTATTCATCCTGAAGGAAATTGTCTCATATTGGCAATATAAACAAACCTCCATGTCTCTAGGATTTTCTGTAGCTGAGATAGTGATATGCCAAAATGGTTGCTATGGTAAACAGGCAGGTTGCTATGAAGGGGTCAGTGACATGTTGCCTTTATCACTAGAAGTAATATAAACCTACCCTCATGTACCCATAATTTTCTAAATCTGAGATAAGACCATTTGGTTGCTAGGTTAAACAGTTTGGTTGCTAGGGAGCCGTTAATGATGTCATATAAATGCTTTATTTGTTACTATGATACTACTTACCTCCTTGGCAAGCCAACATAATAGTAGTGCACAATAAGTTGCAGTTATGGAAATAGTTGTGGCACAGTTGCATATTTAATTAAAAAAATGTGCATCACTCTAGTTACTTTAACATATTTAACATATTACATATTTTTAGGCAGTCAGACAGATTGGCTACATGGTAAATAGCAAACTAAACTGGAGCTCAGCAGTATGGGTGAAACGGAGCTAAGCTGCGTCAAAGCCTCTGTTTGTACATGATATCATCCTTAAAAGATCAGTACCTGAGGCAGAACCAGTGGATCAGATGCATTTCCAAGCAGCAGTGTTCTTATTTGTTGACCTCATGGTCCCGATCAGCCCTGCAGCAGTGTTCCCTGAAAAAAGAAATACAACACATTCAGACAAAGCAACAACAAGAGATTAAGTCTCGACTGTTGGAAAAATGTTCAGAAATGAGATTTTAAGGAGGTTTTTGGTTTCAAATGGGTGGATTTCTGTCAAGTGACGAGTGTGACAGCAAAGTTGTGGACAGAAAAACACATAGCCTTTATGTAACAATGCTCAATACTTCACATACCGTCCCATCTGCAGGAGAGGAAGAATCTTTCTGTTTCGAGAACCAAAAACATGGTGATTATTACAGAAGATCAAGGCTTTCCAGCAATAGTGTTAAAGCTGAACCCAGTTATATATTCTTCAATGCCTTTCTGACCTAATTTCTTCTAATCCAGTGAAAAGAGCAGAGAGAAAGTCTCATCTCCATATTGCAGCAGGTATAAATATGAAATTCAGTTCAGACTATGCTCTCACTGTGCACTTGAGTATGGATTATCTGCACAATTACACGGTCACTATTCCACCAACCAGGGGACAGAACTAATAGAAGGAAACGGAGAGAAATATTTTGCTTGTAGCGGTTTAACTGAATATGGTGAATTAAGTTTTCACTGAACACTATCTGCATCAGAATCTCACATCTCACAAACTAGAAATTTAGATCTGGTGGTATTTAAATTCAATTTTTCATGAAATGAGTATTTGAATAACCACCAATGAACAAGAACATTAGTTCTAAACAACCAGTTAGTTTGACTTTAACCCTTAGAAGTCTCTTGTGTGCCAGTCACACCAGTTGTTTTGAATAAAGTAGGAATGACTCCACCCACATATTGTTTAATTTTGACTTTCAATTATAATGTGTAGGTTTCAAAAAGGTTTTGAGTTATGACACATAATTCGCATCTTTCAATTAGATTTCACAGACCTCAAGTCTGTGCCAGAAGTCTGTGTTGTGAAAAGAAGGGATAATCCTTGGAAGTACAAGACCTGTGATATGGCTTGTGTTTTTCAAAGTTCTGGCACAAAAAAAGTACACAAAAAGTGCTTGGAACAGTGTAAAGGGTTTAGGAAAGATTCATTTGGATTTTTAAATACAATTTCAACACTGTTTTGACATTGTCTTTGGAGGGGGTGGGGGGTTGGGTGAAATTTATGTTCTAAGCCATCTTAAAATCTATGTATATTTTGTTATAAAATAACCGTCAGTTTGCAAATTTGCAGTAAAAACAATGTCAAACTTTAATACTTTGAATTGGATTTCAGATTTGTTGTGAATTTATTGTGTATAAAATTTGTAAAACTGCCACAGAAACTAAATGTAATTTATTAGAGCAAATTGTAAAAAGCACTCAAAATGCCCCAGACTTCGAAGGGTTATTAACAACTGCCTTCTATTGCTAAAATCAAAGGGCTGTCTGATGACACCAGGGACAAAATTGTACACCTGCTCAACAGTGGGTAGGGTTACAGGACAACAACCAGAGAATGTTGTAAGAAACCAACAACTGTTAAAAGGAAATGAAAGAGACTCCCCAAGATCTAAAGAATGGTCAGATGAGGTCATGTATTTAGGAAAGATATCAGTAACAAGATTCAAGATGGGCCAAGGCAGGGTTTTGCAACTAGGAAGTGGTTCCGGATGAAGCATTTCAAGATACTGGAGGCGCTAACCAATAGAAAATCCATTGAAGGAGGTGAAACTCCAAAACCTGAAAGATCTGGTGCGGATCTGTAAACCTGGTGAGACGTTTTGTAGCAAATAAAGTTATATTTGTGTGTTTCATTAAATGTTTATTAAAAACAGGATTGAAGTATAGCTTGAGGAACATTAAAGATCTCTCTTGGTAAGTGGAAAAGTACTTTTAACCCTACCAGTCATATCTATCCTACATATCAAAGTTATATCTATGATTCTTTTTACATTCTATAACCAGTCCCTCAACAGCCACCCTTCATAACAGTTTGCATAATTTTAGTACTACTCTGAAAATGTTGTGAACAGTTTGATTTTGAGTGAGGAAAGTAACCAAATCGTAACTTGATCTTGTCCTGCTTTGGCTGTGTGGATCAACAAGACCTTCAAGCTAATAAACAGAGAAACCATCTGACCGTCTCTAATTTTACGTCAACAGCTCTGTTTGTTTCATTCTGAGAGAAAGCAGTGACAGAAAATCCCTGCACTGCAGTAAGTCTAGTCAACCTTGCTGTAGAGTTACATAAACTAGAGCTGACCTCATTTAGCCATATTCCCTTGTTTGAAGCTTAATCTGTAAACATTTTGTGGAACATTCCCACTCAAGACATGGTTCTTACATGAAAGCGAGCCAATGACGACCTTAAAGAGATCTGTTCTCTCTATTAATGTAGTGTATAATATAAGTGCGCAATAAAACGCATTACGATTCCCTAGCTGACATTAGCTATTTGCAATCAAAGCCAGAAGGAACACAACAACTTCTGCAGATAAAATGTCAGTTATGACCCAGAATGAACCGAATGACCTCCCACCGCCACACCAACATAAACTGTTGTGCTATTTGAAATGTATATTTCTGAGTTGAGTATCTAAGTTGTGAGCTGCATTGTCTTCTCAGAGCTGGACGTATCCTGCAGAGGTAGTAGGAGGATGGAGGAAGGGTGTGCGACAGTGGCATCTCCTGCTGAGCCTTGCACCGTCTCACTGTGAAACTTTAATCACAGGCACTTAGGAGGACACCACCTCCTCCTCTACACTTCCCTCGGTGTGAAGGAGCCCGGGCTCTGTTATTAAACGACAAACACTCCATAAACCTTGAATGTTGTATATTTCATGAAAACAATGATCTGAGGTTGTCAGCACAGTGCCCTCTAATGGTCAGGAGAAATACAATGGATTTGTGTCTTATGACTAAATTTGTTAGTCCAAAATTTATAACATTTGTCTCTGTACATATGGAGATGAAGGTACCATTTTGGGTGTCCGCAATATTGTGTGTAGTCAAAAGCTTTAGTTCTTTGCAAATGCATTAACGTATCTTTACAAAAATTGGCATGTCTCTGTATCCAAGATTGCTCAAAAAGTTTCACAAATTTATGGTCAGAAGATTTCTTAGATTTAACATTTTGTTTTCATTTGAAAGCTTTAGTAATGCATGTTAAAAGGTGTATATTCTTGAATTCTTAAACCTATTGACTTAAAAATCTGTATTTGTAATTACAATAATGATCTGAGGTTGTAGGCATAGTTTCGGAACATTGCCGTCTAGTAGCCGGGAGATTGGCCGATTTGGTCTCCATACATTTGGACCTCCATGAAAAGTTGAACTATGTCAAATTTGGGTACCTTAGCCATTGTGTTTTCTTAGAAAACGTTGCTTTTTTTGCAAATACATATCTGTACAAAAATTGGCATGTCTCCAAGTTCGAAATTACTCAAAAAGTTTTATTGCAGCAACCCTTTGTGGTCTGGATTTTTATTATTTGTAACATTTGATAGCTTTAATCCATGGTCTATGTGATATTTGTACCAAACCTTTAATATGCTATATTTACCTTATATACCCCATCGTTTTTAAAACTATTTCATTCAACCACTCAACATTTAAGCAAAATGCCAGCTTTCGTTTACTGTGTTTCATTGAATTCACTTAAAATATATTCTGGCTCCCATTCAACCCTTGTTCGTTTACGCTAGTATTCATGCATCATGAATATTTTACACAATGTTAAAGAACACTCTACTGTTTAGACATTTTTGCTTAATCTCCATATCCAACATTTCATTTTTTCTGGTATTTCAACATGATGAGATTCTAAAAAGTCAAGTTTTGAATAGACAAACAAATATGGAAAGAATTGGTAATGGACAATGAGCTCATCTGGAAATAATGGAGTGTTCTTTTAGTATCGTGTTCTGTTTGCTATGTCACATTTTGTCTTTATGTCCTCTTCTTTCATTATATTCCCTCTCTCTGAGGAATGTCCCCTCCCTGGTCCCATCTGTAGCACAAAGCTAATGTTTGGCTGTGGCTGTGAGGAGGTGTGCATTGTAATGAAATAATGGTGTAGACTGACTCTCCAGAGTGTCCCTCTCCCTCCCTCTGAGCTTCTTTTGTTTGTGAAGAAGTGGCTGCAGAGCAGATTGCCAGCACGAGGCCAGTCTAAAAAGGAAATTTCAACAGCTTTGCTTTCTTTAGGATCTACCAAATAGCTCCTCCCACAGAGATATATAAATATATTATATATTATAAAAACCATAATATATAAACAGCTCTGAGATTTGATATGATTTAAAATTATATAAATTGAATTAAATTCCTTCTCTAACAAGCTGATTGTGGGATGATGTAAGTCGGTGTGAAATGAGAAAGGTGACATCCACTATTTATCCAAAAACAATTGTTTCTAAAGGACAGTCATCAGTAATCACGTAATTTATCATGTTATACATTATTAAAACCGAAAAACCCAGCTTTATAAGAAAAAGTCCACTGAATATGCTTTTTTAGATATTACTAAAGAAAAGAAACGTAACAAAACAAAGTATTACAGCTAAGAAACCTCATTATTTTCCCCAAACCTCACCTCTTCAGTTACCTGCTCAATCTTTTAGTTTCAGAAGGGTGTCTTTAAGGCTTGGGGCAAATAACAAGGTGGAAAATCTCTTAACAGCTCAGAACTGCTGTGTTTTTAAGAGATCCAGGCAGAATGAGAAAGAGAGAGAGTGGGAGAGCGTGCGAGCACAGGGCAGACAGAAATACTTCATTGTTCCCCCAGACAGAATCTATAATTTTTCCTGCACAAAGTCTACTTTTGTTAAAATAATTGAGAGTCGAGGCAAAAAAATGTCAAATAAATGCAGGCTGATCGTCCCACAAACCCATAGAGCAGTATTCTAATTTGGATTCAATTACATAAAATGTTGATGTGTCAGAAATGTGGGGCAGGATTTGTCGGTAATGGTGCGACTGAAGCCAAATTCAATGATCTTTGAATTAAAACGCTTCTTTTTAAAATAAACAACAAAAAAAATCTGTAGTTTTCTAAATAATATCTCAACAAAAACTAGTCTGCCCTGACTCTCTGCTGATGTTCCTCAAGAAGTTCCTGGTTCCTTTCTGACGGGATCCCCCTTCACTGCACAGCTTTCAATGCCACATTTGGGTTGATTTTAACCTTCGAGCTGCGTGACAAGACTAATCAGGCACTTAAAATTATTTGTAGGATATATACAGAACATATAATTAAACAATATTGTGCTATGAGTGTTTATGTGATGGTACCCGGTTCGACTGTAGCCAAAATCAGTGAATCGTTCATTCAAAGGATTCGTTCAAACAACTGAATCTTGTATAAAACAGATAGTTAAACCAATGAATTATAAACAAAGTCTGATCAAGTGCCAAATATATTCAAGAACACTGACTTTTCTACATTTTTACAAACCATTTTCATCCTCTGTAGAGGATATGGTCAAACTTGTATGAAGGCATTCAGGAAAAGTCTTTATGAAACAGAACGATTTGAAGTACATCAACCCATGACTCCTGCAGAAAAATAAAGGATTTCTAAAAAAAATATGTGTATTCACAATTCAATAAATGCTGTGATTACAACAGCGAACATCAAAGGCCAAGCAGGTTTTAAATATTACCAATAAATAGACTCAAAATGGTAAAGAAAACAACCCTTTACAATATTTCTCTCTTCCACACCCAGAAACACACACAGCATCTCAAGTATCACACAATAGTGGCTCTCTCAAAAACCTCTTTTTGTTCTTTAATTCCCTCCCATTTACTCTTTAAACGTTGTGCCAGAACAAGGGAACGCATGCAGTCGCCTTCTCTGGTTTCTGATCAAATGTTGAGTGATTCAACAAAGTTTTGATAATTTCCCCCATTTACAAACTGTTTTCAAATATTTTAAAAGTTCATTTTATCTCCAGATCAATTTCACCATTGCTCTCACAGTATTAGTGCTGACTGTGTCTGTGTGTGGGGGTTCCTGGCAGCTTCAACGCAACTGGTAACCAGCAATACCCTAAACCTACAGCAACCCAAGCTTCCTCTGGGTGCCTTTGCTCTTTTCTCGCATTCTTTCATGGATGTCTGATGGAATGACTAACTTTAGATGAGAGGGACTTGAAAGCTGTGGCAAATCCCCTTAGGAACAATGAGGGACTCACCAAAGATACTAAACTCTACCATTCAATCATTACTCGCTTGAAAGATCAATCCATGGAAAGATGGATTAGAATCAAGACGAGAATAGTAAAGTCTTGTTTTGCCATTACAAACCATCTAGAAGCTTTCAAATCAAAGCACAAAATCCAGCAGTAGATTATTAAATGATGCTACTTCTACATGTAAACATTTAATGCATTGTAACTACCAAATACACTTTTTGTTTTTAATATGGCAAAATGATGGTAAACAGTGATTCACATAAAAATATCAGAATGGTAGGCTTTACAAAAAGATATCAGAGGCTTAGCAATGGAGTTTATTTTAATCAAAACTAAATTCCTGCCTTGGAAGTTGTATGGTTGCACACATCCATACAACCATCCTCATAATGTCCAGATCAACAGGAATGTAAATATTTGTCATAAGGTCATTTATTTGATTATTTCTATCATATTTATCAGCTATTCGAATATATTTAAACTTACTTTCTTACTGTTACAGTTCATGTTGCTGTATCTTTTCTGAACCACTAAAGGAATTATGGGAAATCACGGAGAATAGTTAAGTTTTTAACAATACAACACTTGTTACGTTTTCCATTGACTTGTCACTTATCAATTTTTGTAAAACTCAAACTGAGAACCTCAAGAACATACCAAAAAGTATTCGTGCAAAAGTATTCAAACCTCTAGAAAAGGGTAAATATTTACCATTGACTTGAAATGCACATTGAAAATAAATGGAAATGACATTAATTTGTTAATTTTTCAGCCTTTCATTCATTTTTATTACCTTTCGGGGTGAGGGGGGCCTGCTGTTGCATATCTCCAGCACACATCAGGCAAGAGTCGGGGGTACACCCTAGACAGGTCGACAGTCCATTATAGGGCAACACACACATTCACACCTAAGGGGAAATTTAGCATGTTTTGGGGATTGTGGGGGAAACCGGAGTACCCGGAGGAAACCCACGCAAGTACAGGGAGAACATGCAAACTCCTTCCAGGAAGGTCACTGGTGAGCCACTGGAAGGCCACAGTGCTATCCACTGTTCCACCTTGCTGCCCGCAACGAAAATGTAATTGAGATTAAACCTGGTTACTGACCCGTACATAGCAACCTGACTTTACCAAAGCAGCTATTTTGGAAAATCATAGAGATGTGGGGGGTTGGTTTATTTTACTAATATTGGCATGTGGAACTTAGTATGATGTCACTGAATCCTCTTGGTAACCATTCCATTTTGCTAATAAAATACTTTTATACAAGCCAACGCTAAGGTTTTGGCACAAACTTTAGCCAACTAGATGCTTTTTACTGTCTTATTTTGTAAAAGTATTGCAGATAAACTGGATTATGGTTAATATTACATCGCTAAAACATATTAAAGTGTGTTTTAGACGTCTAAGTAAAAAAGAAAGTTCTACGTAAGTTAATGTACTGATCCTGAATGTTGTCACTTGAGTCTTTTTGATTTACACATATTAATTTTATGCATATGAATTTAAATACTCTTCATACTTTCAAAAGCTCCTCACTGCATTTTTACATTTCTGCAGGCCTTGATTAAATCTTGTGCATCAAAGTATAGTTCCCAAAGGTACTTTGTGATAAATGCAACATGTCATTAAAAGTCATTTAAGTATGAATATTTACATTTTTCGTCCAATAGAATGTGATTTCCTGAAACCATGCTTCTTGTTCACAGTTTCTGTGCAATCTCAGTCCTAGTTTGTATTAAAAAATACTGTTTTAAACCATGGTTGATTCACAAGCCTATGAAAGCTCAAATATATCATGTTGGGAAGAGGAGGTTCTATCAAATTACCTAAGCATGATTGACTGTTTTAGCTTTAGATCTTCAAAGCTCCGGAGATATTAACTGTTCATTAATCCAAATGAAGTGACAGGACTGGTGCCTCATGTCTCCAGGCTGCTGGCCGTGTCTGCACTCGGTGAAGCTCAATGAGACTATAACGAGAAGCTGATGCTTTAAAAGCAGACCACCTGTGTGTCTGACCCCCTCTCACGACGAGAGTGGCAGTCTATATAACATTTATGTTCATAATTGAAAGGCTCCTATAACAAGCATGAGCACATTTAAGTGGAAATCAATGGAGAAACACGTTTCAAACTGCCTAGATGAGAAATTTCATCATCGTTTTTGACTTTAGGGGTGATCTGTTTACCATCGGTCGAAGAGGAAGATGATTTTGCTCGCTTCCTGAAGGACCACCAGACCAGTTTCCTCTCTTTTGTTTAGTAATGCATCATGACCTAGAAAGTCATGCTATCTCAGTCTTTCAGATGCGTTAGTGACAGTCATGACAAACTAACAAAGAGAAAAAAATGGATAATGCACTGGGGTGGCATCTCTTGATGAATGTTTGATGATTTTAATTCTAGCACATGACTATTATGCGATTTGTAATTTGATTTTTATTTACAGAAATGATCCCACCAAAACATGAAAAGATTATTGGATAGTAAAAATAAATACAATAAAAGTTGTATCATCAACTTGCCTTTACTAATAAAAGAAGTCCTTCTGAAGAATATTGATAACAGTAATTGATTACTTGTTTGTGGAAGTGTTTCTTTTCTGTCTTAAGTTTTTAAAAGTGTCTCTCTGTCCTGGACTAGTTGTCAGCAGCATATCTAACTACAGAATAGATCATTCTTTAATATCATCTCCTGCTTTGAAAGTCCAATTTGGAATGTTTTGAATTTTGAAAATGAGGCTCAAACATATGAAAGAATAACAGAATGCCTGCAGTTGACTAGCTCATTATTTACAGTAGCTTGCTAATTTTATTATTCTTTAGCCAAGAAGTTGGGATCACCAGCGCCCCCTAGCACGAGGAAGGATAACTACATAGCTCAATTTTCTTCGCCTCACTGTGCATCTCTTTTTAGTGCCTGAAAGGTAAACAGTAAAATGCAGTGGTTTTAAATGAAAAATGGTGAATTTAAATGGAACATAGATGCACTGAATAAATATAGTCTTTTAATTTCTATTTCTGTTATGACAGGTTCCAACCCAGGTAGCCAGACACGAAGCCCACCCGTGAGAAGAGAAGTAGAGGCAGAAACTGGTGGAAGGGTTTGTTTTGATCATCAGTGATGCATGGAAAGAGTGCTGCTTATATATAAGGCAACTAATGAGCTTGCGAGCTAGGAGACCCAATTATTCAACAACCTCAACTTTTTTTAGTTAAACAAAACTTCACGTTGTGTACGCAATTTAAACCATATGCAATACAAAACATTTGCAGCTAGAAGTTTGATATAGAAAAAGATCCGCACATAAACATTTCACCAAGTTTTGCCCAATTTCTTTCAGTACTTCCATTCAGTCGTCCACAAATCTCCCATCTTTTCCCTGGGAGGCATCTCTCATTCGGAAGAATTCCTGCTGAGCCAGGATGAACCTGGATCAGAAGCAGCCCAGCTAAATGAAGCCCTTTCTGGAGTACAATAGTCTTGCTATACATTGCTCAAAGAAGCCAGCTTATAAACCCCTTTAAACCTCTCAGAGAGAGCTGTTTTATAATGACACAACTACAGGAAGCACATGCACACTCCCAGGCGGCCAAAGACACTTTCTCTCAGTGCCCGAATCACAGCAGCAAGTCCGGTCTTTTTAGTTCTTTTCAAAAAGTGAATTTAGTGTTTGCAGTGATTATATTCTTAGTTTAATCCTGAACTGCAGCATTAATAGAACTTAGAAATATGAAATAAGTGTCAGTTTTATTTAATATTATTGAACAAATCTTTGCTCATCGATTAACTTTGCTATTTTTAATACCATCGCTGGAGTCGCGTCACATCACAGGGGTATCACCAGGCCGGTGTAAATGGGCATTGCCTGAGATGGGTGGTGAGGCCACTTTCATTGGTGGGTTGGCCTACTACTTTTTGGCGAATTAGTGGTACATTTATTTTAAAGATTTTATTAACAGAGAGGAAGTTGTTCCTTATAGTGTTTGGAGGTCATCAATAGAGTGTGTACTGAGTCCCACCAAGCTGTGGATTTCTTTCTTAAAAGCAGTCCTTAACAAGTGAACAAAAGAGCCAATCTCATGAAAAAACAATGAAACTTTGAAGAGCCGAAGTATCAATTGTCCAGGCAACATCACAACTGATGTAGGGTTGCTTTCTCATTCGTGTAATGTTTCATAGGAGTTGCTGTACTTAGCGCCACCATTGGATCGGAGTGTCATTGCACAATTTGAAGAACGTAAGTTAGGGTTCGGAAAAGCAAAATGTCAAATTTAAACTATGCGAGTGATGGTGCCAGGAACAGCAACAGCCATGAATCATTACACAACTAAGAAAACATCCCTACGTAGCCTGGCCAATTGGAGCCTTTTCTTTTGCTACAAGGAGGCAATATTTGCGTATATTCACATGCCTAATTTGGACTCATGTCTAGACTCAGTCTGGTTATGATTTATTAAATTAATATCCAAAATCTCAAGCTACTGGAAACTCATGACAAATCTATATTTAATGCTTTCATTCATTTATTCATTTTTTAGTTCATAAACTCTGATATGAACCCTCGTTGTATCAGACTTGCCTAAGCGGTTTCATTATGCAAATAATCCATGCTTTCCCACACTTTTCTCAAATGAATGTGAATTACTGGGTTGCTTGGAAACGCGTAACTAACACATCTGTGTTTTTGAATCATTTCAATATTGCCAGCATTTTGAAGGCCCTTGAGACCACATGTTGGAGATTTTCCCTTCTATTCTCATCCTTCTCTTAGTCGTTGTGATGCAAGCGTGATGTACAACCTCTCAATTGTTTTTTTATGTCTTTGTGACATTAATCATCACAGCCACAATCCCGTCCGTATTCCACCAGCAAACCAACTCACTACCATCTTCTTAATTCATTAAGAAGCAGCAGTGATTATCAGGTTAGAGGGGGTGAAGTTGAGGGAAATGGAGTGCAAATGGGGCTAATTTGCGCTTTCTGGCTGGGGAAAATGGAGTGATGACATGCAGCAAGAGAAGAGAACTGCAGATGGGTCCTCTCACTGAGCAGAGGAGGGAAATGTTTGGCTGAGGGGCAACCATTTACACGCTTCCAATGACACGCTTCAACAAAGAGTGCCAATCTGTGGGGTGTAGGGGGGAATGGGACCAGGAGGGACAGAGACAAAAGGATGATTGTGGATTGGTTGCAGTTCCCATGTTCTGTCATTTAATAGCTAAGGAGTGTGTTTCCAATTACAACATTTGATCTTTTTAATGCAAGTAATCTTAAGGGATTCGAGATAACGAACTCACAAAGTGCCAGTCTGTGGCAAAATGCAAATGCATTTTACAAAAATGAGGAAAGACTTAGAAGAGTGGATTGAGGCACAGCTGTAGACACTCGTGATAAATACATGCCTTGGTCTGATTCATGGAAAAAAACTACTTGAGATGTGATCGTTCGAGCTGGAGGACTTTCACCAATAAAGATGGAGATTTACAACCCAATGACAAAATGAGTTTGTTCAGACCTGATGTAAAATCATTTTAAATATCGTGTTCATCAAATTTATAAGTGGAACAAAAATCTTATATCCGATTGTCAAAATAATCCATTTAGAAAGAAAATATTTATTTCTTTAGAGACACTATTGACCAATGGCAATTCGAAACTTCAGATCGAAAATTTTGATCGGTGTCTAGAGGTCTTTTTTTTATTTTCCAGAGCTGAGCTATAGATTTTTTTTAAATCTGTTGCTGAGGCAAACATTTGTTTGCTATGGTAAACAGTGTGGTTGCTGTGGAGGAGTCAGTGACATAACATAATGTTCCCAATGTCGCTGTAACATAAACCAACCCCCATGTCTCTACCATTTACCATAGATTTCAGTAATTTTGGTTGCTAGGGAAAACAATTTGGTTGCTAGGAGGCTGTCAATGAAAAGAGAGACTACGGGACGTGGAATAACTCCACAGTTCGAAGCAGTGAGTCCAATATTTACGTGTGGGTTCAGACACTGTTTTGCAAATCTATTCTGGAACTAGCCACTTGATTCAATATTGATGTTTCATTCAAAACAAACAAACAAAAAAAAACATTTGTATTGATGCCTTGAATTTATAGCATTTTGTGAAAAAATAAACATGAAAAAAATTTTACTTCAAAAATCATTTTTATGTTTGTATGGCTTTGAGGTGCTTTATGAAAGTTGACTTTCCTCAAACAACTTTCGCGGTAAAGAAAACACATTTTTACTCAAATTCATCAAAATGCAATTATGGCATTTTAGAAAAAAAAACTTTAAAACCTCTTCAACCCTTATTATAGTCTGGGTTCAGGGGTTCAAATACTTTTGCACAGTGATTGGTAACCTACACAAGTGTGGTCAGTTTTAGTCTCAGTTTGTGTTTTCCAAAGTTCGACCCCATGATAAATCAATGGAAGATTTCCTAACATTAGTGATTTCCCAGAATTCCAGCATGGTTCCAGTCTGAAAAGATATTTTTTACAACCCAACATAATGAAGAACTCTTGGTAAACATGGCGAAATGTGAATTTTTAAAATGATAAGTGCATTTAATGTTCAAGCCCAGAACTCATCAGCCAGTGTGGTGTGATACTCTAGAAAAAGTGATAAAGTTATCAGATTCAATACCAAGAATCACTGATTGATCCATTATGAGAAATATTATTACGTGGAGGATGAGATTTCAGACTTCCAACGCACACAGGAGCAGCTCGAGTCAAGTGTTGCGTGAATGAAAGGCCATTAAAGCTGGCATTTGACACATCCAGAATGAGCACACACACACCCAGAACTCTTGAAGCCCTGCTGTTGAAAGCGAGTGAGAGATAAAATCAGCCATTGGCTGGAAGCCCATTCCTCCTGTCATCTGGCAGGAAGCCCCAGCGGAAAGGAAAAAGAGTGGTGGAGGAACTCAGAAACCCACACCATGCAAAAGCCCTTCCTCAGCACACCTGAGACCTCTGGACAGAAACATCCCCAGCTTTCACAGCCTGCAAGCCCTGACAGGTCAAAGCGAGCGCGTTCGTTCAAACTGCTTCAAGTCATCTTTTAGGGCCTTAGGGGACTTTGTTTGAGGAGGGGGTTAATCTTGAATGTCGGGATTCCTTCGTTCTTTCCGATTCTCACTGTTTTTTTATTTTTTTGCACCTGCGTCAACATGTAGAATCCCACAAACAAAGTATTTCTTTTAGAAACTGAAGGAGAGGGAAAAGAAGTTGAAAGCTTTTGATATTGAGCCGTTAACGGAGAGGAATGTCACATGCAAACAGCACAGACAAACAAATGAAGCTTTTGAAAACAGTAGCTTTCAGAATCCTTTTGCTTTGCTTTCGAGATAAAGGTGCTCTTGTAAATACCACAAATCCAAGAAGAGTCAAACAAGAAGTGGAACTAATGTGTTTCATGCATCATCTATGTGTTCGTGGTACAAAGTATTGAATTGATCTCTTCATCGTGGTATTTGTGTGTGAGAAAGTGACACTCAGCCTGTTACCAGAGACACAATGAATCTGCTTCACGCGTTTAGGAACAGACCAAACCACTACAAATCAATACCCCATTACCACATCAGTGCCAGACCACGATGCCCTTTAAAATACTCCTGAATCTCACACACGGAGGCATACCAGTCGTTCTGTACATGACCAAAAGCCTGTCGCTCTCTCATATTGCCAGCATTCAGTATTGCAGTTCTCACCTTCTCCCCCTCAGTAGGCTGTCAAGTACAGAAGGTGTCTCATCAAAGTGCGTCAGCAGAGAACACTTTACCAGACTGCTAATGAGGAAGCTTCTCGTTTTGCCAGAATTACGTGATTCGTGAAAATACTTCCCATGGATGGTCATATCTCAGAATAAACGCATTTCATAATTATTTTATACCGTAATACATTCCTAAGTTTTATGTATTTCTATTTGAATGATGAGTAATTTACCAATTCTTGTGTACACACTTCCTTTTATTTCTTTAGCCGGAATATTCAAACTCTTTTAAGAAAGTGCTTTTCAGAAAGTGTTTTTTATCTCAGAAATTCCAGAGCTTTCCAGTAAACTCGTCTGAGAAATCTAATCCTGTCCAAATGCGGATGTCTGAGATTGCTGAAAATGTTTTTCTGTAAAATGTGTTTTTTCGTGAACTTCTTGCACAAATTCATTACCTGTTTAATATAAACGAATGTTGTATGAACACGTAAGCCGTTTATTTACATAGTAATGCAGATAAATAAGGTATGGCTACCTAACTAGTGGACATGCAGCTCTCCAGTCCGTCCTTAATGTAAGTCATCCGAAAGAGAGTAATACATACACCCACATCAGAGATCTTATGTCACAATTCATGTCTTAACATTAACTTTACTACAATCTCTGGCTGTAAGAAATTTCAAATGAAATTTAGAAAACTAGTCCCGTTCGAACAGGGCTTTAGAAATCTTCTCAGACGACGTCTGTCAGCCCATTGTAGGAATTTTTGTGATATAAAAAGCAAACTTTGCTTTGAGGTGTGCATAATAATAATAAATCTGGACCCATGGTGTAGTGGACAGTGCGTCTGACATTAACGTGGTGCACTTGCACTGGGCAACGTGGATTTGAATCCCAAAGATTGGAAAATGAAGACTAACTTTCCCCTCTCTCTCTACCCACTCCTCTTTCTGTCTTCAAGGCCTCAACACATTAATTCAAATGTGAAATTTGAAGCTTTGCCTGAGAAAAAATTGATGCAATGACAATTCTTTTTTGTGGTACATCCGATACACTCTGCACCAAAATGGGAAGAGTAAAGAAGATAATGACTGAGAAGAAATTATAGAAAACAGAGAAAATGAAAACATGGATATACAGCAGTTTATACTGTTGATTGCTGATCACAGGGAGCTGTTTGACCAAAATGTTCTAGTACGAAGTGGCTATGAAAATGTAAGATGAGCGCCTCTTTTACATCCTTCTCACTTCAACAGCCAGTTTTCATTGGTCGTTCTCCTTGTGAAAAATCTGATATTGTAATCCTGTTGGTGCCCATGGTTTTTGATCGAGGTGTGATGCTGCACAAAGTTTCGGATATAAAAGTTTGGATTGGTGTGTATTGGCCTTAATACTGTCCTATCTGTTCAAAATACAGACAAAAAGCCAAAATTATAAATGAATAAATTGAAAAAAGAAAGATGATACTTTCAAACATAAGATATTAGATGCTTTAAATCAAGTATACAATATTAAAAATCTCAAGGATTTTGAGGTATGCTATAAGTATTGTGATGACAAAGCATTTTATTCTGTTTAGCACTTTACCTACTTTTGGCTATGGCACTTTAGCTACTTGTGGTTCAAACAGCATCCATAAAAGTGGGATACTAAGCTAATAAGCTAATCTTATAACTAAATAAACAAGTACAAAACTGGATATCCGGATCTAAATAAATATATAGATCTCTGATATGTTGTACTGCCCTGTCCAGGTTTCATTATAAAAAAAAGGTGCATCTCACACAAAAAAAGCAATTGCTCAAGAGGGACCATTGTTGCTCTAGGCTCTGGTGTGAAATGTTTAATACTATCCTTGACAAAAATACCAGTGAAGCTTCATAGCTTGAGTGGGGAATCGTTGAACAAAGCCTTCTATTAACAAAGTTCTATCCATGCAGTCTCTTCCACATCAACACAAAAAAGATCCTAGACCCGCATGCCACTAGGCAAGAATAAAGCCACTGAAATGTCTTTTTAAAAGAACACTAATTGAGAAAGTAAAATAGACCAGCATGTAACGGCAGTCGCTCCTTTCAGACCATGATCAGATATCTTCCAGGTCAGTGGAGGATAGTCAGAGAGCCAATCTTTTTCCCTTCATGACCCGTGCTGAAGAGGACTCTCTTTGTACTTTAACTGAAAGGATGTTAGCCAAAGGAGCAAGCTGGTTCAACCGGAAATAATAAGACTGCTTGAATCTTAAATGGAACAAAAAAAGGTGGAATTCTAAAGCAATTCGCTACTCTCTCGTGTTTTCAATATGAAAGATAGCAACTCCAAAATAGCAACGTATCGCTCAAAACAAATATGAATTCTACGTAACCAAAAAGGTTCCAAAATAGACCCCTACAGTACCCCCCAAGTGATACCTACCTGACCTATTCTATTTGAATATCCAGAGGTACTTTTTGTTTGCAAACAAGTCCTTTTACAAAAGGATGCATTGTCAGCTTTGATGAGGTTACCTCCCAACGGCACCGGCACTCTCTTAAGACTTTTGTACCAGTCTCTGAGTCTTCTACACTCCATCAAACGCTTCACTAAAGAAGTGAATCTGTTATCTGTGGTTTCGGCCCATCTTAACATGTTTGTGGTCTGAAGATCTTCACAGATTACAAGTGACTGGTACTTAAAAGCAAAGATTTTCTTCCATTCCAAGTGAACAAATCTCTTGATTGCAATATATACGACTTGTGAATCACAGCAAAAGAAAAATAGGGAATTTAGAAAGGGTTGACAGGGGCTTAGAAATGTCATTTATCCTGTTTGACAAGATTTAAAGACGACATACGTCACAAAAGAACATTTGCACACCCTTACTGTAGGCCTGTACCTAACAGTGCAATTCATTCGATCACATTATTCTGCCGCCTTAAATTGAAGGGAAAGGTTCAAGCACAAGGAACGCTTCGTCATTACTCTGAGACATTTATAGAACAGATAAAAACCACATATAGCAAGAGTCTTCTGCTGCCTCTTTCCCATCATCAGAGGTTAACCATTCTTAATTGCTAATATTGAAAGAGGAGGACATGCTGAATAAATGGAGTGCACGGTGCATTAAGAAATGCATTGCCAGGAGACAACAGGGAATATCTGTCAAGCCTCGCACAAACACATCTAACACAAGGATTATTACACATACGAGACAGACAGTTCCTGGTGGTTTCACAGAGGCATCACAGATAATCCATAATGGCAGCACTCTTTTATTATCCAATGTTACCCTGTAATGTAGTGTATATAAGCATTTTAAAGCAATCAATGGTGTTTTTTTTTAATCAAGACTACTATAAAACTAAACTTAAATGAAAACCACAGAAGAATCCAAACCCAGATTTAAGAGGTAGAGACAGTTTTGGGAGACCCCAGGGACAGATTACATGATGTAATGTTAATAGACAGGTATGCACATGCATATTAGTGTAGACGCCATTAAAGCAATAACCAGTAATGAAAGGATTTGATTATTTATAGCTCATTCCTCTGAACTTGCATCGTTTCTTCAAAGCAATGTGGCTATTTTTGAGGCAGATCGATTATTTCATTCATAAAAAGCCAAGTTCACTCCCTTGGCCAAGTTTGACGGCTAAAACTACAACTCCCATGATGCCTCTGTTCTAAAATCGATTATTATTTTGAAAATGGTAGATTCCACTGCTATCTGAATATTACACAGCAATTTTACACAGATGTAATGCCTGCAAATTCAGCCAGTCAACATTGAGGAATGCTAATAATGTAAATAACGTTTAAATGTTTTAACATTTAACAACCAACGCAACAACAAAATACATTATTTATACAGAATATTTATACAGAATATACATAATATATAAAATACAGATATACAATATAAAAGGAAAGATTAATCGTCCATACAATTAAACAAAAAAAATAAATAAAAGCTTGACAATACAAAAACATCCTACCAAATAAGAATCCAAAACCAGGGCAAATTTGTGAATCTTAAGTTTTTTTACTCCATTGGGGATAGCGTTTCATAGTTTTGGGGACAGTATCAAAGGCTTGATCCCCAGCAAGCAGCAGTGGATGAATGAAACACCTACTGTCTGAGAAATTATGAGCCCTGGTGGATATGTGACGGGAAAGTGCATCATATGATCCATGAATTGATGAAAAACCAATAAAACTATTTATAAACAGATCCTAGTGGGAGTCGACATAATGGTTCCAAGACTGGAGACATGTGTTTGGGTTTCCTGATACTGATCCAAACTCTAGTCACTTAATCCATACGATACGTACCTCGATGTTGTCTACAAAACGAACACCATTTTTAACCAAGTAATAGAAACTGTTTATAAAACAAACCATCATTGGAAAAAAAATATTTTGGGGTCTAGTTTGAACTGTATGAGAGTGTTTGATACCACCCATCGACTAGGGGGCAGTGCAAATGTTTGCATTAAGTCATATTTTTTCCTCAAAGTCATAGATAGCTAATTTTACAATCTTTCTTGTTTAAAATGTGAGTAAAGGATACTTATCTACAAATAAATATTACATAAAACAAGAAGACATGGTAAAGAAGTTTCAGAAGTGACTGGAATCACAATAGGTCCAAGAAGCAAATGCACTTCAGCTCCTAGACAATATCTCCCAGTTGCTCCACGATACGTATTCTATTCTGACAACTTTGTATTGCGATATATTGTGCCACGATATATTGTTACACTCCTATTTGTAGCATTTTACCTTCTCAACTTATTGGTTAGCATATACCTTTTGTTTAGCTATCTATGTAATGGTAAACTTATCATTGTCTAAAACTTAAAGTAACAACTGTTTATCACACATTAATGCTATATTTTGGGGTTAGGTTTGTTAAAAATAGCTTTTCGTATTAATAAATAATAATTGACCTAAAATTTGTTTGGCAACTCCAGGATTCAAGCCCATGTTTACACCTAATCCAGAGCGATGTTCACTTAGCTGGTAATAAAAGACTCATACAACATTTTACTCAATGGATGCAATGCCACCATCACGACAAGGTTTTACTGCCTCCTTCCAGGGGTGTAAAGCCACATCCTTTAGGAATACCATCACAGCAGAGTGATATGCAAGTAGGAAAACCCTTCCTCCACTTTTTGTAAATAACACTTTTACAGCACGTGAAACCTTCCCCAAGCAACTTCTTTTCTCTTTTATCTCTTCAGATCTGTCATTAGCTTTGTTAATGTATACTTTAACCATGCTTTGGTGGTGCGGTGACCCATTTAAGTCTTATTTCCTACCCCCCACACACATTTAGCTACTCTACCCCCCACGTTTCACCCTGATGCCCTCTACTCCAGTGGGGCAGAAGGAAGAAGAAATGCCCTGAGGTTCAGGGAAGCCGTTCTGCTACTTTTTCCTTCCACTCAACACACAAACAGAGCAAAATCAACCAACGCGATCGCCTACAGAAGCCTTCACATATATATCCATACAGTTCTTATCAAAACAAAGCAAACTCATGCACTGTTTCACTTGAATGACCTGCTATTTCCAATGAACTATTCCAAGTTCGAAATGAATTTGACTGATTACAGAAAGGAAGTGGTACTTTTTTACTCTAGACTACAGATTACGTAGGAGAATCTGACACAAATGTGATAAAGTCCAGATATGAGCTCTTAAAGGAGACAGGTAGTCTCCGTCCAGCCCATTATTGATGGGCGACCCTGTGAGGAAAAGTGTGCTTCATTGTTTGCTTCTAGAGTGAAGTCTTTGTTCGGTCCGTCTGAGTTCCTCTTCATCCATTCATTCATAAAAACCCTAGACTGCAGGCAGACCTCAGGAATCTTGCACCCCGTGTACCATCTCTCTCTGACTATGAACAGCTGAGACCTGCAAAAGTGACCCCTGAACCCAGACACACTGGTGAAAATCCCTCAGCATCCTAATCTGTCTGCCTGTATCTTGTTAGATGTCTTCCCTGGCTTCTTTATTTTATCGTTATCGGTTTTCAATCATCTATTTCTAAAGAATCCGAGCTCAGCTGCTTGTCCCGTCCTCTCGTCACAATGAATTACATTCCACAGAACTGTAGACCACACACATACACACACACTCCCACACACTCAACTATCTTGGAACTGTTGTTCCCGTAAGTCAAATGTATCAACAGGATATTTTTTTTTCCTGAACAAAAAGACAGCGTGCTTTGGTTACAACTTTGTGGCAGATTGTAGCAGTAAAAATCGGGAGCGAGCTAAACACAGTTCCTCTACGTCTAGTGAGAAATTTCACAGGCACACACAAAGACAGCACGTGTTAGAAGGAATATACACAAACGAATGCCTCTTGCCTTGCAAACATTTCTGTCTGGATGAGGGGCTTTACGAGCGAGCCACCATTTGTTTCAGAAACCTCACAGAACAAACCTCAAACACGCGTCATTCTGAATGTCCAACAAAAGTGGCTTTCAAAGACTGCTGAATAAACTTCTTAACATCTGCACCAACACAGAAGACTCACAAATAGACACCATTGTCCAAAGACAGGAAACAAACATAGTTATTCAGCTGGAAGTGTTGGATACCTCCGGGGCAGATCTGGGTCCGATTTCCTTTCCCTGAAAAGTATCCCAGCATCTGTTGGACGATAGTCTACTAGATCCGTATCCAAGTACTGGCTGTAATCCTTCACTGTGTTCCTCGTCTGTCAGAAGTCCACAACACACTTACTCCAACCATGTGAGGATGAGTCTGTCTGCTCACAGCGCAGAAAGGGGTGTGTGAGCCTCTCTCTCTCTCGCTCGCTCGCTCACTCACTCGCCTTCTCACCCATTTGCTCAACCCTCCCCATTCAACCATTTGTTTCTCCTCCCCCTCTGCCTCTCTCTCTTCACCTTCTCTAGATCAACAGTATCTTCCAGCATGCAGACGGGGTCTTTGCCCCTAAGCTTGGAGACTCCCTGTTTCCTTTTAAATTGCTTGCCTGTGAGCCCCTAAGATAATTTAAGACATTTAAGCACGAGAACATGTCATTAAAAATGTGTAGGCATCAAGCTTGATAACCACTTTTATCCACTATCAAGAGAAATTATCTCTTAATTCAAGGTACACTGCAAACCAAACTGAAACATCCACATCCACCCTGTGGAAGATCTCTACCAGTTTGGTAAAATCAGGGAGATTTCCATTTCAACGAACCAAATAACCTTGTTAAACTAAATCTTGCATAGTGTACATAAAAGCATATGACAAAAGACCTTGTCCTATAGTCAAATTATGAAAAGTCTGTAACATTCTAAAGTTGAAAGTTAAAGTATGCTTCAAAACAACAAAAACATCAAAGAAAGATGAAAAGTACCGTATTCTCAGGCTTTAAAATCACAGAATCATTTCAGATAGCTATACCCTAGATATATACTCAACAATCTCTTGAGATCTTGAAGAAATCTTTTTCTGATTTGTTTCAGTTTGGCACGGAACGCCCATAATCCATGTTGATTCAATACAGGCATTTAAAAACCTACCACATCAAGCACTGCTATTAGTTCTATGAGAGAAAACATAAAAGATGACCCTGCAAACATCCACTTGAGACAAAAACATCCAAAAGATGTTGATGTAACTTCTTCTGAAACAACAGATAGACGTCTCTTTGTTGAACGTTTGCTGGGGAAGCCCAGTAATCCACATTTCTCTCCAAATCGGTTGGGAAACTTAAAAAAAAAAATAAAAGGTCTGAGTGCTTAATTTTATAACATAGTTCTAATAACATATCTGTTATCTGTTGTATCGTCTTATGCTTTAAAATGAGAATGTCAATTGATACATTTAGAATGATCTTATTTACAAATGTAACTCTTAAATGAACACCATTTTTTTTACATACACACAGATTCACCATATCCCTTGAGATAATAAGCATTATTTACATTTCTTTCAGCCATCCTCCAAATTTTGTGAAAGGTGAAGCTTAGAATTGCTTGTTGAATTCAGCATAAACCTGCTCTGTCCCTGTGCAACTTTACAAAAAAAAAATTTAGTGGGAAATTTAGTTGACATGCCTTATATACAATAAAGACTTATTTTGTTGTTGAAACTTGATGCATACAGTATAGCAATGTTTCTTTCTATTGTGGTGAAAGTTTAGTTTTTTTCTTTTTATATATTTTTTTAGTGCTACAGGTCTAATTGGATACAATGGTCTATGCTAAGCTAAGCTAAAAGTGCTTAACTCAAATGAAACATGGAGCTTAGTTTGACTAAAGTTCACATGCACCACAGATCAGGCCAATTAAAAGGCCTTCAGAGGGAAACTTCCTTGTTTTTCTCTGGATTTATGACCACAAATAGAGATGTTGTGCAATGCTGCGGGTCATATCCGCCTCTGGCTAGTATAAAAGAAGGAGAGGGGGTCGTGGGAAACACCACACTGATCCAAGCTGTGGGGATCAGGGAATTAACCCACGGCAAGTTGCTTGAAGCCACAAAAGCACAAAGGAACTAGTATCATTACTTCAGAGACCCCACTGTAGGTGCTAGTCAATGAGTAGCTAGTGCTTACAAACCAAAAGAATAGAAACCATAGCAGCATGTGTTCATGTGCATTCCAACAGAACCATTTTCAACTTGCTATGTCACTGTAGCGAAAATTGGGGACTACAACAATTTGCTGAGAACATGGAAAAGGCGGTTTAACAGACAAGGTCCGGGCTACAAACAAACTTAAGCTAGCCTCACACAAAGACGCCCATAAAATAATTCCAGAAGAAGACACGTATGCTAAAAGAAAAGCAAACAGGGATAAACCGGGGGATCTGGTTGTTGTCACGCATGCAGCGTCTCAGGGTCAGGCTTAAAGTGAAGGTTGCTGTGTGGGTTATGATTCTCATGATTTGGAGACAGATATAGAGCATTTCAGTGAATGCGACAAAGGAAATAGAGGAAAAGAAGGAGAAAATACAGATAAAAGAATGAAGAAGTATGTGCTTAAATACTAAATTACATATATAACTAGATTATACATGTTTATAAAAACATGTATATAGACAGTAGATATAAAAAGATATATATCAACTATACAGGTAGAATTACAGTCAAAAACAAAATTATAGTCCCCATGTAAAATTGCACATTTTATTTATCTTTCAAAAAATGTTATAGTGTTTGTAATAAAACTAGAAATGAATGTATAACCTACAATTTTGAAGAACTCGGTCAAAATTGCTATCCCTCTAATTTTTCAAGCAAATCTCCTGCAGAACAATAGTCCATTCTTTTAGAGCAGATGTCTCAAGCTCCTCCAGATTGCTAGGTCTTCTGGACCTTCAGCAGAAGTGAAGGTATGCTCTGAGTTTTCTTGCAGATTGTTTGAGATTATTTCCTTTTTAATATTTCCTTGATCCTGAAAAAGTACCAAAGACACTGAAACATCCCACAACATTATACTACCACCACCATGCTTCCGCCGGAAGGGTGTTCCTGGGGTTGAAAGCCTCTCTTCTTTCTCCAAACGCAGCCTACGACCAAAATGCTTTTCCTCAGGTTATCCTTAATATGCTTTTCTTCAGAAGTGTGTGGGGTTCCAGACTTGGCTTCAGTAGTGTCTGATCCTCTAGTTTTCCACTGTGTCGGTCTCATTACACATCTTGAATATGCTTCTCACCGCATTGACAACTCTGTCTCTCATGTCCAAATCTCTTTGGCCTTTTGTATGATGACAGTAAATGATAGTTTACTAGTAGCTTTGCAAGAAACTAGTCTTTAGCCTAAAGTGCAATTTGAATACTTCCCAAGATTAATTAGGTTAATCGTGCAAATTAGCAAGTCTTTAGAGACTTTGGTTTGTTCAAAGCTAATCAAAGCTTTCCCTAAAAGATAGGAAATAATAACAACAGATTTGTTTAACTCTCTGTTAAACATCACTTGGGAAATATTGTGAAAAAGTACAATTTAACAGGAAGGGAGGGGGTGGGGTGTGGGGTGTTCATTTTGTAAATAAAAAAAAATACGATTAGGTTAATGTTAGGTGTGAGTGAATGCGCATGTTTTTGTCGTCTTCGTTTGTTTTTAGTTTGGATCAGAGTTCGATGATGTTCTCACCACAAACGAACCACTCTAGAGTTCGAGATCCTGTTCTCGAGCAGGTAACGGAGCACTTTTAGTTCACTTTTGGTCCAGTTTTAAAAGTGAAAACAAACTCGATTGAAAGAAACATGACTTTAGACTATGAGCAAAGAGGGGGCCATAGAGTTTGGTGAGATGAGAAAGTCCTCAAAGAAGCAACTTCTATAGTTTTTGGCATTTACATTTATGCATTTAGAGGATGCTTTTATCCAAAACAACCAACATTTCTGTCAGTTCTTGCATTCCCTGGGACTTGAACCAATGACCTTTGTGTTGTTAGCACAATGCTCTACCAATTGAGCCACAGGAAAGCCAATACAATACAAGCTAATACAACCTTGTGCACCCTAGCATCATTTACAAATTAACTTTGACTAAGGGTTAAAGTAAAAATAGGTAAAAACACCTGTAGTTCCTCCTAAATGGTTTCCATCTTGAAATAAAGCTTGTGAGTTGCACATGCAAACTTTAGATCCTGTCCGGGAAGCACATTTCCAACAACATAAGAGTATTCGATCTTTAGGGCTGAAATCCATAGCAGTAGCCTCCTTAAGTGTTTGAAAATGCTAAACTGATTCGCACGCCATTTACAAGTGAATAAAACAGCACCTCACTCATCACTTTAACAGACATTGTCATACCAGGTGTAAATGGCTTTCAATTGTCGAGTCACAGCAGTTTCATTAGCATTGCGACGTATAACAAAAGATCTTGACCGGCTCTTTGCCACATGGAAAGCCTTGCATAAGTAACATTTTCTGATGTGTTCTTGTTGAAAATGGTGGGTCAAACGCATTCCACAACAACTTTATATCTTCGGGAAACCCGACACTCTCCTGCCTGAACCTTTACTGACCATAAGAGCCAAACATGCCCCTGCAAGAAACAGGGAGTGGGAAATCAGATGAACTGTTCAGGTACTTAACTTCCCTTCAAAACAAAACGGACACACCTTCCGCCCTCAGGCTGTTTGTGGCATTCACACAACAATCAGGCTCTTAGCAATCACAATGACGTGTTTATGACAAAAACATGGACGGATTTACCCAGAAGCACATGTTCTTCTTTACAGTAGAAATGAACTGATGTATATTATGAACAGGTTTGAATATCCGACAGTGGTGACTGGCTTCCTGCCACCCTAGAATTACCATAAAGGCTGCTAAGAACATGTTTAGACTAGTAGAAAAATGAGTCAAGGTGTGACATGTTCCACCTGTACACCTCCTGAACACGTTGTCATTCAAAAGACATGTATTATTCTAATGTTAACATAATAAATTCCCGCTTTACTTGAAAACATATGTTACAGATTTTTTTATATATAATTGAAGATTGCGGATGTTTTCCTCAAGACTGGGTTGGAATGGATTCAACAATATCAATCTGACCATGTTATATTTGAATTTTAACCATAAAATCAATACTTAATTCACCAAGGAGCCACAAAAGGCTCTAGACTGCGACTGCTTGTTTTTATTTGGTAAATGCTTTTGCAAGGACATTGAATTTTCAATCTCATGCGACAAATGCCCATAAAATCATCCTTAACAACCCGTTTTACCAATAACACAGACTCCAAAATCTCATTGTTGTTCAGGCAACAATAAAATGCTTCTTGGTTTGACTAGTCAGCACCAAAAGCTCTACATTTCCAACATCTAATAACAAGAGTAATTTTCTCGAATAGGCAAAGCTGGATCTCCAGTCAAATGGTTTTCCACAAGTAAAAAGAAAAGAAGCTCCTATTTGAAGAATGTCACACACACAATAGAATGGTGAGGAATTCTATTCCCCAATCTTCACTGACTTACCTGATAAAAGGGTGCAAAAGCCTGAAATGGGGGTGGGTAACAGAAGGGGGGTTGAAATCACAATAAGAAACAGTTTAAGATGACTGGAGGAGATTGACTCTAGGAAAAAGGGGGATTGACAGATGAAAACCCCCTGGACTGGTTTGTAACAGTGTGTATTAAAGATAAAACTCCTATCTCTGCTTGTGTTTAATAATAGAAATATGCTTGGTTATTTTTAAAAACTGAATTTGTAAAAACTATTTGCAACTGATCTCAAAGTGTGGAAGGATAGCCAAAACGTATTAATCACAATACCAGATTTAGGGCTGCGAGATAAATCAGATTATATTTAGAATGCAGTTAACAGTAGAAAATCTTGGGGGCAGAATGTTTTAAATTCAAGCATACTTTCCAAAATAATCAGTAAACATCCAGTTTTATGCATCACTTTGTATTACTAGGGGAGTATTGTGCAGAGGGGGAAGGATACAAGATTTGTAAATGATTTGATTTGTAAATAAAAGGGCATTTCGGTAACTGGAAGAAAAGTCTTTTCAGAAAATTGTGAGCTTGCGAAAATGCTGAAAATGGGTTAAAAGCTGTTGTGTGATAAACTGCTTGACCCGATTTTTAAAGACTTACAAATTGTGTCCTATTTGTACAGTCTGCTGAACTCCAAAGAATAGAGAAGCAAATGGATTGCTGCAATTCAAAGAAATTACTAGATTCCAGGAGCTGAAGGATTTATGGCCGGTATTTTGTGTCTGGTAGTCTTACATTGGAAAATACGTTTCAGTTTTTTAAATAAATATTTTTTATTAGCCCAAACAGTTTTTAAGGACTAACTGAAAAACCCTGACTTAGGTGGCACCTAACCAAGGTGGAGATCATTTATCATTTGCTTCACACAACTACCACTAAGCAAGTCGGAATTCTTTATATACCTCATCTAAATTATAACAGGGTGCTCTCTAATCTACTTTATAGCAATACTGATGTCCTAAAAATTTACATTTGCCTCATATTGAGTAATCAAAAAGCTCACACATGTGACCTCTCTATTCTGGTCACTCAAGTCATTGAATGCATTCAAGTCAATGGAATTTTCTCATAGTGGCATATTACCTGCATAAATATCTGGCCAGAGTGAGTGACAGCATTAGCCACAGAAAGTTGCACATACTTGTACAGAAATTGTACATACTTGTCCACATTCAACCAGAATGTCCATAGATGTCTTCATCCTTGCCCGCAGAAAGCTGTGGTCTGGTTGTGGGTATCATAGTCAAGTAGAGTTCTTTACAACATAAGCATGGAAATACGGGTTCTGCATTTTTCTGTATAAAACTTCTTGATTTGCCGCTCATTCTAAGTGAAGGACCGCGACCAGGTGGGAAACAAACCAAGCATAATGAAGGCCACAACCAAGACAAGACTGTGTTGAGGAATAAATCCAGGGAAGCGTACAGGGATATTTTCTGTTTCATTTAAATTGACAATGACCACAGTTGAAAAAGTTTAGAACCACCAGAACTCTTCCTAGAACTGCCCGCCCATCTAAACTGACTGATTGAGGGCAAAGGACCCTATGGCCAAAAACCCATTGGTCTCTCTGCCAAAGCTCCAATGTTCTGTGGAAAAAGGAGAACCTTCCAAATGGACAACCATACAACACTATCAATCAGCCCTATTGAAACCTTAGTAAAAAGGCACATGGCAGCCTGCCTGGAGTTGGAAAGAAATTGGTCGCGTCTGACGAGACAAAGATTAAAGTCAATGGAGTGAATACCAGGCGTCATGTCTGGAGAAAACCAGGTCAGTGCTTCTTCAATCAGGTTTTCTCATTTGTCCACATGAATAGTTTATTTTAGTTTCAAATGAAACAATCCCATTTGCATAAAATGCACTTAAACAACCTAAAAAATAATGTTTTTGACTTAGGCTCAATCCCCAAGTGGTGTTTTAACATTTATCACTTTATTTCCATGTTTTTGTACATGTGTAACTATTTTAAATTTAATTCAATGTGATTCAAATCAGATTCGATGATCCAAGCAATCATAAAAGTGTCTTCGGCAATCTGGAGAGTAGCTGAACATCCTAAATTATCTCAGGGAACACTGCTCATTATCTCAGGGGGACATGGAGAGAGCTTCTTTCAAAAGGTTTTGGATACTATTGTCCTGTTCATATTTACACAGACCACACACAAAGTAAGATCACGACATCATTTGAGCAATAACCTCCATAGCCTGCTCTGCCTGCAGCAAGGTTGGCAAGGTAAGCTTGGGGCAACCAAAGCCACCTGGAAAAACATGAATAAATCACCTCTGTAACACCTATGACCAAGGCCACAGATATGCTGGGGGGAGTCTGGATCGCAACACGACTACCAAGAACAGGAACAGCTAATTAAAATGAGTTTATCATTGGAGATATTATGAAACATGACGGGAACGTTTGGAACTAGTTTATTTTGGTGTCTGATAACAAAAAGTAATATATGTTCCTTGACTGATAATAAGAGCATGTAGTCCAAGAAAGTGATAAAAATGTATTTAACAGATGTTTGCATTATTTTGTTGTGCTGGAAAGCTCCGTTGACTGTTTTTTAAGGAGGTCGTGGTTCAAGCACACCTTTTGAATTGGAATTGGGACTCTTTGTGTTGGTTTGACACTTGTATACCCAAGAACCACATAGACACATTCAAATCTAGTCCTGCATAGCCAAGACCTGATGTCTTTGGCAGCTTTCTTTGCCAAAACCCACCCATAAAGACGTTTCAACGACAGGCCAAACAACCAATTAAATATTTAATTTAGTTTCTCATAGCGTTATGTTTGCGAGCGTATGAATGTCACCATGTCAACTTACCAATACGCAACAAATAAGAAAAAAGTAAAAAAACTAACCAATCAGAACGCAACTCTAAGATTCTCAATGTATTTCCAAATATCTCTACGAAAGGCATCAGGCGTTTAGACAACAATCTGTGGGTGTTGTCGGATTAAGTGATCCTTAAGCACAATTGATACTTCTGCATCTTCAGCGATATATTTTCATAAAATATTCAGTGGTGTTTCTACCAAAGAAAGGGATACAGACGGCACTTCTTTGCTTAATCATTCAGTAATTTGGTCCATGTTGTTGTTAGCTAACGGTCTGCATCTATGCCACACGAAAAGTAAACGCAGACCCATTCGCCACCATGTTGCCTGCATGGCAAATTTAGTTTAACATTTTAATAAAAGACCATTGTCCATTACATTAACTTTCACAGAGTCCAAAAAACTATTCGAAGAGAGGGTAAAGGTCACAACACACCAATCCTAAAATTCAATCAGAATTTTTATGCAACAATGCATCTAGATCGAAAACCGTGGACACCGAGGGGAGCTCACCAAACAAGTGGTGTCAACACCAAAGAAGTTTTTTGATTGCCGTATCGGATACATTGTTTGCAAGGAGAATGACCAATGAAAGCTGGCTCTTTTGGTGACATGAGTAAGACTTAAAAGAGCCGCTGTTTTTTCATGGCATTAGCACGTCATGGATTAACACTATTGATGTAGTAATCGATCCCATAAGTCAAAATCAAGTGAAGTCTGTCTATTTTTCCCAGGCTTCAAGCATTCTGTTCTCCATTGTTTACTTCCATGTGCGCTTTCATTGGAACCAAACGAAAAGCAGTCGAGGAACCACTTATGATGGAGGTATGTGACCAATAGGTGGCCCGTATGATGTTTCAACTAGTGCAGACCAGAGTGATAAGTGTGGTGTGAATAAGGACTAAATCTGCAAACTATTCCAGCAATATATGAGTTGTTTCTCTAAGTCAGGACCAAATTAAACGAACTAGAGGTGTGAAAACACCAGAGTTAAAACTGCTGCTGAGAAGGTTAGTGGCACCCTTTCTCAATATAACCCAAGTGTGGATTTAAAAAAATACTTGTGAACACCAATCAATGAAGATTAAACGTTAGTCAGTGTTGAGAAATTAACTCCAAACATTTACTTTTTTTGCATAAATCCGGAATTTTAATCAGCAGAAATGTGGTGAATTTCAAAAATATGTAACGCAATATTCTAGGAACCAGTCCAGGCTGTGCCTCCAGCTTTAACCCAGTGTTACCCATGATAGCATGCCAGCAGACTGTTTTGGTGATAACTGGGTGTAGAAGATGTAGACAAATTTAGTGGAATTCTGCCAACACCAGATCAAGAGACAACTATGCTAACAACAAACCACAAAAACTCTAAATATTTAGCCAAGAATGTCAGCAGAACATTTCTAAAAACTGCTCTTTCCCTCACATCACTGAACATTAGCTACAGCTTTCCACACAGACTAGATGCTCATGCATTACACAAGCTCCAGTTAAGCTCAGTAAGGCTGATGGGCATCTTCTAACCGGAAATGCTAATGCAAGAACACTGCTGCATTATTACATTTGACAGTAAGCTTAAAATGTGGGCCAAGTCTGTAGAGACCTGGAAACCACTGGTTTTTCTTCTCAATATGCATTATAAATGGGCGAGTGAGACAAGCAACAAAAGGAGTGAGGGAATGTATGTTTATACAAAGCAAATTTAAAAAATATACCTCAAGTTTTATTCAGTAATATAGTAATCCTATATTCCTTTTTGAGAGCTGAAAACGGATTGATTTTCCAAGCACCACCCCATAGTTCCTAGCACCGCCCACTGACCAATCAAATTAATCGCTAGTATATTTCATCTCTATGCAGAGCGGACACACTGTCTCGCCCGTAAATGTGAGAGCAGCAGACCCTTGAGGAAGAACAATGCAGAGAAAGGGTATACACAGTTTTGTCAAGCGTACACAGTTTTTAATGCGCCATTCTTTGTTTTAGAGAATTCTAACTGACAGGTGAGGGTTCGTCAGCAGGGGGCTTGGTGAAAGTATGACTGTGGGAGCAAAACTAAGTGTTTCAAGTTTAATCATTCAAATATTATTTTTACCACTAAAACTGATTTTTATTAATTATTGTTATTATTATTAATGGTATTATTATGAGCACAGTGTATTGTTACACTCCTAATGGTCACACATGTACACCAATTGACTTTAACTACCTGGAAGTTCTTTCGAAATGAACTTTATTTTTTATTTGCATACTTGAAAGGTCCACTCCAATCAAAAATAAATCACTGTATATTCCAATCATAAATACATCACATATATATTTCTTTGCATGCCCTGCTACCTACATGTGATCACAAAGGAATGGATGTTTTAGTTCCCCCTTCTGCCGGGAGACAGGTGTGGCAGCATGAGACTTTGTCAATCGAGACAATTTTAATAAGAAATCAATAGTGGAGTATAATTTTAAAATATGGCATAATTTTGTTTTTGTTTTCTGGTGAAATTTTAATTAAATGCTGAACATATGCTTTTGTTTTTCATTTAGCTTTTAAGGGATATTTAAAGATTGAAGTAGGATGAAAAACTTAACTCAGCAGAGAAGAGGATATTGGAGAAGAGGGGCAGGGAGTTCAGTCAGAGAGAAAGGAACAAAAGAGGAGAGAGAGGCGCAGAGGTGACCTGTGACACCCTCATTAGGCTGGATGCCCAGACAGACCATCCAAGAGCTGAGATTCCTTATAATTTACATGAAAACCCCTGGGACACTACAGAAAGGCACCAGATCGAGGCACATGCTAGAGTGAGGCAGAAAAAGAAAAGGTCTAGGCAACTGCGCTTGAAAAAAATCAATTATGAGAAAACATATGCCAAGGTTGGCTTGTGGGACTTGACCAAACAACAACTTGAAGCAATTTCCGTATGAAATTGAAAAATGCTAATCTAATGAAAGGGAAAATAGAACGAGGGCTGGTTTGTCTTCAGGAAATAATGCTGCTTCTTTTTGTGTTGAACATTAACAGCAGATAAGACCCAGGTAATTTGAGGAATTTTAAATTAAATAGTATCTCCACATTTTGAACTATTTCCGCCTGAAATGTTGGTAAATCTGTGAAATATATATTTTTCATAAATTCTACAGCCCTGTTATTTTTACAGCATGAAAAACAGCAGAATGAATCACATACTAAAGTAATCGAAAATAATTATTAGGGGTGTAACGATACACCCACAGTACGGTAACATTTCACAATATTATGTCCACAATATAACATTTATTTAATATTTATATAATATTTTATAACACTAATTTTATATAAAGATAATAAACTAAGAAGGTAAACAAAGAAGGTATAGTTCGATATGTATTACATTTAATATCCTTCAAAATCCACTAGGGGGCAGTGTTAAAGGCGCCAAAAGTCATCTTTTTTTATTGTAAATGATGAAGAGAGCTAGTTTTATAATGTTTCTAATTTAAAAGGTGATTAAAGTAAAACAGTCTCCCAGTAAGCATTAAATAAAAAAAGACAAGGTAAAGAAGTTTCAGAAGTGACTAGAAGCACAGTCACTCCAAGAAGCAAATGCACTTCAGCTCCAACAGGATATCTACCAGTAGCTCCACGATTGTGACACTTTTGTATTCTGATAGATTGTGCGCGGATATACCGGTATGTGTGACACGGTCCCTCGCCTAATTTTAAACCTCCTACACAGCTGTTTCTTTTTCAGTTCATGACTGGGTTTCAACCTGTAAGTGACATTGACTATCATTAGCACATCTTTGGTATAACTGGTAGACTGATACCTGTACAGCATATATTTACAGAGTACAAAATAAACATTAATTCCCCTTGGAAAGAACTCACTCCTGGAACCTTTAACCATGACCCACCAGTGCACACCATTATGGTGTCCTTCTAAACAGAGTATTTGAGTATGAAACAGAAGCTGCTGGAACAAAATAGCTCCACACTACTTCCCCGCCTCTAGCCTATACAACCGAAAACACAAATACAAGTGCTCAGAGATATAGAGCATGCAAATCAAACGTGATGCGGCAGCTCTGGAGTAGTTAGCCCCTGGCATCTCTCACTTCCTTTTCTCCACTGTCCTCTCTATCTCTCTCTCTTTTATTCCATAATGTGCATCCCTTATTTTCAGGTCAGGCAGAAAGAATGTGATCTGTCTCGAACTTCCATCATATATTTCTACTTGTCTCTGTACATCAGCATACTGGAAATGAAATGTGTTAGATTCTCACTCAAGCGCACATTCACAGAGTCCCCTTTTCATTATACAGTGCACTATTTCTTAAATATGGAACATTTAATTAATACTCTATGTGATGTTTGTGTAATGAAATTTGGGAGGAGGCATCAGGGTGTTACCAGTTAAGCCTCCAACTCACACACATATAAGCCAAACGAACCATTAACTACGTGACGTTCAAGATTCCCCCTCTTTCCACCCCAACACCTCACTAAGAGGAAGGGAGATGTTGGGGGGTTATAGAAAACACTGTACGATGTAGGGCCCCGTAATAATTAATGGCATATTTGTAGTTTCAGCTGAACATTCTTAAGGGGGTTCCTAAACCCACAAAGTGGAATGCTGTTGGAATCCCATCAAAACGTCTTAGTACTGAAGAGATGCTTGAGTATTATTTTGATGAGGACAGCAGGAAGCGGGTGAGAGGAGAGAAATGGAGGATTAAAACATCAGAAGGTAAACATTTCTCCCAAACCGATGGCCTGTCTGAAAGTGAGGACCGAAAAAAAAATAATCCTAGCCTTGAAAGGAGGTCTGCACTTTTACCACCCACAGAGTCCAACCCCCCTCCTTCACCCCCACTCCACAAATACACACACACACACGCACACAATAGCAGAGTCATCAAATGTACACAATAGTGCCAAAAGGTGCTGATCAAGGCTATTTTGCTTAAATCAAGCCATAATTTCAAAAAAAGAATCACACCAATCATCACAAAAAAATACAATGGTGAAAGTACTATAAAAGTTTGATTTGTCACTCATTTAAAAAAGTGAAACCCATATATTATATAGCTCCATTACAAACAGAGTGAAACATTGTTAGCATTTATTATGGTGGCTTGTAAAATACTAGCCACTGTGCATAATTATTTGAACCTTAAGCTCTAGAAAGGGTTGAATATTTACTATTGAGTTGAAAAGGTAATCGAAAATTAATAAGAAAAGGGAACAAAATGTTTCTCGTAGGGAAATGGAGGCTTGTCATGATAGAAACATCACTTTCAAGTCCCTAGCAACCAAACTGTTCACCCTAGCAACTAATATATATCTCAGTTTACGAAAATCTCACCAACCCCTCCAGAGCAACCAGACAGTTTACCATAGCAGCCAATTTGCCATATCTCTATCTCAGCTTAGGAAAGTCATAAACACATAGGGATTGGTTTATAGTACATACAATATTTTAAAAAGACTTTAAAACTGCACCTTTACAAGCCAATATCGACATTTTTGTAAAAACCTTCGCCATTACTATAAATGTTTATTATTTTGGCTTACAGATCATGAAAACCAAAATTCAGTGTCTCAGAATTTAAGGGTAGTTTGCCTGGAAAGTTTTTCTGAAACATTAAATGGACACCTTCCTGAATGATTTCATTATTGAAGACGCTTTACCGTAGCCAAATATATCCAAAGAAAGAGAGAGGAAGGAAAATGATTGAAGAGTTTTACAAATATTGGACTGAGGCTGAAATCAGCAAACAAGTACAAATCCAAGGCATTCCTTGTGTCAACTGATATTTGAACCAGACCAAATGTAAGAAACGTCTTATTTCTGTTGTGATGGAAAATAACTGGAATGTTGCTTTTCAAATGTAAATATATTAGCATTTAATTAGGAAACTCCTCCCTTCATGGTATGCCACATCGATGCAGTGTTTCACCCACAAAACGTGTAACCAAGAATTGGGTGTATAGTACATAACATGTAGTCAGAAACCTAAAAGAACTTATGGATATTGTGGAAAATTTTAATTTCCTGAGACGTTTAACCGGAAATAAAGGCTTGTTATATTTCACTATATGCGTAATGAACCGATACATTATGCATGTGGATAATAAATATTAAAAATGGTCAACTAAATAATTTTTTCACACCTTTCAAAAGCTAATTATACCTGCAATTATATGAATTTTCCCGTTTTACATGGAACGTTCGACTTTTCTAATGTTGTTAACATCTATATTATCAGTGTATTCCTACAATTGTGTGTTTTAGATTTAATTAGGCAAGTCAAATATAGAATATTCACAGAATATAAAAAAATGTGACTTATGGAAGCTATCTCTATTGTGCATCTGCAATAATTCATCATCCTTGCAGAGAGATCCTTCTAATATAGATAACAAAACCAACACAAGAAGATTCTCTCCCACTCAAGCACCAGACACCACTCATGGGTAAGCTGGGTACATTTTAGAGCCAGGAATAGCTGGCGTGATGCAGCAGAAACATATCTGAAGAATAACACCTGTCCCGAGAGACCTGACACAAGCACTCCGAGATGAATTCCCAATCGTGTAAAAGCTAAACACAGCGGCAGATCTGCAGACAAACAAACGAAGCCAGACGATCTGCTGTATTCATTTAAATGTTTCATTAGGATGCTGAGTTATCAGATGCAAATGCCTTTTTGTCCAATCTCTCAAGCGCTTCAGTCCCAGTCATCCTCCAGTTTGCCTCCAGGTGTTCATTTCTCTGTCAGCATCCTTCCATTCCAATTATCACACTCTAATTGTGACTCTTGTCGATTGACAGAAAGGTGTGTGTTACTAGCTCTGAAATAACCTTAACCTGCAGCAGAGGTCATGAATCAACATCCTACTATGATGCTCCGAAACAACCAGATCACACTAAACATGCTAACCCTGAAGCTGCGATGTGTATGAGGTAAGAGACGCATCTGGGATGCCTCACACTGAAAATACACTTTACAATGTACAAGAGTCAGAAATGACTTCAAAGAGGCGAAATATCGAACCTTAACGTTCACTCTAGATATAGAAGTCTGCCTTGTTTTCTCCTCCTTCACATCCTGTTTGAACCAAGTACAATTCATGCAAAAATTAAGTCATGCATATTCAATTAGACACATTTCTAATCAGCCAATCACACAGCAACAACTCATTGCAGTTAGGCATGTAGACATGGTCAAGGCAATCTTTTGCAAATCAAACAACTTCAAATTGAAGTGACTTTGAAAGTAATATAGTAGTTAGTGCCGGATGGTCTGAGTATTTCAGAAAATGACGATCTACTGGGATTTTCAAGCACAACCATCTCTAGGGTTTACAGAGAATGGTTTGAAAACGAGAAGTGGGGAGCAGTTCTGTGGCTACAAATCCCTTGTTGATACCAGAGGTCAGAGGAGAATCGCCAGGCTGTTTTGAGAAGATAAAAAGGCAACTGTTACTCAAATATCCAGGTAAGCGGAAGATGATCTCTAGATACTCAACGACTGGAGGCGGTTGGGCTACTGCAGTAGAAAATGACGCAGGTGCCATTCATGAATAGGAAACTGAAGCTACAGGCTCACGTTCCAATAGAAGATTGGAAAAACGTTGCCTGGTCTGATGAATCTCAATTTCTGCTGCGACATTCCGATGGTAGCATCAGGATTTGGATCAATGGTTCAGGCTGGTGGTGGTGGCGTAATGGTGTGGGGGATATTTTCTTGGCTCACTTTTGGCCCTTTCATACGAAAAGAGAATCGTATTAACGTAACAGCTCACCTGCGTATCGTCACATAAAGCACGTCATAAATAGTGAATCATCTCAGACTGTTTTCTTGTACATGACAATGAGTTCACTGTACTCAAATGGCCACTACATCACAATCCAATAGAGAACTTTTTAGGAACTGCTTGATTAAACACTATTAATGCATGACACGACAATCTGCTTTTATTTTGAAGATGTAACCGAAAGTTGAATGAAGTTTTAAAACGTTTTAAATAAGTAAAATCACATCCCATGTTTAATTTAAATGAACTTAATCAATATTTAACTATTTAATAACCTGGTTCAATGAAATCCCATTTTACTTTCAAAATGTGACAAATCTACAACTTTATAATTTTCACAGAATTTGTTCAGTATACAATTAATAACAGAGGAAGAGAGAGTCGAACTCACCTCCACAGATACCCAGGTGTAAACAGCCTCCTGTCTTCCTCAGTCTGACACCTCCTGCAGCTGCATTTGCATGCGCGTCAGCCTTTGGGTTATTTTAATAACGGATATTCAAATGAGCTTAACCTACAATCTCTAGGAATAACACAGAAAGGCACATGAAACACTGACAATTAGATCTATTAAGTGGATTCTTTATTCTGTTTCCTGTGTACATTGTTTTAATAGCGTCTTCCAGATCATAAATAGTGGCTGCAGTTAATGGAGAATTGCATTTTTCAAAATGAAGAAAAAACAGATTGATTTTATGAATTTTGCAGTGATTTAGTTGACTGTTTTAAACCCTTTAGGGGCTTTTAACAAATAGTGGAGTGATGGATTGACTAGCTTGGCTATTGTATTGATTGACTGATTGGCAGAGGTCAGTTTTCAGCAGGGTTCAGTTGCTGTCTGCATATTTGTCCCATGACTACAGGGTCAAAGTTCAGATCTTCTAGTTGCTGCTGTAGGAACTAGCCTACAGCGAGATGGGGATAAGAAAATAAGTACGAGATTAACATAATGCAATGTTGGGGCACCAAATGAAACCAATGAGGTTTAAGTCTGAGCAAATATCAAAATGTTTCATCAGAATTCAGAATTTGATGGCAAACCTTAATTGACAAACAAAGGGTAAAGGTTTTATTAGTTTCACAAAAACCATAGCATTTAAAATCACAGACACTCGTAAGATTTTTAATTTTTCTGGACTTGGAGGCACAATAATAAGCAAAAGACTCAAATCGGAAAATAAAATAGTCACATCTGCTCTGTTCACATCCATTAGAAATAGATCACAAAACATTTAACGGTTTTCACTCTTTACATTTCTTTTGAAACTTGGGCAGAGATTTTAAAATGGTAAAAAATCATTTTGCAATACAATTGGTAGCATTTTATGTATGTTCATATGCTTACTAAATTAATTTAGCATATTCATAGAAACAGCCAGTTTAGTGTTTACTTAGTTTGATGGTTTTTACAAAATGTATGGCTACTGTTAAAATCAGCGCATTTTTTCTATTTTTAGTTTTTAAGCTTTAGTAAAATTAAAAACTGTAATTAAATGTATTGAAAACCAAACTTTGCTCCACACAGGAGCCAATTAAAGCCAGATATGACCTTTTTTATTTGTTTTTACTTTACAGCTGAAACTTCCCAAACTATAAAAAGTGAGAGCACCAGAGAGAAAGCAGACCTCACATGAGGTCTCCATACATCCTCTCAAAGATTATTTTTAGGTTTTGGCTGAAATACAAGCATACCTGGGGCAAAGGTCCAGTCCAGAGGATTTCTGCAGGCTAGAGAGCATGGATCCCTGGCCTTGTTAGCATGAGGGCTATGCATGGCATCTGACCTGTAGACTTCTAGCAACTGCTCCAAAAATATCTCCAGTCTGACTTAGTAAAAATAAACATTAATATTTCGTTTTAGTAAAAAAAGTAAATCAACGTTTTAACCTCAATAACGCCTTAATGTGTAAGTTCCAGTGATGTTAGCGTCAGTACACTAACATGCTAACGTTACAGAAAACGTGTCGCATTTTCATCTTTATTCAGTCGAGCAGCATAGTTGTACTAACATAGTTTGATGGCTGATGGTTCGTTTAATCGAAATTATTAAATCAAATGTGAATAATTTAATTAAAATGAAGTTATAACCATACGCAAGTTTCAAAAACGCTGTAACGCTAGGCCTAGCTAAGTAGCTATAGCGTGAGCGCAGCTTAATTTCTCAATTTGAGGTAATTTCGTGTTATTATTTCTATTCTGTGTTCATGCATAATTTGTTAACAGACCAATTAACTAATGTGAGCAGCATCAGCGGAGCGAAACATATTTTAATTTATTTTGGATTTTGAAAACCCATTTTAAACACTTTGCAAAACGTTTTATCAAATCCATTAAATGGCTTTAATATTCAAAATCACTGTTCTTTCCCCAGAGCATAAATATAAGGCCACCCCTGGAACCCTAAAAGCCCTCTTTGCCTCCAACTGGGATGCAGTACATGTGGACCTGTTGCTAGGAAACAGTGGTCCAAAAACGCACTGAAGTGGACAAGTGGTTTAAAAAGATTTGGAGACCCATACCTATATACACGACAATGCATAGTGATTAAGCATCCGTACACTTTGTAAGAGACATTTTGACCCAAGGAATCTTTAAAGAATGCAATACCCTAAATACAATCAGAAAACCACCCTTTTCTTTTGCAATAATTTGTATTTTACACCACAATCAGGAAAGCTGGAGAATTCTTTGCTGTGTGGATGCTTTAAAGCTAGACCGTGTGATTGTTTCCTGTGTATTGACATTATGCCTTCTTTCTCCAAAGAGATAGCAGTTTTCATTATTTATAATCCAGCCTACTGATGCTATTTATACCAGCTTTTTGAGTCATCATGCTCCAGTGATTCTGTCTGCCTCTGGAAAATTGTCCATATGAGAACCATGATTGTACATCCTATAGTACAATCTGAGGCCTTTGTGGTGCTGCACTTGTAATGGAAGAAGGCTGAGAAAACATTAATATGTAAACCTTCCAGAAATTATTAACCACACAAATTTTTACATTTTGGCAATAGTAAGAATGCATAAAAATATAACATGTCCAGTATGTGATTCATTTAAAGATTTTGCTCTTAATTGATAAATGATAATTTAAACTGTTTTGGGTAAAACCTTATTTTTCACACCAGGATTTCTAGCAGCCTTTATATATTGCTGTTCAAATTGATTGCTTCCAAATACAATTTTAGACAGACAGACAGATATGATATATATATATATATATATATCACATTAGAACCAGAAAAAGTTCACTTTCTTTGTACAAGAACAGCCCATACTGTATTTTAAGTGTACACTTGATACTTGAACTGTGACATTTATCTGTGGCTTGCAGGTCCAGAATCTCTGGGGATCTCTTTTCTCTGGAGAGGAAACTACAAATGCCAAGTTTCTTCACATGGGAAGCTGCCCCATTAAAAGAGAACGGTTCTGGAGCATGTAATTTCAGCAACCATCGACTGGCCATCTGTGAAAGCTGGCCTGCTCTGGGAGCAGCTGTTTTATAGCAGTGTGGAGTCAGATGTCAACGGCAAAATCTGCCAATTTAAAACCATATTCAAAGAATAACAATGACTTTCATCTTAAGTGCCACTGCTTCACAATCCTGAAAGATTATACAAATTACTTTCTGTGCGGGGGCAAAGATGATTTTAAAGAGTCCCCATTTCAAGTAACTAACAAATCATTTATAGAGTAATTAAAGAAAGTGCACAAAACCCATTTTTAAATACATAGAAGTTCATAATATAACAGTAAAAATAAAACCATTCTAGACCTACCTTTAAGTTAAATTTCACAGTAAAGCAATGCATGTCTGCCACCTACTGGTGCAACCAATTACCCATTTTAAGTTAAGATCAGTCAAACTGGTTGGACATACATCAAACACAATGGTGCAAATTGAAGATTACAGTGTTGGGGGGGGGGGGGGAAGAAATTTTGATCATGTCAATACTCTTATGACCACAAAGCTCAGCTCATGTGCACTGAACTGTAATTTATCAGCACTAAGGATTAAACCTCTACATGAAATTCAACAAAACACTTATGCCCCACTCCTTCAACGTTTATTGAATATACCAGAAACATGGGCAAAGTTTGCCCAGGTGAAAATGTACAGAAAAAGAGCTTAACTTTGCTAGAGTACAATTCGAACATCAACTAGCAAAAATAGAGATGTAACGGTCAAGTGCTTACGATGGGATCTACATTGGTCAGCAGTATTTCCAAAATCATATCAATATAAGAGTTGAATTCACTGAGTGATGCCAATCACTCCACAGGCCATGCGTCCTCCAGCATTGCCAGTTTTAAGGCTTTCCTCATTGCCTCCCTTTCCCAAGTCATCCTCTTTCTCGTGGATCTAAAACAGAAGTACCCCAAGCTGTTAAAACCATTCTTTTTGCTACAGCTCCTAAATATGGTTGTTTACTTACCACCATGGTTCTGCCAATAATGGAGTGTTGCCCTGACAGTGTCAGCATTGAATCCACTATTTCAATCTTGGCAACGCCACTGCCATCAGCAGTCACATTACCAAGGTCTCCAACATGTCTGCAAGAAAATTCAGAATAGCAAATTACAACTTTTTTTCTCTACACAAAAGCAGCATAATGTGTGGAACATCTCTTAGTAAATCTCAATCTGTAAAGTCCTGCCCATCAGCACCGCTGTGGAAACCACCAGGTAGACAAAAACAAAAATTCTCTGTGTGGATGCAGAACTTCAAAATGTTTGACGTCTGCTTCAAAATGTTTTGGGTGGTAGACTGCAAGATGTGGATTCCAAAATGAACAAAAACTACAATGAGGACCAACTTCAGAAATATAACCATCTGTATGACCAATCTTTCAGCAGAGTACAAACAGCATCAGATAATCTCGTATAGGATATCAAAATTCAAGTGTCCATAAAGTTACACATGCAGGCTTTCCGTAGAAGCATAAACAGGACTTAAAATCCACCAGTGTATCATTAAACCCGAAACCAATGGGTTAAGAGTGCAGTTGACTACTGCTCGGGGACCATGTCATTGTTACTTGAAGGATCTTTAGTCTTGTAGTGAAGAAGACCATCTTATCTGAGACCAAGAGAGAGCAGGGACAATGTAATTCGATTGCTGTGTTTATATATGGATATAAATGTTCTATTTTAAGCAGAAAATAGCCGTTTTGCGAGACTAATCAGTGGTACGCCCACTAGCAACAATCCACTAGTATTTGGGCAACGGTCCGTACAGGGCGTTGGAAAACTAGGACCAAAGACAGCCCAGACCAAAGACAAACGAGACAAGATCAGTGAAGGCATAGACGACAAGTGAAAGTTGTCATGAAAGTAAATTAGCATGGCATTTTTAAAATAACTAATATATTATGAATATAATAATTAAACATTGCACAAAATCAGTCCTATTTATAATTAGGTCTTAATGGATGAAAACTAATAATCCTTTATTAGTTTTAACACAAGTAGAATACAAAAATATAAAAGAGCGATTTAATAGATAAACTCACCTCACACTGTCAGTTGGTCCACCGTGAGTTTTGTCATGAGGGTTGAAGTGTGGACCTGCACTGATGCAGCCTAGACGTATGAAATAATGAAAAACTGAGCATTGATAGCTGGGATCAGGTCACAGACCAGTACGTAGAGGCTAGTATCGTCAACTTCATGGATTCACTGGTATAACCAATGCGTTCAAAATGGATTAAACAATCTGTTTACTCCTTTAGTGGGAGCTCCCAGAGTGACGCATGAGTCCTCCTGTGATAGAATGCATTCTATTTAGCTTATGATTCAGCAGAAACGTGTCCAAATGAAAATATTCAATCGTAAATGTATTTGCTTTGGTACCAAGCTGTGCCGAATAAATTATATATCTTTCCCAAAGCATGTTCACTATAAATGAAACTAGTTCAGTAAAACCACGTCATTGGTGGCTTGTCACACTTACACAATCACCAAAACTGTGAATAATCAAATGAAGAGTGCAGGTCGAAAATTCAAGTTAGAAAGGAATGGTGATTTTAATGTAGAGCTCCACCCAAAATTTCAAGTCGAAGAGTTTGCTTCAACCACATTAAAGAAAGCCAGTGTAGATCACAAAGCTCAAGAAACAATCATTTTGTCTGGTGTTTGCTACTTAAATAATCAGAATTATTGATCAAGGTTTTTGTGGTTTCCCCTACAATTAAATATGAGGGGCAGAGGGCATAGTTGCTAAGTGGAGTATAAGAAAGAAATATAAAATGCACAGTTTGTGAATAGCTTTGGCTTCTTAGTGCTCTTGGTTATAATCAGGAGATTTTTCAAATAAACTACCAGGCGAGAGGCTACGCTAACAGTAATAACACCAAACAGTCAAAAGACTTTTAGCTTGTTGCCTTCATTACAAAGATTAAATAAAGGTCTCTTTTGATTATAAAGAGCACGTGGATCTCAGATTGAGCAGGGAAAGTGCCAGCTACCCAGACAGTGTAATACCTTCTCTCATTTACCATAGGAAACAGCCTTAATAACATTCTTACCCGTCCATCCAGATCCAGATATTTTAATACAGTAGAAGAAATACAGATATTGGGTCTATAAAGTAAAGTACTTTTTATTTACATCAATCCATTTCCTACGTCTACACATCTAGCGTCCCAGCAAACGTATAAACTTTAGCAATGATTGTACATTCCTGGCCATGTCTTTGCCCGACTCGCTCCACAGAAGTCTGCAGCGGTTTAAGTTTATGTTCTGTAATAGTTTTGTAATATTCAGTTTTCCCCCTTCTAAATGTATCTACAAACTATAGCTTTATCACTGAAACCCCGTAAACTGGACATATTACACCAGTATTGCAACACCACAACCGGTTACCCATAAAACTTTAGATTGACTTCAAAGTGCTCCTAGTAAATGTACAAATCCCTCTATAATCTCTCCTTTTACACCTTTGAACCCATGTAATTATGTTCAAGTAACCCAAACTGTCTAGATAGCTGCCAATCTCTTGGCACGATCATTCCTGATGTATTAAAAAATCATGCAGAGCCTCCACTCTGCACGTTCACTGGGGGTAAAGCTGTGTCCAAATTTCTTTTGAATACAGGGAAGTGATGAGATGACGGGTGTGTAGCATTCTGTTCAAGGAGGGCTTGACACACTTCAAATCAAAGGGGAATATGTCCAAATGAACACACAAATGTTAGTTTTTTAAATGTTAAGAATTAAAAAAAAAATACTAAAAGAGATGGATTTTATTATTCATTTGGTCGTTTCTGTATCTGTCTCAATAAGACAGGCCAACTCTATGTAACTTTATTTTTTTGCTGTTTTATTTGGTGTGTTTTATTACTGTTTTGATTCCTTCTACGGTGACCCTGAGTGACCAGAAAGGCGCTTCCAAATTCAATTTAGCATCATTATATACATCATATCTTTTTGGCAGTTTTTTGTACTGTAAAGTTTCTTCCTTTTAGAAGCAGCCTCAAACTAAATGTTGATTTAATAACAGATAAATTGCAGACTTCAAGAGGAAGAAGAGTGGGAGGTTGCCGCTTGTGCAATGCTTACCATTTGTGTTGTCTCCAAAAGCATGAACATGAAAACCATGTTTTCCAGGAGCAAGGCCAACAATTTCACCCGAAACCTTCACTGGAGTCTTTTCACTCTAAACAAAAAAACATCATTGATCAGCTTAGTGAATATTAGATCACTTAAGAAAACATCTAATAACAGCAAACTACATGTAAGCAAAGTTAATGAAGGCAATGTTAAAAGCAAACAACTTAATAGCTTTAAAGAGCGTTTGCTAGGATCTCTGTCCTCTTTAGCAAAGGTCTGACAGCAGTGACTCAGCAAACTTTTAATGCGTTGTTAATAGACGTTCAATGACAAAGGTGTGTGTGCCATTAAAAAGCCCCTCACGCTTCTTCAATAAAAATGTGCAAGACTAAACGTCGTCAATACACTCAATATTCTAGAAGCACGCTATTTCAGACAGATCTTTAAAAAGAACTGTTGGTGAATATGCGTGTGCACGGGGGCGTAGACCTGCACTCATTACAAAGGTCATTTTTAGCTGCTTTTAAAAAAATTCAACTAATCTCGAGAAACACCGAATGCAGCTATGAAAGCGTGTACAACTCAAATACCTTTGTAATACTCGTAGCGCTATACACCGTGGTTGCGAGTTAACGTTAGCCTCTTGCTACTCGAACACAAAAATTAAAGCTCTAAAAATTAGTTTTACCTCTTGTTCGAAATAAACCGTGCCGGTCACCTCCCCGGTTCCTTTTAACACACAAACTGCCTTTTGCACCATGTTTCCTTTATTGTTCAAACTGATATTGAGATTTTAGTGAGTCTGGAAGAAGCCTTTAGTTTGATAAGAGAGGAGGGCAGGAGAGCTGACCAATCAGAATACGAGAGTTAAAGACGCTGATTGGCTTAAAGTGTGGTGTGTCACGCGGATGTGACGTAAACGTAACCGTCTTTTTACTTTTACATTTTCCCACCGAAGACTTACATATACTGCTTTAAAAATGCATTTAATTATTTTATGGATATAAATCCTTTTGAAAGATAAAAGCATACATTATTCATAATCATCTTAAAAAAAAACAATAAAACATTTAAATGAAAAAGACAATGTTGTTATGTGGGTGATTGATTTTTGTATTACGGTGAAATACCAGTCAAGCAACATTTTATCCTTTATGTATGGTCACATGCCATTCATTCAAGCCATCGCCATCAGCTGATTTTACCAAGTCACATGATGTGAAACAATTCAACCATTGTTAATTGTAAATATCACCACAAATGACACTGGTCGTTGTTCTACGACATATAAATGGACAATTATGTCTTAATAATAGATTGGCAAAACTATTACAAAAAAGAAAATACAAAGATCCTTCATGAATTAAACCAAGCATTTGGTATGAAAATATTTTATTTAAAACATTCTCCTATCTCGAGTTTTTTTTTTTTTATCTCCAAAACTTAATTGTTAAAAACATCATGTATTTTCTTTTAAATGGTGTAAACATTTAAGTTAAAACATTAAAACAAAAATTCATAACATCTTATTTTAGCCAGAGTTTCAATTACTGAACCCTGAACTGGATATTATAAAAAACCGCCAATCAAAATCTACAAACATTATTCGATTAATGGTTGCATATTTACAGCAAAACCGTTCCTTATCTTTAGTTTTGTACAATGTTCGAGCTTCACTGATTTGGGACGATAAACTTATAAGGCAACGCTCTACGTTTGCCAAGACACTGTTGAAAATGTGGTTTGTGATGAAGCAGATCCTTAAACGCCTAAAGTGTGTCACAAAGTCTGCAGCTCGATCTCCAGCCAGCAGTTTTCAAGATTTGTTCTCACAAAGAAAAGAGTTGAAAGCCTCTAGGGCTCTTCGATGCGAGTTTTTTCCTCAGATTTGTTCTCTGTTGTGGGTTCTGAGGATTGTGAATCTGCTATAACTGCAGTGGAAGCTACTGGAACCGTCGGCTTGGCTTCAGGAAGTTCTTTAGTAGGATTTGCATTGGGTTCATCGTTTTTCACAGCAAGTTTCTCAGTGGGTTCCTCAGTGGTGACCGCAGGACCCAGCCGATCAAGTCGGTCATCCCTGTCCCAGCGCGTGCTTCTCTCTCTGTTCCCTGTAGAACGCCTTGTTGGTGGTCTTTCGGAACCATCCTGTGGTCGTTCTCGATTTCTTTCACCATCTGGACTCCTGCCCCAGTCTCTGCGTTCTCGCTCCCAACCAGGTGGTTTATCTGGCTCTTCGTGGTGGGCTCCAAACCGATCAGGTCGTTCTCCACGTCCCTCCCCAAAAGAAGGAGGCCCACCAAACCAGTCTTGCTCCCGATCTCTACCTCTTCCTAATCCAGGGCGTTCACTTCTAAACTGCACCGCTTCATGATCATTTGGCCCCTCTGATCTGGGACCGCCTGGCCTCATGAAAGGTGGTCTTGGATGTGGGAAAGGCCCTCGGATACCATGGGAGGGTGGTGGCATGCCAAAACCCACAGGTGGGGGTTCACGGTGCATCATCTGAGGTGGACCCCGCGGTGGCATCATCTGTGGTGGCATTGGTGGCATGCCAGATCGGGGAGGGGGAAGCCCAAAGCGCTGCATATGTGGGGGTGGCATCCCAGGGGGTCGATGTAAAGGCATCAAACTAGGTCTCGAACCAAGCATAGCAGGTGGAGACTCAAAGCCAAGATTTCCTGCAGAGTTATCAAAGTAAGGAATTAATTAACAGAAGCATTGCTTGTCTGAACAGTCTAAAACCGTTTTACCCAATGCAGAAGTTGAAAAGGTAATTGCTATTTTGCTTAAATGACCAATATTCGCGGCAAAGTAACTCTAACATGAAGAGACTCTATTTATTTAAAGCTTGGTTAATTGGCATTTCAATTAGCCCCTTTTGAAGGTAGTGTTTTATAAAGATGCTAGCATCTTACCCGTGCCTTTAATATAATACTTAAAAAAAACATATTTACATGAGTGATGGACTCTCATTATGTTCTGTTTGATACAGAAACCGAAAAAGACCCACCTGTGCTGAACCGATCATTTCCATCATTGGTAAATCTTGGACCCAAAGCTGCTGGATCATTCGGCATTTTTTCAGCAGAGTTCATACCTTCACCGATAAAGAGGAAAATTAGCCATTTTCACACTATATTAAGCAAAAAAAAAAAAAAAAAATGCTAAGAAACCTTTACCACCTGGAGGCATGACTATCCCTGGAGCAGGTGGACGAGGCCCAGCAGTACCTAACGGTGGCATGGCACCCGGAGGGAGAAACCCTAAACACAAGAACAAGGGAGTTAACTTTGATCCTGGTGAAACAATACATTTGAAATGGTCTATCTCAGGCTTTGTGAGTGGTGCTGATTCTCTTATATTATCAATAAATCACGAATCGATGCATTACCCAGAATTGTTAATCAACCCTGGCACTTAGACTGGCATTAAAAGAGATTTTGTGGTTCAGCTTGCCTTTTCAGAAGAACTTAAGAGTGTTGAGACCACATTGATCTGCTGATTAAACTCTTAGGGTAGCAGCTGATACGGTTTTGCATATTGGTTGCATTTCCAATATTTTTCATTTTTGTGTGACAACTTGTGCACAGCACGGCTCTTCTATCAGATTTGAAAGCTGACTTCATAAAAGCCGAAATGTGACCCCACCATTGCTTTCAAGTTTCAAGGGGCTGGCTGAATCTTGCAGTCCTTGTTTGTTTGTGCGAATGTGTGTTCTTCCGCTAATTGACAAAATGCTACAAATTAAAAGCCCCACTTTCATCCCGTCACATCTACATTTTTGACGTTTCGATTTTGAATCATATGCATTGATTATTACATTATTTTTTCACCAGCCCCACTCACGAACCATTGATATGTGGCTTTTCCACCAATACTTTTTGTAATGGCAGGGGTAGACTCAGCTCAGTGTGCAATTGAGGGCTTCTCCACTGCATTTTGTACAGTTAAAGGTACTTTATCGTACCCATTTGGATGAGGTTTGAAAAGAAGGCAAAGCTGGGCCAAGGCACATTTTTCATGCAAGAAAAACATGATGCAATAGTATGTTGGTGGCTGATTGGTCAGTTGTTGAGCTTACTGATAGGGCAGACATGTTATTAATACACACATCATTCGTCTTGTGGTCATCATCCGAACCATTCGTTTCGGCATTATAAACCAGCACACAAACTCTAGTCCATGTTACTTCTTTACCTGGAGGCATTTGTATCGGGTTAAAACCGGGACGCATGAACGGACCAGGGGGTGGTGGGACTCCAGGTGGAAATGAGGGTGGTGGCATGTTCATGTGCCCTGGGAACCCTGGTGGTGGGACACCAACTGCTCCCATCTGCTGGACAGGGGGAATCTGGTGAAGGAAGGGGAAAATTAGAAAGCAGTGATAAAGGTTAACAGAAGTGAAATGAGAATTATATTTTACCTGCATAGGCACAACATTCTGTGGTTCTTCAACTTTAACAATCTCAGGCCTGCCATTCTGAGACTCATCAACTTTCTCCTGATCCATCGGGGTGTTTTGCCATTCTGTACAAGGACAAACAATGCACATATGAATAAGAAGCTTGAGGACGGAATCTCCAAACTGAAATGCATTTGGTTGAAAGTTTGGTGTGGAATAGGTTCAAAATACCAGATATAAGCAGTAGTGATCAATCAAAACATCAACAATCAATTTTAGTAGTTACCTGGAGCCAGAGTATCAGGGTCCAACATCCCTCCTTCTCTGAATACATCCAGGTCTTCCAACTTCAACTTAGACCAGGGTATGTAAGTAACACCAAGTTCCACATCCCAATACTGCTTGAAGTCAGATTTAATCCCCTTATTCAGAGCCCAGGCAATCTGGGGAACACCAGAACAGATTTATGGATGTGAGAATTATTGATAACCCAAGAAGGACAATAAACACTAAAGAAATTTCTCATCGTCTGATACCTTAATAACTTTCTGGTTAACTTTGTATGGACCTCTGCTTAGTTTCTGCAGAGCTCGATAGGCATCCTGACGATGGATCATGACTATATAGGCACAACCTCGAGGAGGAATCATCTATCAAAGTCAGACACAGCAATATTAGACTTGCACACCGAAATCCTTTCAAGATAAGCATCCAGTTCACCAGAACATACATTAATTGAATCAATTTGTCCAAACTCCTCTAGTAAACAGGCCACGTCCTGCTGCTGTGTCCTTTTATCCAGCTGACCCACCCATAGCGTAGTACTGCAGACTGTAAGAGAAGGGTACACCTTGGCATCAGGTGGACAACTCAGCACTATGCTTTGCATACATAGTAAAAGTGGTCTTTCCTACCACTTAGAGTGTTATTCTTCACAGGCGGAAGTCCTTTCTGTCTTCGATCTCGTTCTTTATCCCGGTCCCTTCTTTCCTGAGATCGTGAACGAGGTGACTGATGTCTGCGTTCTCGAGAACGAGAGCGGGTTCGTCTATGTCGTGTTCGTCTGGAGCGGGAATTGGACCGAGACCGCCTTCTCTTAGGGGACCTAGGAGAAGAAAAAAAAACACAATTATTAAACATTTAAAAACAGCACTGAATGTTTTGTTTCGTTAAACACACCTCGACCCAGAACGGGACCTTGACTTGTGTTCACGAGATCTAGATGATGCATCAGAGTTCATCAAACTTTCCTGTATAACAAATCCAAGTATTTAGTGTTAATTTCAAAAACAAGGTAACAGTATTATTTATCTTTCCATAGAATTTTACCGAATGTCCAGTCATAACTTGATTGAAGCTGTCATTTTGAGGAGGAAAAACGGTGTTCGGCTGCCCCATCTGAGGCATCAGTCCTGAATAGGGCTGAGAGGTCATGTGACCAAAGCCTTGGACTTGACCGTTTGAGGGTAGAACCTGCACAAATGAAATTCAAAGCAGAAAATGAACGTGGCTTCCATCTCCAAAATGAACAGAAGTTCTTAGCTGAAGTTATCTACTTGTTGTTGCTGTGGCACAGCCATCATGTGTTGTTGAAAGTGCTGCATCTGATTGGTTGGAGGATATCCTGGGATGGTTTGCTCAGGAGGGCCACTGCAAAGTAAGAGATGAAACAAATTCAGTAAATGTGTGCAAAAGGAGTATTAAATATTTTAAGTGGAGTCTAGGGGATGATGTTTTACATTGCAGGCTGGAGTGACGTTTCGTCCTTCTTGCCTTCCTCTCCAGCTTCTGGCTCATCATCGTAGTCAAAGCGGTCTAGAATTGTCTAGAAGAGATTAAAAAGATAATTTTAAACCCTTCATTATGAACTGGCTCAAAAGGCAAAATTGATATGTTATGGATTCTAAATTTCATAACCTTGCAGGAAAAGACTAAGTAAGTTATTTCACCTTGTCGAAGGTGGTTTTCTTCTCTGCAGGTTGTGCTATGTGATGGATTTGCTGATGCGTGAGGGTGGAGGAGGAAGGCACAGCATGAGCCTGCAGATGGAGGTGACTCCTGTTATTGTCTACAGCCGGAGATAGAGGTTTCCCTTGCGGCTGAAAGTTCTGCAGCATCTGATGAAGCTTCATAAGACACAAACATCACAAACCACATCGCCAAGCCCTCGCTCGTCAGAAATCTAAACTGATTGTGTGACCGACCTGTTGTCCTTGTGAAGACTGAATTAACTGAGCAACGGCTGCAAAGGCATCAGAGTTCTGAAGCTGAGGCACAGCTATAGTGATTGAGTTTGTTGTCGCCGCAGGATGAGCCTCGGGCTCCCTCACGGGAGACTGAGGAGATGCTGTACAAAGACCACAAAGTGTTGTTGGGTTTTTTTTATACATATTTTGAATAAAGTCTTTAGATTCAGTCTTGCATCTTGGTAAAAAAAAACACAAACTAGTAAATACAGGTAACATATTGTACTTTGATTGTAACTACAGGTCACGAAATGGTAAGAAGCCTCTCTTAGGACTACAGCTCTCATAATGTACTTGGTATGTCATAACAAGTAAGAGGAAACAAAGCTTCATTTTAGATTATAGCCTTGCACGCTGTACATGTGAAATAACTACAGAAAGTTTAAGAAAGAACAGAAAGAAATGGTAAAATGTTCCACTTTAGTTTTTCATTTGCAGGTAAATAGTGGGTGAGAAACTCCACTTAAGATTATAGCCTGGATATGTTTACTTGGGGAGTAACTACAAGTAAAAAGGGAAAACGAAACTACATTTCAGAAAACAGCCTACACAGGGTAGGAAAACACAACTCCTTTTTAAACTACAGCCATCATACATTCTACTTAAAGTGTAACTACAAGTCAACAGCTTGTGCATGAAAAGAAGCTACCCAGGGTAAAGAAGAGCTTTTCAGATTATAGCCATCAAATGTGGCACTTGTACTATGGCTACAGAAAGTGCATCACAAACTTCACTTTTTTGTAAATACACTTTCCACTAAATTCCACTTTAGATCACTGTCCTCATACGCTGTACTTGGTGTACAACTACAAAAAAGTAAACACAATGAGGCTCAATTTAAGACTTCAGCCATCACACATTGTACTTGGTGTGCCATTTTAGGTAAGAAAGTTAAATTACAAACCTCACATTTCGAAAGAGGGTAAGAAGCTTTGTGTTATGGTCCACGTCAGATTACAGTACTCGTGGTGTAACTATATTGTAATAATAAGACTATATAGCAAACTGGTAAAGAATGAAAACATTAGTGAGAATATTTTGCACTGAATATAAAAAAAATACACAGATTTATCTGTGAAAACATTGTGCTGCTAGGGGTGGGCGATATCTCGATATTTAAAATATATCGAGATATTTTTTAAACTCGATATGAATTCTGGCATATCGTACACATCGATATAATGTCTATTTTTAATTTTCGCCACTTTGCTTGTGTGCCTTCTCTGTGCTGCGCTCGTCCCCGCCTATGCTAAAAACACTCGATCCCAGTCAGATACAGTTTACCCAGTCGTCATTACTTTTCGAGACAGGAACTCCCGCGACTGTACACTACAGAGAGAGCGCGGCTTGCTGCTCAATTGGAAAAGGTTACTTATGTAGGGAGTGAAATCAGAGGTTAAAACTAATGCCCTATAACTTTAAATATGACGAAGGGGTAATATAGCGAGAAGAGAGAGACGTTGCGAGCCTCGCGAGATCAGTTAGTTAAGCACACGGTGAGGAAGTGTGTAGAGAGAGAAATGACTCGCGCTGAGTAATCGGAAGTGGCTGATGTACGATGTTCACCTCTTCATGGTTAATAAATCAAGTGTTGTGACTCCCTGATCTTCCTGTCAGTGTCCTCCTTGCAACAAAGCCAAGAACCCACGAGCCAGCGCGCGGTAGGAACTGTGGAGCTCGCACATGGAAACAACGCGCGTTACACTTACAACAGCGGTCCTGCAAAGATGAGCTTGAGTTGTTTATTTTTGAATGAAAAGAAGGCAATGTGTATTATTTTACAGTTAAATTATTATTTATGTTATCAGGGATTTTGTTTATATCCTAAATGTTACAGGAGCACTTTGTTCCTATTCACTGCCTGTTTTTTAGTTGTTTTATTTTGAATGAAAAGGCAATATGTATTTCTTTATTGTTTTATAATATGTATACAAGGATTTCTGAAAGAAAATTTGCAGAAGCACCTCTGAGCGTCAATAAAAAGCGACTTTGAAATTTGTAATATTTGTTTTTGCAGTAGTTTTCTTGGGGGGGGGGGTTAAATCCTGTCGATATCGAGATATATAGGTATATCGAGATATAATAAAATATATCGAGATATATTTTACAACCATTCGCCCAACCCTGGCCATATAGAAAATAATTTCAGTATTGGTGTAAAGATACGCAATGCCTACAATATGAGTCAACGTATGGAAAACACAGATGACAGTAACTTACCCACATCAGGACCATTGTCTAGCATTGATGAACTGTTGGAGCCGGCAGCCATGTCTAAGAGAGGCTGGATGACATCGATCTTAAAGACTCCATTCTTCTGCCACAAGTTCAGCACTCTCACTATCTTACTCTGATCAAGGATGAGACCAGGGATGAGGAGTGTTTTATTGATCTCAACCAACCAACATGACAATATTACAAATCTTACCCGATCTTCTGTGGGACACAGACACAGATTCTCAAATGTCCCTGCGATGTTCTTGGTGAATCTGGGTCCAAACACATCTTTATCTGCACCAAACTGATGCCGTGACTGTCTCACAATGGAATCCACCACATAGAGACCTGGTACTTTGTACTCTGGTTTGCACTGTTCATAAAACAGTAGGTAGTTAAATAAACACATACAACAGTCATCAGACTAAAAGCATGTTGATACATACCTTCTTTATGAATTTCTCAACAATTTGGACAACGTGCTTGTATAACTGGAAGATATGAACAATTAATATAAAGTATTTTGAACAGAACCGTGTACTCAGAGGTATATAATTGATTTAATAACTCACTTTAATGGCCTTTATAGCAGATTTGGTTATGGAGATCATCTTTGCTCTTGAAATAGGAGGCTTTGTGTCCATCAGCGAGAACAACTGTAAATATCATAAACATTACTAATTGCACTAGTTCTGATTGCCGATCTGTTTACATCAGGGGTAGGGCTGGCCAGTAAGAGTGTATATATTGTTACCGCTGAATGAAATATGTAATAGTGGGCGAGGCCAACTAACGTGCAGAATGCGTGAGGCTGAGTGGTCAAACCCCTAAATGCAAGACTCAAGGATCCCCCGGGAGGTTGTGAGAACATGGAAATTGACAAACTGACGAGTAGGGTTAAAAAAAAAATCTTGAGGTGAAGAGACTCGTCATAATCTTACCATAATCTGTCAAAATCTGACCACGAGCAGAAAAATGTGATTTGTTCAAGCTTAATTATTATAGAAAGCCCTTTTGTACATTTTCTGAAATAACTAACAGAAAAGATATCGTTGCAATGAAATAAAATTTCTCATGGTGAGAAATAAAATTTTGGTCATATCACATCCCTAAACAGTGGTCACCAACACACAAACCACAGTCCACATCCAGACCCAGAACCTGCCCCATCCTGTCCCAGAAGGGGCAGACTAAACCAAACGTTGAGATCTAGAGGAGAGACCCATTTTAAATCAGCACAACTGATTTAGCAGAACATTAATTATTTAGCGGACATGAGAAGGAATTGGCCAGTTGTATACGAGATCCAGCCAATCCCTGTTCTTTAAGTTCCCACTCAACAATAATGGCCTGTTTTGCATAAACATTGTTGTAATGTTAAAGTTTCACTGGATTTGATAAATAGTATACTAACCTATAATTGTTTTTTTTTACATTCAGTCATGAAATGGCAAGAAGAAAAAGTTAAGCTAATAATAGTTAAGCTTCCCAATAGAAATCAATTCATCTTTTACAACAAGAATTCCCATATTAATGAAATGTCATTTAAGGTGAGGGGCACTAAAAGTTAGACATTGTCTGGGACCAGAAACTGGCTCTAATGAAAGTGCCAGATACTAACTTTATTATGAGAAAAAAAGGTTTTGAACTTCTTGCTTGTTATGAGAAGCAGCACTGTTTTTATTTAATAAATGAGAACAAACTGTAATAAATATATGCTTGGTTTGATATTACTAAACAGTACATTTGTCAACATTTTTTTGAATTGTAGTGAATTCATTTGATTTGACATTCCAGTATTGATTACACGTAGGGTTTTTAATAGTAAATTACAGTAAGCAGTTATACATTATAATCTTCTGGGTCTTTGCTTTGACAACATTTATGAAACTAGACCCCTTTTAAATGCTTATTGTTGTGCATTAAACGCACACAAAAATATTTCATATTTATAGTAGTTTCTTCTATACATACATAAAATATTTCTATTGAATGCCAAAGCTAATGCTAAATGCTCTTTACTCAGTGTGGGACAAATAAAGGTTCTTAATTCTTAATTTGAGTTGATTTCCCCTGGTTTACATGCACTCTAAACATTGTAATTGAAATCTAGTTAAAACAATTAATCCGAGACAGTACATGTCATGGTTGCAAAAATAAGACCTCTACAAACATTTGAGTAATTTGTTTTTGAGCACCTCGTTAGCGAACAGCGAGACCGACGAGCTAACGTTACACAGACTGTACGGTTGTGTGCGGAGTGTAAACACAACGTTACCGCGAAACGGAACCAAACGTAACGTTATCAAAGCAGAAATCGTCACGCAAAATGACCAGAAGCGGCGGGTTAACGTTACATTGGGGTCTATTATGATAACAAGGCATACTATTTCGTCACTTAATGTTGCAGACTTGATGTTAGTAATTAACACATTTGAATATCCCATTTATTTACACAATTAAAAGGTTTCCTAGTCAATGTTGATACCCTGCAACAAAAGTTATGCGTTTAACGTTAAAAACAGAGGCCTTCTGGCTTGGGCCAGGGCAACACGTTCAGCGCTTGGACACCTCAAACCGCCATTTTATCTCAATGAACTCGCACACACCTCATGGTTAAAAGCGTTGACGGCGTCCATGGTGTCTCGCCTTTGCTCCGCAGTCTTTTTCGGGTTAAAATCAGAAATATATGAGACAGTGTCCTCCAGCAGGCCGCCCCAACATGTCCGCCCCTCGCAGTAGACAGACAGCTTGGAGTCGGCGCGGTACTCGCAGTGCAGCATGGGATTGAAGCGCGGCCGTTAGGAAGAACTGCCGCAAGATGGCGCCGAGAGCTTGTATAAAAAAAATTATTCAGACATTTTGTGTGACGGCACACATAACGTTGAAACGAAACTTTAAACTTAAATTGTTTAATTAATAAACATAGCCTTCATACATGAATTTCAATGCTAATTTGTGTTTCATTTGGCATCCATTTGTACCCTCAACGTTATTTGTTACGTGGCACACATTATCTAGGGTGTTTTTTTTTGGATGTGGTGTCAGAATTTGTGGGCTTAAACCAGCTCCATACGTTCCAAAAACATAACTGCATGTTAACTATAATAAAGTGTTCATGTATTTTAAATTTAATAGAGTGACATTGACATTTCTGGATACCTGGACAAAGCTGGTCTGAGATGGTCCAGCTCAAACCAGCAGCCACGTTCCAAAGCATAGCTTGAACTCATCATGCTGGATTTTGTTAAGGGATCTTTGCTATTAGATTTGGCATCACATATTTACATTGATCAATAAATGCCCGGTGTGGGTGCTTGACTGTGGGGCAATCCATACATAATCCAAAATTCAGCTTGTTTTGGGCTACGATTTAAGCTGAACAAAGCTTGTGTACCTGCCCGCGATATTGTGGGTTCAAATTGACTTTTTATTGCCTCGGGTGTCACCCCTTAAGCTCTATACAATGTCCCTTTATAAATCTAATCAACCTTTAACGTTCATTCAAGCTATCATGCCATCCACCCCTTCACCTCAGGGGTACTTTCGGTCCTGGATCACCATTTGTTCCCAGACCCATTATTTGAACAGCATGTATAGTACCTTGTTTGTAAATGTGAAAATGAACGTAGCTTCATGTTGTCTTGGAATACCGCAACATCATATTGGAGATCCAATATCTATACCGGCTTTCCCCTCAACCATCAAATCGAGCTGAGACAAATACATAAATGAAATTAGAACAGGCTGCTTTTAAAATAGCCATGTCCAAAGTTTCACTGTGACCTGACTGTAACTTTTTTTAAACACGCAGTATTTTATGTGTGATATAAATCATCACATTCTTGCTTGATATGTAATTAGTCTTTAAGTATAGACCAAATTGAACTGGATCACAATAAAGAATAGTTTACCCAATTCAAGCTCGAGGTCTGAGAAATACATGTTTTTAAACAAAGATTTATTTTGTATTCATTAAAGAAATCTTTAATTGCATGTATTTCATTTTATATATAATTCTACATTTCTGTCTTACAATCTATAATTTACTAAATTAATCTCAGTTATCTGGGCCAAGAATAGCATATATTTAGCATCTAATCGATGAAGTTGAATTGAAAAGGTAAAAACTTCCTGCAACAGTTCAACAGGGTGATATGGGAGATAAGTGCCCTTTACCACATTTGCAATATCTGCTGCTTCATTATTGATTTGAATGTTAATGATTCAACGTGGACTTTGTAAAGTCTCTCCAAAGGGCATTTTCATATGAATATATCTTTGGAGTGGCAAGTGTTGGTTGCTCTTTCATTCATGGTGGACAATTAAGGTAAGAGACATTTTAAATGGCATTGAAAATGGTAATAATGAGTGAGTTTTACAAATAAGGTACTTTGCCTAGAGCTTAATCTGGTGCTATTGTTCAAACAGTGTACTATTTTAAAGAGTGGGAACACTAAACTAAACATCCTCTCTTTAGGTTTAAACCATCTAAGCGAACCAAACTTTAAGTGTGAGGCCATCCTGAACTCAGCGAGAGTGTTTTTTTTTTTTTTTTTTTGCTCTGGTACAATGAAGTCACTTTCAACCACATCGCACTGTATTACTGGATTATGCTTGACTTTATTTATCTTCACACTGGGCTGCAGAGCTGGTAAAATTCTCCTGTATCCTGTTGAAGGAAGCCATTGGGTCAATATGAAAGTGCTGATAGAAGAGTTGCACTCCAGGGGGCACAACATCACAGTCATCCGGCCCAAATCCTCATGGTACATCAATGAAAAGTCCCCTCTCTACACATCCATAACAATCCAGGATGAAGTTGATGAATTTGAAAACTTTTTTGAAGAGTATTTATCAAAGGCTTTGGCGATCGAAAGAGGCGAGGCTTCTGGGTTGTCCTTCTTGAAACTTCAGTATGATTTGTTCACGATGCTGTCGAGAGCACATGATATGTCATGTCAATTGATTTCCACTATATTAGAAGATAGAGATCTAATTAAAAGGATTCAGGAAGAACGGTACGATTTGGTGTTAACTGACCCTGCCATTTCAGGAGGAGTGTTTTTAGCACATTATCTAAAACTTCCTTTGGTTCTCAACGTACGATGGATACCTGGTGGGGAAGGACACTTTGCTATTGCACCATCCCCAATGTCTTACATACCATTACCAGGCTCTGGTCATACAGATAAAATGGGCTTCACTCAAAGAGTTAAAAACGTTTTATTCAAGACCTTAACCTTCCTCCAGGAGAGATATGTGGTGAGCCCGCATTATGATGCGCTCATTGACAAATATTTAGATTACAAAACAAACATTATTAGTCTGCTTCAAGCCGCTGATATCTGGCTCATGAGGGCTGATTTCGTCTTTGAGTTCCCAAGGCCGACTATGCCAAATATTATTTACATGGGTGGATTTCAGTGCAAACCTTCCAAACCTCTTCCAGCGGATTTGGAAGCATTTGTGCAGAGTTCAGGAGAGCATGGGTTTATCATCATGTCCTTGGGAACACTTGTCAAAAGTCTTCCAACAGACATTGCAAATGACATTGCTGCAGTGTTTGCTGGATTGCCGCAGAAAGTAATCTGGAAACACCTCGGAGAACAGCCATCGAACCTTGGTAACAACACTCTTCTGGTTGATTGGATGCCTCAGAACGATCTCCTGGGACATTCAAAGATTAAAGCATTTGTGGCACATGGAGGAACCAATGGAGTACAGGAGGCTATATACCATGGGGTGCCAGTCCTGGGTATTCCTTTGTTCTTTGACCAGTACGACAATTTGTTGCGGGTTCAGGAGAAAGGAGCAGGTAAAATTCTTAAGCTCTCACAACTCAATGGCCCTTCGTTTGGACAATTCCTGCAAGAATTGCTCAGTGATGCTTCCTACAGAGAAAACATGCAGCAACTCTCAAGGCTCCACAGGGACCAGCCCATCAAGCCGCTGGACTTAGCCATCTTCTGGATTGAGCATGTGATCCGCAATAAAGGTGCAGGTCACATGCGCTCCGAGTTCTACAAAATGCCGTGGTACTCATACCATTCAGTGGATGTGTTAATAGTCCTTTTTACAGCTCTTGCTGCGTTTGTGATTTTTGCAACTATATTATTGAGATATGTGTGCTATAAAATGTGCTGTAAGCAAAAAAGTATGATGCAATGCAAAGACAAATAGGATAATGCCAAATGGATGTACTGTATTTTATTCCCATTTCATGGTTTTAAACTACATTTTGATCTTATGAATCTATACAAATCTGTATTTAACTGGTATAAGGCAATGTGCTTTTTACGCAAAAACCTTGACTAACTAGATGAAATAAAATGTTAAAAATCTATTTCTTAAAAGTTCTGAACAATGTGAGTTGTTTATTTGGGTAACGGATTAAACTGCTCAAATCCGAGCACCCAGAAGGGCCATGCACATTAGTGTCGTAGAATATTTAATGTTCTTGCAGTTTTATTCTTATAATTTGGTAGAACATTTGAGTAAAACGTTGGATGTTTCGCTCTGTAGAGGAATGGGTTTCCAGGACAGTGATTAGAGGGAACTTTCCTAAGCCTGGTCTTCATTTGAATTTGGTGGTTGTTTTAATAACTATTTTCTGAGGTTGCCTGCGGAGTTGCACCATAGTGTCCCCTAGCGTTAAGGAGACACAGAAATGTCTTTTTGCCTTTTAGTTCTATATCTGTTCTTCGTAAAATCATAAAATTGATCTCAATACGCTCTGAGTCTGACCCTGTCCATTTTTAGGTCAGCCATATTGAACGTCGGCCATCTTGGATTTTGTCAAAAATGCATCAACATATCTTTACAAAAGTTGGCTTGCATCTCCTGAATGTACCCAATGGCTTCATGGCAAGTCTAATGGGAAGATGCATCTCTACAACCATTGACATAATGGCCCCAAATATCTGTGTGAGTCATCAGTGCTTAACGTTGACCCCACACTGAAACTGACAACAGCGCAACCTTAAGGTCAAAGTTTATAAACCTCTTACTGTATTAGGGCTAAAACTATTCAATTTGTATATTTTAGTTTTGCCTATAATCCAATGGACGTAATGGAGGTAATTCGACCTGTTTTAACTTCTTAAAATTTGTCCTCATATTTCTGCTTGCAGTTATATTTATTTTAAAATCTATTCAACCTACGACTCAGTAGACCCTAGCACTTTTCACCACCTACCCCTGGGTGCCTACAGTGCATTATTGTATCCGCCATTTACACTGTAATACCAAGTTAATTCTACAGAAACGTAAAGTATTTGTGAACTGGCAATTGAGAACCAGAAGAACCCTTTGACCCAACAAGAAAAAGCAGGTAAAGGAGATTCATGGTGTAATGTAACCCTTGAGAAAGGAATGTTCAAGAATATGACATAGATCTACTTAAAATGTTGCTCTGAGGCTATATTTACTGTAAAATCTCAGCTGACAGCGGAATGAGAGATGTGTCATTGTTTGCTTTCTCTCACATGCTTTGGAGCCACACATGTGCAAACATGTTCACTTTATAGAGAGACCCACTAATAAGAATTTTTACACACGTTTAAGCCAAACCACAGTTATGGCTTTGATTACATCCAGCTGTGGTCTGTAGTGTTTTTGCAAGCCATAAGTAGAAAATCAGATCTTTAATTAGAACCCTCTAAAATAACTGCAGGTTATGTCAATTGATTCTTCAGAAACAAAACTATTTGTTAAAAATGTATACAAATTACTTTGTTGCCGTTTGATGTGGCTCGATGAAGATTTTTTTCAGCAGTTTAAAGACATAACCATGATTCAAAAGGTTGACAGACCATAAACACAGCCAGTCTTCCAAATTTTTTGTGTTTTTGTTGTAGAGCAGCTGTTTTACTACTCGTGAGTAACTGTGTGGGTCAGAGGCTGCCAAGCCCTTTAAGCACAATCAATTACTGAACTGCAGCCTCGGATATGCATAATGCGTTGCTATTTAACACAAAACACAAATGCTTTGTGTAATCTTGAATACATTTATTAAACCACGTCACCCCTCTCCTCATCTCTCTCCACTGGCTTCCCATTGAAGCTCGAATCAAGTTCAAATCATTGACGCTGGCATACAGGACAGTCACAGGCTCCGCTCCTTCATACCTCCACGAACTCCTCCAGCTCTACGTCCCCTCCAGACGCCTCCACTCAGAAAATGACCAGCGTCTCGTGGTCCCATCTCAGAGCGGCAAAAAAAATCTCTCACCAGGACCTTCTCCTTCACAGTTCCTGGCTGGTGGAATTCCATTGCCGTCCCATTACAGAAAGCTGAATCTCTCTACGCCTTTAAAAAGCAGCTAAAAACTCTACTCTTTCGAGAGCACTTACTAACTTAACATAAGCACTTACTAACTTAACTAAAAAAAACAAAAACAAAAAAAAAAAACCCTCTGAAGCACTGATTTGAATTCCCTCTCTGTACTAGCCCGAATGTGTTCTATGTCTATGTCAACTGATCCATCCTCTTTGTACCAAACTGCTTGATGTTTACTCCCAATGTAAGTCGCTTTGGATAAAAGCGTCTGCTAAATACATAAATGTAAATGTAAACCAATGATCAATACGTTTTTGAAAGTAATCAGTGGCCTTTTAAGTATCAAATGGTCACAAACAAAATCAGATCTTGATGCATTTTTTCCAACCTCGCATTCTGTCAGACTTCAGCTCTTTAAATACCAGACAATCCATTAATTGGTGAGCCAAAACTAAGAATGGCAATAAGAACAAAGCATAAAGAGGAATTGTAATGAGCTCACATGGAGATATTGACAGCAACAGTCTGTTTTTCACCATTACATTCACGCCGTGAAGAGCTTTCATTCTGCCAGCAGGTACAATTTCATTCAGTCTCGCAGCAACTTTATTCACAGAACACATCTCTGTTTCTGATGAGAGGAAATTGTTTGACATAAAAGACAAGAACAAACAATTATGTAAATGTTTGCTCTAAAAAGTTTTGTAGGAGAACTGGGAAATGAAAAAGACCAAGTCTGCACATACAGTGTTGCATTCGTACTGTTTCCACACAAAATAGATGTTTCTATTTGTGAGACTAAAGTGCTGAATTTAAATGTAAATACTGTATATGACTTATGCTATTATTTAGAAATGTATGTAATCAGCGATTTTTATAATTTTTACCAGTTTATGAATAATTAAAAGTGTTATTTTTAAACACTGATCTGTTTACTTAATTAGACTCCAATTCCCAAAGTATGTGCTGTATATTGTTTTGCTCATTTGTTGTATATCTGCCTTTATTATCCAGAGCTCAATACATGTATGTGTATAATACATACATATATAATACATACATGCATGCCTCATGATTGCACTGTCAACATTCAGCATTTATGGGTTCTTTTTAAGGTTCAGAAAATCTTTGCAGGTTAAATATTCAAATAATATTTTACCTTTGGATGTAAAATATGAAATTTATCCAAGACACGTTAAGGTTTTTAGCATAAATCATAAAAATGTGAGAAAATATGCGCTTATTTTCACTTGGTGCAAATTTTCTTTACTTTTCTATAGATAATTGATATAAAACTACTAAAATAAATATGTTTTTGGAATAGATAAAAAAATAAATAGTATTTTTCAAACAATTACAAATGCATTTATTGGCCAATTATTAAATCATTTAATTATTTGACTGGCTGGCTGCAATGAGACATTTGTCCTGACACTTTCTATTTTAATTCTTTCTATTTTAATTCTGATTTAGGAAAAAAATACACAAGTCCTTTGTTTGGCTTACATACAGCACATTGAGTGCTTGCTTGTTATTAAACTTGTTCATAGGAGTTTTAGGAGGCGTACAATTAAGCTGCAAGCAGCGATCAAAGGGATAATCCATCCATCAATTTTTAGTCTGTCTATCCATCTATTTGTCCCTTTTTTGTTATTGTTTTGGAGGATATTTTTGCCTATGACAAACTGTTTTAGCACCATAAGCTATGCAAAATGTGTTAGGTGGCACTACAGAACCATTTAGCCACTTTTCAAACTCGATTGGGACGTTTAAGCACTCAAAATGCACCAAAAGCAATGAAACAATACACCTCTGATCAAGTTAAACCAATTCAAATATTCATAAGAAAACAGTTTTTTTTTTAACTTGCAAAAATCCACAATTTTTCGTCTTTTGGCCTCAAACAGAACAACATAATGTTTGGTCATGTTGCATGTTTATTTTTAGGGTGGATTAACACATGACAAGTATTCCTGCAGCGTAGGGCTCAATAATAAATGTACTAAGGGCTGTAGAGTAATAGTCTAGTAATCCAGTAACATTAGAGCTGGAAATACCTCTAACAATACGTATTTGTGATGGAAAATAATTGGATTGACAGATGCTATTTAAAACCCAGCAATCTTCATCAAGCCTGTTTGACTTTCATACCTTTGACACAACGTGATCTGTTTTCCTAACCCCTTCTTTTTATTGCCTTCAGGGAGTAAACTCAACACTGTGATTACCCTTGTTCGACAACATAAATTCCTTATTATTAGCAGATCAAATAATTTTCACTTAAAAAAAATGCTCTGTGAATTGAGCAACATTGTCTCTTTTTAAGCAACTCCTGCGTTTAAGTGAATAACGTCATACCAAATGCTAAAATATTCAGCCCGAGAAGCCATATTTAATGAGATTTCACAGATGTGACAGCTGGGCAGATGTGTTCAACATTCCCAACCCTGAAAATCTTACACAGACTTGGAAAAAAACAAAGCTGCCAAGAATTTCCAGTCTGTGGGGAAGAGTACGCTGCTCTCACAAACTCAAGGTCTTCTGGGAATGTTCCAGTGGCGCTGTCACAACAAGAGTAGCCAATTTCAGCAGACACGTTTGTCACTAGACGCCATTTTTTTCCACGGTAAGTTTACCTGAATAATGAATAGTGACAAGAAGATTAATTTACTGTAAAAAAATATCAGCTGAACAAGTGGTTCCTCCAACAGCTGCATTATATAAAAAAATATGCAATTTTCTAAACGTTGACTCATAACTGTTTGGTTTGTGACCTCTGGACATGCAAGTTCATAACTGACTCAATTTGGAGGATTGCGAAATGGAAGAAGGTGCTCTATTATGAGCTATAATCGTAGAGAACAGTTAGGCCTAGGCAAAAAGAACATGTCGTCCTTCTTTCTCTGTGAAAAAATTCCCTAATTCATGCCATTGTGCCGCACATGGGCGTTAAAAACATGGTAATTCAATTTCACTATGCATTGAATGCATTGATTTCTACTATTTTGTATAATATAGAAGTATCGTTTGTAGATAATGCTATTTTGAGAGTATGTGAAATGCACCCAAAGTCAAATTAATCTTAAACAAATTAATAAAATGAGGCTTTTGTAACATCATCTACATCTAAATTCAGATTCGAAACCTCTAATCTTCTGATCCCAATTTAAGTATTTGTGATGCCTTTTCTCTGATGGGTGAGTTTGAAATTGGAAAACCTCAGTTGCATGAGAATTGATAAGTTATTCCATAGAGAGGGTTTCGAGTGGTACAAAGGAAGATCCCTTTGAGCTGTTTCGACTTTGCTAAGCAATGTTTGAGTAATGAGGCAGAAGCTGTCAGCTTTAACAGTAATTTCAAAGAACATAGGTTTATATTCAGTGCAGTTTAAAAAAAGAAAACCTCCCTGCTTCCATCCATGGTGCAATGACTGAATATTCTGTTCTGGAGCATTTCTTATAACAACCACCATCCATCTGTCTTCTTTTACCCAATGATTCCATCTCAGTGTCACAGGGTTCTGAGGTGCTTATCTCCATCTCAAAAGAGGTGAACACTGTTAACAAATCATGTCCAAAATTATTCTGTGGGTAAAAACGAGTGGCGGAAGGAAACCCACCCTAGTGTTCCTCCAATCAGGAAGGTTCACAACGTCACAACCAACTGACAGACAAGATGGTGGTAAGGTGGATGGATGTTTGGACAGACTGAATGCCTAAAGATGGATGTATTGAATGGATAGACAGACTAAGTATGGATGGATGGATATGTTTACTATATATGGATGGATGGATTGATAGATGGATGGATGGACAGATAGATGGATATAATGATTGGTTGAATATGGATGAATGGATGGGTGGATCAGTAAATAGACAGACAAAAGATGGATGGATGGATACATGGATGGATAGATAAAGGGTTGGCCAGATAGATAAACAGACAAATGGACAGAAAGAAGGGTGGGTGGACAGATGGAGGGATGGATAGATGGATTTATTGATTGATTGACTAAGGATGAAAGGGTGGATAGATAAATAGATATGGATGGATGGATTATCTATTCATCCATCCATCTACCCATGGATTGCCAGATAGAGAGACAGACGGATGGAAAATTGGATTGATTGCCTAAGGAAGTATGGATGGATGAATAGATAGTCGGACTAAGAAGGATGGACGAATGAATGAATAGATAGATGGATGGCCAAATAGAGACTTGACAGATGGAAAGTTAGAAGGAAAGATGGATGGATATATTGGTCGGACGGACGAATGGATGAATGGATGGAAGGACAGATAGTGACTGACTAAAGTGTGACTATACTGACCTGGAGAATGTTCTTATCTTGCTCCACTCTTCGTCCTCTCCAGATCCTATCTACTAAAGGTGGAGCAGGACGCCACTTTCAACTTACTCTTCTCTTTTTCTCTTCCAGTTTCCCCTTCTCGGTCCTTAGTTTCTCAGAGGAAGGCTGTTCATGTTACCTGTTTGTTTTTGTCCTGTGATGCTAGACAATAGCTAAGGTGAAAGATCAACAAAAGAATAAAAATAAAAAATGTTTTCTGATGTAAAATACCTTTATTTGAATTCTCTAAAGTCCTTTTTTCCACATCCATTGAAGTGTATTTGAGTGAAACCGAACCTTTTAGGTTCCTGTAGGTGTTTCAGGAGCTCTTTCAACCTCCTGAAGCCCAAATTTGATTTATGGTTTCATTTTATTATCTCCAAAGTAATTTCTTCTCTGCACATTAATCATCACGCCAGACTTAAACAACCTTGGACATCTGCACTGTTGACTTGAGTTTTCATCCACACAATCATTAGAGTCCTGAGAGAGAGTTTAAGACTCTTTGTTATATTGCACACCCTGAGTAGATATGTGCGCTACAAGGGACGCTGTGCTTGGAGATATCACTAGCAGCTGTGCACTTTAAAGGAAAAGTGAAGATGGATAAGCCAAAAGAATGTCAAAGAAGCGTGAAACAGTGAAGAAACAATGAGAAAACTCGTTTGTTCTTAGAATGTGTCCAAAGAGATCATCCAGTTAACGGGTTCTCAAGAGGCAGACGGAGGAAACCAGCACATCTGCTGGTATTGTGATTCCTTTTCTCTATTTAGAACATCCAAATAGTGACAATTTTGCCAGGACATCCATACTGGTCTGACTTGGGTTGATGTATCTTTTCAGATTTATACCACTAAAGGAATTCTGGGAAATCACAGAGAAGACTGGTGAATTTTCTGTTGACTTAATATGGGGTCAAACCTCATAGAAGCTTCAAACAGACCACACTTGTGAAGGTTTTCAGTCTGTGCAAGAACATACCAACCACTGGGCAAAAATATTTGAACCTTGGGCTCTAGAACGGGTTAAATAATTACCATTGACTTAAAATGCCCATAGAAAATAGATGGGAAATAAAAATGTCTTTAAAATGAAATCAAAGAGAAATGGTTTGTTGTTGAATAAATTGGAATTTTTATGACACCCCTAACGGCTCGCTTGCAAACTATTTACCCTGGCAACCAACTTTTCTGAACTCCATTTCAACTTTTGTAAATGATAACGACTTGAGTGTTGGTTTATTTAACTTATATTGACAAGGGGGACCTTATATTATGTTACCAATCCCTCCATAGCAACCTGATATTATCATAGCAACCATAGCTTTTCCACAATCAAAAAAAAAGTAGTTTAAGTTACGTAGGTTATAAATTTAATACACAATATCTTACACAAATTACAAAAAAAATCATTATACTTAATATATATATATAATAAAATAAATATTTATAATCCTATTTCTGAGATAGAACAGGAAATATATCAGAAACAGGAAATATATCACAACCAGGAAGTGACAAACTCACTGAACTGCTACTTTACTCTCCTCCTTTCCTTTCCCCTCCTTCTCTCTCTCTCCTGAGTGCAGCGTGTGTTTAGCTGATTCTGGTCTAATGTTTAAGTTAAACAAAGACACGTTTTCAGTGAAATGTTCTTGAGACCTTGCTTCAGTGTCCTCTGACTTGGTTTGCCTTTCATTTTTTAGAACATATATAACACTATTAATAAATAAAATGGCTGTGAAAATATGTTTGTATGAAAGCAACATCACCATTCCAAAACCACTTAATGTGGGCCATACCCACAGACTTCTTCTACCAGTCAGACATCCAGGACTGGCATATTTATCCACCAATTATTGAAAAAGGCACATTGGCAGCATTAGCTCATTGCACTCCTGCTGTTTTCTGCCACGCACAAACCCTTCATTCCTATGGAGCATTTTTTTGGCAATGTGTTTAATGCAATTTTAAGCAGCATTGCTACCCAAAGGTTTCAGTGTAATTCACTTAAATGTACTTGGCTTGTCATCCACATGTGGACATTCAATACAAAGAATAATTTCTGGACCCCTGTGGGTTTACCTCACTGTTTGGATAAATCAGAATGTCAGTAATTTGCAGTGAATTATGGGATTTTCAGAATAAAAATTAACATTTTGTACAGCAATTCCTGTTGTGTATTATCTTCTCTCTGAATGGGCATATATGGTAAATTCAACTGACTAGTTTTACAAATGATGCCATTTTCTTGCCAAAAAAAAAAACATTTGCTGAATCTAATGTTTAACTTGCACACGTCGTTTTCCCCCTAGTATCTTTATGAAATAATGAGGCATATTTTGACATATTGCTGAACACGTCAAGAGAGTTTATACAACGAGTCTCGTAACATGCCAAGGTGAGATTGCAGCCGCTCCTCTATAAACATTCCAGACCCTTCATAAAATCATCTTTGTTGGGATTAAAACAACCTTTCAGAACATGACCTGTGGTGATAATCACAGACATCCACATTATGCTTTTGCCTGGTTTTTGTTTTCCACAACTTTGTTTCTGGAAGATTTGTATATATTTATGAGTTTTGAAGCTCAAATGAACCATACTGTAGTGATTTAAGATAAAAGCTAGGCACATTTACGATTAAAATCTCTCCAAATGCCATTAAAATAAATGAGAGCATTATGACATTTGATGCAGAAATCGTAATTGTTTTTTAGCAGTAGATTTTTGAAACCTCAACCCACTGTCTGTGTAGAACCACTCAAATTAATTCTTTATAGAACAATAAAATTGTATTTATCTCTTAATTGACATGTTTCAAACACTTAACAAGACACAGATGCACGGAAAAAAATGTGATTTATGGTGTAAAACAAGTTGTAATGGGTGTTTTTCACCATATACAACAAATGCATGTCCACATCTGTTTATCTAAAAAAAAAGTAGTCCACACATAAACTTCCAATAAAATAATATAAGGATGATGACAAACCAACAGGTGGCAGTCTTTTACAATGCTCATATCGGCCAATCAGAAGCCTCCAAATAAGGCGAGTTATCAACAACCGTGTTATTAACAGTGACCGTTACGTGGTTGCAGCTTAGCAACCTGTTCAACAATCCCGTAAATGCTGTAAGCTACAATATTACAGTAAACAGCAACACAGTCCGCCATTATGTTTCATCCGCCATTACAGTTGGACTTTGTAAACAAAGAAAACGGTGAACAGTGACGCAAACTTGGGTCGTGACAACAAAGACAAACCAAAAAACCTTGTCTTACACGACAATCCAGTGCCCAGCATGTTCATAACGCCACACCTTGGTGGTTTTTTCTATAATGTACAGTTACATGCAAACAGCGCTACGTTTGCATGTGGACGAATTATCTAATGTTTTCAAAATAACTGGCCATTGACTGTACATAACATAGACAGATTCCGTGACTTCACCCATTGTTTTCTAACTCAAAAGAGGCTAGGAGTGGGCGTCGCCAGCCATCACCTTCATGAAAGTGCATCACTTCTAGGCAATCAAAAATCTCCAAAAGATCCACAAAGGCGAGAGCTCTCTAGCTATCTTTAGTCACCCATTTGGTGTTTGAATGTGTTGATTTAACTTCTGAAGTGTTTCAAGAGCAAATTTTTCAAGAAATGAAAATACAAATGATCCATTCACAGAGAGCCTCAAAAAACCACCTCCCACAGACTCATTTGGTTCAGATTCTGATTCTTGAACATGAAAACTTCTGAATGAAGTCCCAAGGAGTCCATTTATTCTCGGTATGGTGCACAGTGGGAGAGGAATTCTAGTAAAATTAATAATAGAGGTTATTTTCTCAACCGTATGAGTCATAAAATGTTAAATGCACCAAAGCTCATCACAAAACAGACACAAATATACGTTTCTGGTTGAACTGATTTGGACACTTGGATTCAAGAGTGCTTTGTTGGCTGTCAACTGAACATTTCTTGACAAACTTCACTAGAGAATGCATTTTACTATGATTTAGAGATCTGGGGCCTTCAGTGTAGAAGACAAACAGAGATGCACGCCCAGCATCCGGCATATTGCCTGCGATATGCGAACCATATGTCATTTTTACAGCGCCAAACATTTGTATTACTGACCATTTATTGACAGGTTTTCCCGTGGCTCAGTCATGGTTCTAGCAAAACCTAGGTCAGGATATTAATTCCTATTTTGATCAGACGTAGACATAAACAGTCTGCCATTAGTTTGTTCCACATACTTTCAGGGTTCTGTCACTTCTTGTATTGTTAACTCTTAAAAATTGTGTAAGAGCCTAGATTGTCAGGCACCAGTATGTTTAGCGCATGTGTCGCGATCCAGATTTTTGCGGAATTTTTGCGGAGTGCACAGTTTCGTTGTTTTCTCACCATAAACTCCTGCACGATCTCTTTATTGCTAGAGACTGGTGAGGTTTTATTTGTATTTGCTTCGTTTCAGTCTCCTTGTGCTCATGTCTTTGTTGAGCACATGGCTTTATTATTTGTTTCTTTCGCCGTGTGCTCTCCTGTTTGACATCTTAATGCCACACTTTTCTGCTAATTGGATCATCAACTCCACCTGTGCCTCCTCGTTATCTCATTGTTTTTTTCACTTCAGAATCTCCCTGTGTGCTCTGGCCAGGTTTGAACCATTTGTGAGAATCTTGTTTTGTCTTATTAATTCTTTTTTGTTTATTATATTGTAGAAATGAACCCTTTTTCTTTACATTTCTGGCTCTTTAAACGGTAAGAGCTTATTTTAAATCTGGCTGTCATGTGTTTGGGTTCTTTCAACTTCTCAGAATTCTTGATTTTAGACAATATACAACATGTTGGAGAAATGAAATTCATGAAACTATTCATAGTTTGAGCAAATCTGGAAAAACTACAGGAACCTTTGTACCTCTGTATTTTTAAACACAGGCCTCTGTAACAAGTATTTAAATTTTTTGACTCAAAAGGTCAAATATTTCTTAATTTCCCAGTGATTTACAAATAAGTTGTTAAAGAGATGTACAAATCATACAATGTGATCTTTATTTGTAGATTCTTTCTCTCACAAATATGCTGAGGATTCTAGAGCCCTTCATGATTTCTAGGTACAACTTTCTGAACTAGGTACAATCTCAGGGTGATCTAATACTCATTGACCATTAAAGCTAAAATAAAACGTTTTCATCATCTATGCTTAAATCAGGAATTGTTAAATCGACAGGTCCAGGTTATTTCATTTTATATTTACAGTAGATTGTTCGAAATGCTTTGCAAGTTACTTTAAAACTAAAGCAGAAACAGAACAGATACTTTGAAAGACTACATCCCACATGTGTAAACATGAAGACGGGTGATTTTAGAAGCCATTTAATAATTATTTCTATAATAATCCAAATTCCCAAAAGAAATCAGGTGGTTTAAACATCGTTTAACTGTTAAGAGTTTCTTTACTGGGATTTAAATCTCCAGTAATCTCATGGAAACGAAGGCTATATTTTTAAGCAGGAATAAAGTTGAGGAGGGTAATAACTTTCAGTGACAGTAAGTAGAAAACTACAGTTATTGGCTTTTATTTGAAAGGCCTGGAGCAATGTTAATAAACCGTTGCGATCTTTTACTCGTCTAAACCTCAAACATGGGTTAACACGTTTTGGAAAATGCATTTTTGATCCGCAACATCTTTCCAAAATCCAAAGCTCACAAACTTAACCAAATTCGATTGTTTTTCGATGTGATTGATAGATTTTATTCCCACATTTAAAGTGGAATGCAGTGAAAACGGCTTTTCTTTAGCTGTCTTGCCACTGGCACAGCAGATTTTTTCACTTTCTTGACGTGAGCTCCATCTTTCAGCTGTGAAGGAACCAATTGATAGCGCTCATGAAGCCTGCGGGCATCTCTCATCATTTCAATCACTTTAAATCAACAAACTCTAAGGCATTCCCTTGTTCTGATATCAGAGACACAGGTGTAAGACAGACAGATAGTGAGGCAACAGAGAATAAGCTAAACATTTGGTGACCTGCTTGAGATTGTTGGTGGTTTAAAATGAGAAATTCTACTAATTAAAACTTCTTAACCGTAGTTAGGTCATAGAAAACTGTCAAAAAGGGCAAGAAATATATGCTATCATTTATATAAACATTGAAGAACATGACATTTAGCGTTTTACAATGTATATGTACATTTTTGGCTTGAGTGTTTACCTCCATCCTGGGTCTGATCCTGGTATTTTAAAAAATGACAAAGAAAGCAGAATGAAGCATTGGTTTAACCAAATTCACTATCCCAATAATCCCAATAAATGCAGAGCAAGCAATGCATACCTGGCTGTTGTTCAGTCAGGGGCTCCAGTCAAGAAATTTTTTCCTATTTTTCTGAATGGTTCAAAAGAAACTTTTGCGGAATCACAAAAAATACATTTTGAATAACGCATGTTCACTCAAGTTATCCATTGTGTCAGTTTCCCAGCAAACCCATTTATTTCTTTTTGAATTTTGTCAACGTCTGTCTTCTTTTTTTACTGAGCAATGTTACCTTTGGCATTCACATCATGACAGTTTCCAAAGCTTGTGACAACGTGAGGGGATTAAAGGGTTTGTAAACTAAAAAAATGAGGCAAATAATTCCAATCATCAAAAGCAAAACCGCAAACTAACTTATTTATTTACGCATTTGTATTAGTTTGAATTGCGTAAAAAAGTACACAATTTATCGTAAAAACAACAGTAAAAGCTTTGCAGATCCTTACAAATGAAATGCATTCATCTCTGAATGCAAGCACCACAAAATATCATGTGCACAACAAGCTCAACGCAAGACTACACTTGAAAAACAATTGACCTCTGAAGCTGACTTTTACTGAATTGAAGGGTTTCATCCATGTCTTATTTAACCTAGAACTTGAGCATTGACTTATTATATGTAAACATCCAATGTGGATTATGCTACAGGAACAATGCTGTCATTATATTTGCTGGTTACCCAAATGTCTTTTCGTCTCATTGTGTGTTTTTGGACGGATGTCTGACCAGCCTCACTTTTCGCCTTGTTCCTGCAACCACAAAGCATAATAATCAACATTACTTTAAAACATTTGTTTCAAGCAGTTTTAATTTATTCTATTTGTGTCTTAGTGCACCTAGTGGGCGTCTGAGTGCGGCTCGTTTTTGAGAACGTCCCTCTGAAAGAAAAAAAAGGATTGTACATTTTTTTTACACAAATCTATGTAAAAATCTATGTAAAATATCTCCAAACCTTTGATGATTCTGGTGATTTTCTCGGTTTCTGATTCAAAGAGTTCTGGATTGTCCTTGAAAGATAAAATCTTGGAGAAGTCTGGTCCTAAAAACATGCAAATGTTTATTACTAAAACGGCTAATATAAGTTCATTTTAATAATACAAACTAACTAGAAGAAAAATTATTTATTGCTTCAAATTTATTTTAGCCGATATGTACCATTGACAATACAGTTATTATTTAACCCCCCTACTGCCTGAAAATTTTGATAAACCTAACAATGGGTTTATTTCAACAATGAAAGAAAAATGCACTTAAAAACTCTTTATAAACCAGGTTTACACATATCCCAGAAAGGATTTTGTCCTGTTTTACCTTAACCTGCACTCTTTTATTGAATTGGCTGTGTGTTTTGGGTCATTGTCATGCTGGAAACCTCATCCTCATCCCATTTTCAATATCCTGTCTGATAGAAAGAGGTCCTCACCCAAGATTTGATGGCACATGCCATGTCTATCATCACTATAGTTGGCCCCTTTTGCACAAAAAGACAGTGAAGATATGGTTTGGCACCATTCTGTTCTCCTCCAAATCGTTCAGTTGTTCACTGGCAAAAGTGAGACAAGCCTGAACATCTGCTTCCTTTAACAGGGGACTTGTTGGGCTTTCAAAGTGTAGGGTGTTACCAATTGTTTTCTTGGTGACTTTGTCCTAAAAACATCTTATTGTTGTCCTGATCATTGAAACCCCAAAAGAAGGGATATTGTGAGGTCCCCTGCCTTGTACACAGACAACACGATGGCTGCCTCAGTATCTTAGACAATTACCTACATAAAAGGGAGATGATTGTTGGTTTTTAGTGGTTGATGGAAGCTAAAAGGTCATATTCCCTTCACTTTCATAAAAAAGTAAAATCCATGTTTACCTTCAATAATATGTGGTTCTGGATTAATTACTCTGGTCAAAGTGGTTTCCCCCGGTGTACCTTTTACCAGAAAGAGAGGTCATTTGTATTTAGAAAAATGTAAAAACGTGGTTTGGTAGACTGAATCTCACTTTCAGTGATCCGAGGCTCTTTCTTGATCACTCTGGTCAAAGTGGTGACCTTTGGTTCACCTTCCACCAAAAATAGAAATCAGCGACACACATTGAGCAAAAACTCCAGTACAGCATTCGATCCATTAGGACTTACTTTCAACAACTCTGGCCTCTGGGTTGATTACCCGCGTTATAGTTGTGATTCCTGGTCCTCCTGTAAAAACAATGAGAACAATGAACAAACCAGAACACCAACCATGACAAACAGATGATTGATCAGTCTTGAGAGCTTTAAATCCGAACTTTGTTGTCATAGGAAAGACCTTTGAGCCAAAAAGGAATCAAAACCCAGAGAGGAGCAAACTAAAAACATGTGAAGTTGAGCCACTAGAGTGAGACATGGGGGAAAACATGAGTACAGTTTTAAAAGCACGAGCAAACAAATTACACATACAAACACAGCTGCTCCCCATAAAACAGCAGGGAAGCAATAAAATACGCTCTAAGTTGTTTTTTTTTTTTAAATCATACATCAAGTTCAAAAATTATATTTAAGTAAACACTATAAATAAAAGGTTGATGTTTCTCGGACTAACCTCCTTGAGTGATGGTATCAGTGATCTGTTTGATGTCCTCCTCTTGTAGGATGCGTACGTTACCACCATCAAACGTCTGCACCGTGGTTATATCTGCACAATATTAAAAAGTAATATTGACCAACTCGAGAATGTTTTTACAAACCAAACCATCATCGAAAAAAAGGAATTTAAAACGTTTTGAGACCCCAAAGCTAAGAAGGTTAGGATCTAGTTTGGTTTGTATGAGAGCATTTGATGCCATCCATCCACTAGGGGGCAGTGTTAATGTTTGCATTAAGTATTTTACTCCAAGTGATGGAGAGAGCTCAATTAAAATGTGAGATAAGGATAATTGTCTCCTGGTAACATAAAACAAGTAGACAAGGTAAAGAAGTTTCAGAAGTGACTAGGATCAATCACTGAAAGAAACAAATACACTTCAGCTCTATCTCCCAATATCTCCCAGTAGCTCCACGGTACGATACGTGACAAATTTGTGTTACGATATACTGTACCACTGTATATTGTTACACCCCAACCATCTTCCAATCCTTGACCATACTTGTTGATCCGATCTCTGAAGCTCCTTCAGATTTCCAGGCATCAACTCTGTATTTTAGGTATTTAAGTTCACTCCATTTGCTCATTTGGAGGTATTTCTTATAACCAGAAGAAATGAGGAGTGCTTTCTGTCTGAGGTCATCTTTCAAAATCACCCCATAGTCTTCCTTTTTATTTTTTCCTTCAACCCAAGAGATTTTAAAGTACTGAAACATCCCCACAACATTACACTCCCACCACCCTGCTTCACTGTGGAAACGTGTTCTTGAAGCTGAAAGCCTCTCTGTTCTTTCTCCAAAAATAGCCAACATCTCTATTGCTAAAAAGCTCAAGTTTTGTTCCATTATGCATCATTCCATTATTCCCAGTCTTCTTCAGAAGTGGAGTTTTTAGTCTCACAGTGTATTCCTGTGCAGGACTCTAGTCTTCGTAGAGACATCAATGTCCTTCACTAGTCTCTTTGCGGTTGTTCTTTGGTCTTTAGAAACCTCTCATCCATCTTTTCTCCACTGTGTTGGCCTCTTTAAACGTCTTATTAATGCTTCCCACTGCAGTTCTTTAAACTTAAAATCTCTTTCAATAACGAATATATATTTATGAGCATTATTTCTAACTGACCATTTCTCTCAAGTCCAAACAACCTCTACAATCAATCTAAACTAATCTCTTTTACCTTTCTTGTGACGACAATGAATTCTAATTCAAGAGTCATTGGTTTGTTCTAAAGCTGAAGTAATCATTTCTTCTGGGGGCTAACAATATTGACTTTGGTTTTTAATATTGGCTTTTATTTGTTTACTTTGTATTCTTTTATTTAAGAACCTACAAGAATAGTCTTTTCCTAGAAGAGATTAAGTGATGTGAAATATAACGTCAAAACCTACAAAAAAAAATCACTTAGGAATTATTACAATTAAAAAAAAATTTTCAACAGCATTATACAATCGAAGGAAACCAATACCTGAAAGAATAAAGAAATAATAAATATTATGTTATTAAGTAGAACTACCTTCTCCCATGATTCTCTTCACGTCTCCATCAATTTCATCATCAGAGGAGGCACTGTGAGCTAAACGCAAAGGATTAATGTAAAAAAATATAAGATTGCTAATAAGAAAGTTAGACATGCACGCAATAAAATCAAAGTCAGAACATACTTTCTATGACCCGTGTGACCTTTGTGACAGATGGCTTCCCTTCTATGACTCGAGTAACTTTGGTGACACTCGGCTGCGCTTCAACAACTCGTGTAACTTTGGTGACGGCTGGTTGACCTTCAATGACTCTTGTAACTTTGATAGGTTCCACAACAATCTTTTCAACCAAAGTCTCCGGACCTGTTTAAAATATTAAAACAATTTCTGAGTGGTCGTGATCACAGACTTCTTGGTCCATCTGTAAAATGAATTATTCAGAAGCGCTGCTTCCAACAGACTGATGTTCTACTTTCTCTAATTAAAAAAAAAATTATCAAGAGTGGGAACGAAGCAGTCAATGGCGACCTCAGCGCTTTAAATCGTCACCAGTTCAGCCTTTCTCTCCAATCACTTCAATAAGGGACATATTTTGTGCTACGGCTTGGGTCATAAATAATATTTTGCACATTTGGCCAAAGATGAGCTCAGTGCACTTGGGAAAACTGGCTGTAAATCATTTTTTGTGTGTGTGATCATTCATTTAAAAACAACTGCAACATATTCAAGATTTATCAATCCTCATTCATGAAGCTGTTGTACTTTAATTTTAGTAAATAAATAGGTTTCAATTTCTCTAATATGAGTCAACAAGAATAGTTTTTATTTATCTTGACTTAAAGTACTTGACCTTCTATTATTAAATTTGTTGCAAAGTAAAGTTATTTTCACCAGAGTAAAGTCACCTAAAAATCTCACTTACATGTTTGTTGAACTAATCTGAGTTTAATTTAAAAAAAAAAAAGAGGAAGCTGATTGGCCATTGGGGCTCATGTGACCCCTCTGCTGTGACCAAGTACTAAACTTAAAATACTGAATCGAAGCCTAAACACAGTTCTCATAGGAGATTGGTTACAGTTGGATATGGATATGGATAAAAGCTGTATTTTCAGCTGCCAAAAGAGATGTCAGTGTTGGCGCAAGGCAACAAAACAGCATGTTTTTGCTCTCCTCTGGAGATCTAAGTTCTGGCTCGACTGCTGTATTGGACAACGTTTGAATAAAGGCAACATTAAACAAATCCTAGTTTTAAAAACTATACTCAATTCAAATGACAATGAATCAAACAACACATAAATTAAATAAAAGTTACCTTTTTCAAGTACATGTGTTGTAACAGTCCTCTCTGGGAGGTATTGGAAGGAATTACCCAGTAAAATTAATGTTTACAACAATATTAAGAAAAACAGAGAAATGAAACAGAACTCACTGATGAACCCCAGTGGAATCTCATTGTAGGTGTATCCAGACACAAACTATATGCAAATAAAAACAAACAGCTGATGAAACAATATGTTTGTTTGTGTAGGGGATGGACATGTATATAAATGTAGAGATTTCACTTGTGTTCTGCACCTTCAGCTCTATGTATCTGATGAGTCTCTTCAGCAGAATCAATAAGTCTTCACGGCCAACTGGCAGATCTGTGAAAAGCAGTAAAAGTCTCTATTAAGCTCAGAAGACCATTTCGTATGTCTCAGGAATTGAGTTGTTACATAAGAATGGAAAATCCAGGTAAACAGATCAAGTCAGTCCCATACAACTGTTTTTAAGTCAATTTCACTCTAAATATTTACACATATTCAAGCAAATCCACTTTACCTTGAGGATACAATAGGTTTTTCACCACATGGACCACGCCATTGGTCGCCATGCGATCAAAATCGGGAACTTCCAGTGAATTGACATGGATGGAGTTGTTAACCTGAATGTAACACAGATGCAAACATATTTAATGTTTATTTAATTGGAAAGCTCTAGTTCAGTTTGTGGAGCACAGAATTTCTACACTGCTGATGGCTCCATCGAGCCAGGATCTACAAAAAGGTACTGAGCTGGTGTGGAGTGGTGGAGATGAGGAGCATCTCCAAGTCTGAGGCTATGGTTCTCCACCCAAAAAAAAAATTCTAGGCTTGCAGTCTCCAAGTTGGAGGAGAGCCTTTGCCTCAAGTGGAGGTGTTCCAGTACTTTGGGGTCTTATTCACAAGCGGGGGATCGTGAATCGTCTGTAGGAACGTAGTTTGCTTGTGTGTTGTGTTTAATAAAGACTAAAAGTAGAGACCCGCTTTGGGTTATTTTACCACAGACTGTAAAAAAACATGTGTGTATATATATTTAAATGGATGACGTGACACCGCCTACTGCCAATGGGGTAATATGAAGTTTGCCATTTATTGGTGCACATGCCACACGCGACTTCCTGGATAAGGATGGAGCTCCACCTCGAGTCTGACTCGTACACGCCCCTCTCACGCGCAGTCCGTTATATAAAACTTGTTTTGTTATTCTAAACAAGAATTTGAGAACGACGTCTCTGAATTTGATACTGGAAAAACTTCTCCACTGAGAGGTAAAAAAAGTAACTCAAAGTTCAGAGTTAGTTTTACTCTGTTCTTGGGTCGAGTTGATGGTCACTCATGTTCACTCAGCCTTGTATCAATGGTTCAGGCTGGTGGTTGTAGTGTAATGGTGTGGGGGACATTTTCTTGGCACACTGAGTTTAGCGCAAAAAAACCTACATTACTTACAGACAGCACATGAAGGTTGTTTCCCTGCAAAGTCTTGAGAAGATTGGTCACTCCTCGCTCCAGCCCTCCATTGATAAAGATGCCATTGCTAAAATGATAAAGCAGGATTGCTCTGAGGGCATTGATGTCCCCTGAATGACAAACAGCCAGAAAGTCAACTGTGAGGAAAGGAGTACAAATTATAAAGAATGGCGTGAGAATGATTACTCTTCAAAAGAGCGATGTCCGCTTTTGTGAGGGCACCGAAGGCTACATCAAGAGGAGCAAAGAGAGTGTATGATCCCTCCTTCTTCAGCAGATCTGTCAGCCCAGCGCTCTCCATCAGAGACAGGAAGATTCTGGAACGATTCATACTGATGATGTGAACCACTTCTGAATGGATAACAGCTTTATTATTTAAAAAGAAACAACTGTAATATAGCATAGAGCGGGAGGAGGTGTCCCGCACAGTGGCTATTTTGTTCGTATTCGTAGTTTCCACTAGGAGTCACGCTTGAATTGTTTTGCGGTTAAATATTTACAAAACACTAAAAGTACAAAATAAACAGCCACCATTAATAAAATAGAATAATACATAATTTGTTTTTAGTTTCTATCAGTAGGAGTCGCTCGGTTTAATGTGTAACTATGACAACGGTGGCATCACATGACATCACTTTTTCCTCTCTATAGCCATTAAGAAAAAAATGATGTTAATTTCAATAGTTTTGACTGAGAAACTATAGCAATTTAAATCATGTTACATGTAAGGTGTGATATTTTCATATCAAATAATAACCTTGTTTGAAGTGTACAGACGTACATAATTTGTATTTATCAGAGTTTACATTTATTTTTAAGAAAGCCCCCCCACCACCCCCCAACACACACACATTCACCATTGTATCACAACATAGCCACTTACTTGAAGCGGCCATCTTTGAGGAGCAGCTGATAGAGGTTGCTGTCGGGCAGCTGTACGAGTGAGCGCATGACATGAAGCGCTCCATTGCTGCCTTCTCGACTGCCTCGCACCATACACGCGTTCTCGATGCACACAGCCTAACACAGAGGTATCTTACGGAACTTACAGACTATTGAGAAACAATATCTTGTTTATACCTGGAGGAAATAAACTATAAATTGCAACTGCCAACACCAGCACAATAAAAAAAAGGTTGTTTTCACAGTAATTGTTTGCAGGACATTTCCAGATTAAAACGGTTTTGTTTGTCTCTCACCGTGCGATAAATGAAGACTCTGAGCAGTTTTCCTCCCAGCGTCTCCAGCAGCTGGCCATTGTAGAGGTTACCCAGAGAAACTTTGAGTTTTAAAATATGGTTTTCCAGAATAGTCCTCAAGAGACGCTGGTCCATCAACATAATGTCTTCTGCAACAATGAGACAGATGGTTTTAGGACAGTTTTCCGCAGGTAAGAAAGTTGCCTATTATCTTAAAAAGCATCGATTAACTGAAGCACGTGTTGAATTAAACATATGAAGAACTTAACATTTAGTACACTTAACTTTTATGCATAAATTATGCCCTTCAGTTCTCGAAAGCACAACACTTTTTCTTTAAATCTTTCATACTGGTCCGAGTCCATCCTGGGTATGATCTTATGCATGGATAATGTTTTTGGTTTTGCTTTTTATACCAAGAGGTGGAAATTGTGCACTGGCCACTTTATTGAGTACATCTGTCCAGCTGCTTGTTAACACAAATTTCTAATCGGCCAATCACATGGCAGCAACTCAATAAAAATTCTATTGACTTGAATTGGATCATATATGGTGATGCGAAAGCATCTCGCGTACGTGATTCTGCTCTGACGGAAAGTTCATTACATGTTGTCAGTGGGAAATGTCCCAGAATTCTTAGCCAAGGAACTTCCCAAGTAACTAAAGACATTATATAATGGTGACGACTAACAAGGGGCTGGTGAACACAGACATAAGAACTAACAAGTTACGGGAGGAAACTCATAAACACATGACAAAGACACAGGGTAGAAAACACAACTAGATGACTACAGTCCCCAGGACAATTCCCCGAGAGCAGAGAACATCCTGACATCAAATATCTGTAAACATGAAAATAATGCAGAATAATGCTACAGAAAAATACTGTATTTCACAAAACATGTAATAACTGTAGAATTTACAGATATACTGTATCTCTAATAGAAAAGACATGTTCTAAAATGTGTTTTTGTCAAGGAAGTGACTGAGAAGGACCCAATTGCAGTGAGTAATAATATTTATTAACCAAAGTATAACAGAAGCACCGTCTTCTGGGTGTCTGGAAGATTTGTCCAAAAATAACTACAACATAAGAGAAGTGCAAACTAAACTGAGTGTTTCTAGTACAAGCATTAGAGAGAACTAATACGCCAGTAAGGAAACATGGAAAGGAGGAAATAAATAGTACTGCTAATAAGGAACAAACGAGGGGCAGCTGAGTGGTGAAATGATCAGAGGGGAAACAGGTGTGACAGTTTTTGAGAATCTTTCTAAGAAACCCATGGGATCACATGCATTTCAAAACACATAATTACATTATGGAAAATTCACAGTGCAATCCTGTAAAACTAATAACTACTCTTTATTTGATGGTAAAGTTGGCAACCACTACTTACCATAATATATCCAGTTTTTTATTTATTTTTTATTTAATCCTTTCAAATAGACTATTTTGAGAACAGTAAAATGAGAAATTAAATCTTTGAATTGTACAGGTAGAAACTGCTTTATAGTAACAAAAATATGCTAGAAATTTATAAATGTAAAAAAATATATACATCTGTTAAATTTACAGTACAATCCTGTAAAACTAATAACTACTTGATGGTAAAGTTTGGAAACTACAGCTTACTGTAATAATTGCAGTTTTTTTTTTATTTAAAACCTTTAAAATAGACCGTTCTGAGCTGTAAAAAATGTAAGTCTTTGAATTGTACAGGTAGAATCTGTTTTATAGTAACAGAAATATGGTAATTAAATAATACATTTGTACAATTTACAGTACAATCCTGTAAAAACTGTGCTACCGTATATTTCACAGTAAAGATCCGACTACCACAGCTGCAGGGTTTTTACCGTAAAATTTACAATTTTCTTTTTTACAGTGTAGGAGGACAGTCAACGCAAGAGAAAAACAGATACACACCAGTTACTTACACTCATAACATCAAGGAACCATTGTGATTTTTAGTCAAAGAAATATGGGATGAGTTTACCTGAGAAGGCTCCGTTCAGCGGGGCAAGTAAAGTGTACTCAGTCTCCTGCTGCATGGCTTCAGAGAGGCCGAGTTCTGACACCACGTCACTGAACATCATCTGAGATTCACCTATAAGTTCCATCACCTCCTTGGCTGGGATGAAAAATAAAGCAGGAGATCTTTACTGTCAATCTTGGTCTCACATTAGAGATAATTTACCACCATAGCCAATGGGGAGGATAAAACTGTATGTTTAGAGGGTCTATCTTACATGAATCCGGCAGGAGGACCTGGTCGATCAGATGAATGACACCATTGCTGGTGACAATATCCTTCTTGAAGACCATCTTGATTCCATTGACTGTTAAGCTCTCACCATCACATCCAATCTCAATATTACTGCCTTCCAGAGTCTCGTAGACGGATCCCGCCAGGATGGCCTCAGAGCACTGTACTGAGTTCAGGAGGTGGTACTTCAATAGAGCTGCAATCAAACGGTTATGGGTGTAAATGAAAGATTAAACAACTTTCAGTTTATTATCCACTACTGATCTGGGAAGTTCCCATCACAGTTGGTAGTTCAGGTATGGTACCTTCAAGGACAGTATTGTCTCCCATGAGTCTGTCCCGGACGTTCTTATCTAGTTTCTCAAAGGCTTTATTTGTTGGAGCAAACAGCGTGTAATGTCCAGGCTCACTCAGCTGGTCCTGGAGACCAACATTCCCAGCAATTTCCTTTGAAAAATAAAGACAAGACCTTTGAAACAATACAGCCCCCGCTGAAGAACATTCGGCTCATGTCTGGTTCCAATCCGAAGTACAGTGAGCATCCCAAGAGTTTTGATCATAACACGTACTCTCAGCGAAGCCAGATCCTCGTTGGTTTGAATCACATCCTGGATGGTTTGGCTGACGACTCTGATGACGCGATCGACAACATGCACAACTCCATTAGTGGCCACCTGGTTGCCGTGAATAATCCTGGCACAATTCACCGTGACAACCTGCAGGAAAACAGGCGCTTTCAAAAGGTTACATTTTCTGCAGTTGGGTTCAAGTCTGTTGGGATTAACATCCCACCTTTTAATCTATATGTTCAGACTCCCAGGTCTCTGAAGACCCTCACTACAAAGCAAAAGGATGGACATACAGTGCACTCCATAATTATTGGCTCCCCTGGTTAAAATAAATTCAGTTTTTGTTGCAGAAGCATATTGTCACATGGAAAATTGTAGAAAAATATAACATGAATTTTAAGAACATGAAATAAAAATCCCTTTTTGCCATATCTAGGAACCTTTCACTCATACTCATCTGGGCTATAAATGTGACGTGACTCTGAGACCATTTCTCTCATCCACGCTTCAACATGGGAGAGACAAAGTTCAGCAGATGTGTGTCGACCTTCACAAGTGAGACAATGGGAAGAAAATAGCCCCCGGCCTGCACCTGCCCATATCTACTGTGAGAGGAATCAGGAAAAGGTAAAAGAAAAAAAAAACAGTAGTAAACAAGCCAGGACAGGATGCTAGTATATTTCGCCTCCACGCACAGTGCGGAGGATAATAAGATAATGAACAATTCTCCAAAGCTCACTGTTAAAAAACTGCAACAGTTGAAGCATCTTGGGGTCACAAAGCCTCCAAAACAACAAAATAGTGTGTAGGTATGTACAAACTGCAAAACTGTACTGCACAAACGGACATGGGATGTTCAGGTAGGTACTCCTAAATCTTTCCCCCTCACTTACATCTCTTATTCACTTCCCCCTTCTCTTTTAACACCCTCCTGTCCTGATGTAATTAATACAAAGTGGAAAAATAAATAAATAATTACATAAATTCACTGCTTCCATACAGAGGAGGAAACACCGAATCATATGTTCACTCCTCTGGAGAGTGAACATATAATATATATATTTATATATATATATATTTCCGTACGGTGGGAAAAAAAAGATTAGTATGCAGAAAAGCACTAATTGGGAAGTATGGGGGAGGATTGGGGATGCTGTGGGGCTGTTTCTCTTCCAGAGGCCCTTGTTAGGGTGCATATCCTCATGTATGTTTTGAAATACCAGAACGTTTTAAAGCAAAATCTGGTGGCCGAAAGCTGAAGATGAGTCATCACTGGGTCTTTCAGCAAGACATGTTGCCAAATCTACACAGAAATGGTTCACTGCATGCAGAATCAAGCCCCGCCTATGGCCATGTCAGTCCCCAGACCTCATCCCCATTGAAAACCTGTGGAGTGAGCTGAAGAGGGGTCCGGTCACTGGATGATTTAGAGACGAAGATCCCTCTTTCTGTCTTCTCTAATCTTGTGAAACATTGTAGGAGAAAATGAGGTGTTGTCTTGTTGGCAAAAAGGGGGTTGTACAAGGTATTAAAGATCAGGGGTGCTCATAATTGTGGCACCCATGACTTGATGTAAAAGAATTATTTCTTAATGTGGGATCGGTTTAGATGCACTTGAGGTTGGAATTACCTCTTTTTTACAATGTGGTCCAATGTTATTTAGAAGAAAACAGAATTTAGCTAAAGAACACATATCGTGTGCAGAGGTTATCGTTATATATTCTTTTCTCAGCTCCTCACATTGGGCATCTGTGTAGCTCCACCCTATTTTTCCTTGATGCCATTTCTCCGAAAATAGCCTCACTTAATTCTAAGCTCCTCCCATTTTCACTGCAGGTAGCAGTGCTAGAGAAATTAAAGTCCCTTTTAGCACGTGATAGAACAGCAAATAGAGAATAAAAAAGAACAAATAAAGAGAGTGCTACATACTCCATTCGAGTAATGATTCACATGAAGTCCTTGTTTTTCATACATGGACTCTATCCTCAGATCATTCTTCAGGTCTTTAGTGAGAAGACGCTTGTTGACCATGTGATAGTGAAGTGCGTTGTAAAGCTCTGTGTTTCCCCTACTGACCATGGCAGATTTGGACGTCTGCAAACAAAAAATTCAAAGAAAAATGTGTTTTTTCAAGGATGCTGAAAATATAAAGGTTTGAATAAAGACTCACAGGATCTAACTCTTCCCAGGCGTCGTCGCTAGGTGCAAACATTGTGTAAGAGCCGGCTCCCACCATTTGCGGTTTCAGATTGGATTGATCCACATATTGCTGGGTGATTTTTGCATGCACAAGATCCAGGGTGCCATAAACATTATCAATAGGCGACACTGAGAATTGGAGTGAAAGTTAAAGAACGTTAGCAAAAACAGTTTCTATGCAATAGAGTTACTTTCAAACTCCTTTCAGATGGTCCAAACTTTCAACAGTGGCTCGTTAAACGAGTGCGGGAGTACAGCCAGCAAGGCCTGGGTCTTGTTTTGAGAATAGAAGCTAATGTACGCATCATACTTAGCCAATGTAAAATCAACGCATGACCCAAACTGGAGCCTAAAATTCAATGGAAGCACATCCAAAACAAGTAAAAAGGATATTTTACACTAGAGACACCTCAAAATGTGCTGTAGGTGCATAATGGACGATAAAGCAAACAGAAAATGTTGATGTTAAAACAATTTGAGAGCATGAATGCATACAGACCTGCAGGGCACCCTCGCATCCCATCCAACTGCATATAACCCGGGCAGCATTCGTATAAAATGACCCTGGGCAGATTAAACACAACTTTTAAATAGCTATAAATGCCGGTGCATTGGTTTTGTCGACAACCTCATGTGTTCTTTCTTTGGAAAAACCTCTCAAATTTGACATAACTATAGGCAAATGTTTAAACCCTGAACCAGCCGTGTTTGGGAAAGCTTGCGAGCTCACCTACTTTGTGAGGCTGTTTAGACAATATTGTGATTGATTGATGCTTTTCAACCAATACATCAAACTGATCTCTCTGCAGGAAATCCAGCGTTCACTGGGGAATATGTGCATTGCTCCAAATTATTCTAGCTGGTAGAAATCTGCTCCCAGAGGAAAATCGAATTGTTCAGTTGTTGTATGTTAAATGCTGTGTATGTTAAATTCTAAGCCCCAACAGTGAAATATGAAAAATTGAAATCAATATTTGGAAAATGCAAAGTAATGAAAGATCTTTGAGCGGAAAATTTATATCTGATGGATAAGCATACAGTGATTTTTTTCGCAAATAATTGTTTTTTCATTTACATTGATTTGAAATTTGTTCCTAATTTACATGTTTCTCTTGCAAAATTATGTTCTATCAATTTGACAATTTGAATGAATTATTTAAAAGTCTGACTATAGTATATAGTAATATAATTATATTAAGTGATTATTTTAATAACCTACTTTTTAGGTCACCGACAACCCCAAAGCAACAAATCTGTTTACATTAGCAACCTTTACCCTCAACTTTGGAGAATGACAGAGACAAGGGGGTTGGTTAATGCTACTTATAATAACAATGGGGTCATTATATGATGTCACTGACACCTCCATGGCAACCAGACTGTTTACCACAGCAACCAATTTTCCATTTCTCAACGGTTATGTCAGGTTATGTTACTCTTTTTAAAATGTACATTTTAAAATGGCTCTTTACAAGCTAACATCAAGGTTTGTGAACAAACTCTATTTATTACATTTAAAAGCTGTTTAACACTTTCTGTACTTTGAGTAAAACAGGGAAGAGGCTTTGGAACAGATGTGTTCAGATGGTGTGCACGTAATTCTCCCATGACTAATGCTGTTCTGCTCTGGCTTTAGTAAATTATCGTGCCATGCCGTCCTGCGGTTTCCCAGATAACAATATGGCAGGACAAACACAACTGACATAGTGCAGAATTAGCCGCTCAGTTTCTCCTTTTATCACCATTATAGTATCTTGAGGAGCAGACACGTCAGCTGAGGAGGAGTTCATCCCCCGACACAGAGGAGCAATGTTCCCACTGTGGGAGAAAGAGGAAGCCAGTGGTACCCGCCTGATTCAAACTTTCCCCTGAGAGACAGCGGGCTGGGCAGCTCTAGACCTGCTGCTGGCCATAGTTTAGTCAGGGGGAACTGGGGGGAAGTGAGGCATGGGGGGCTCTTTTTCAGATTTTTTTTGACCGCCCAGGAGACATGTTCAAATTGCTTTCATATGTTTGCTGGAGGAATCAGTGAGAAGTTAAAAAGTGAGCTGGAGGAGAACCAAGAGAAAAGCAACACTGTAGGTGGGAGTTCAGTTTAGCAGTAAAGTTGAAACATTAAACATTCGATTCATTGCACAATAAATCTTTTTGTTGGAAATTTACAGGTATGTAACAGTAGCTAAAGGTTTTAATACTGTAATAAAAACAAATACTGTATATTTTGTTTAATTTTCCTTCAAAGAACTACTTTGGACTGAATTCATTAATTGCATGAAAGGTCTGTGGTAGATATTTACCAAGAATTTGAAATCGGGGCTTGTAATCAATATGATGAAAAGGCAAAAAAAACACACACATTTACATCTATCCATTTGGAAAATGGTAGGGATGTGACAATATACAGTGGTACAATATATCGTGGAGCTACTGGGAGTCCAGTGTTCTAGTCACTTCTGAAACTTCTTTACATTCTCTTCTTGTTTTATGTAAAATTTACTGGAAGACAATTATGCTTTGCTCACGTTTTCAACTAGAATGATAATAAAATTAGCTCTCTTAGAGTAAAATACTGAATGGCAACTTTAAAACTGCCCCCTAGTGGATGGATGGTATCGCATGGATAGAGGATACATATCATCAATAAAAAATACCAGAACTTGAAGCTATTTCACCTAAAGATTTCAAGCATTTGGGAATTGCACTGTTCTCTTTGCAGTTGGGTGAGACACACGTGCAGCATCAAAAACATGGATGACAGAAAAACTCTCCACAGACGCTTCCCCAGGGCCAAAATCTGGTCTCTGTTCTTTCATACCCTACAGCCCTCTGCCAATGGAAAGGCTGGCAAGTTAGCCTGCCAATTACTAGTTGCTAGTCCCTAAAGCCTCCATCAGAGCCTCGCAGAGCCCAGATTTACAATTACATCACCCTTGCAGTGCATCAATGTGAGAGAAACAATAAATATGTCAAGCCCTGTCTGAGCAAATAAACTTGTAGTTAGATGCTTGTGGCTGAAAAATGTTGTTTTATCACAAAAAAGGTTCCCAACGTTCTATTAAACATCAACTTCATTGCAGAGCATATTAGATGAACACTTTGGAATCATTGGATCACCAGATACTGTGGTTTGACAATAACCAGTGATAAAGGATCCACTTTAGTAGAGGTTCACTGTGAAAGTGAAGGACGACTTACGCTTTCTTGCCACAGATGGATTTGTTGTACCAGCTCTTGCAAGTGCTGAAGTATTTTTTTTTAGTTCCCATGACATGCTGTAAGGCACACACGTTGGGCCTGGAAACAGAGAGATGTGCTTTAAAAAAAGAGCTTTCAGTACAAGCAGGTGATCACGTACGTCCTGACAAATTGTTTCATGTGGAAAAGTAGTTCCATAAATGACGGAAGAATTAAATGGCCATTAAGGCATGGAATCGGGACTTTAAATCCTGTCCCAGCAAACACTAGCTAACGTCTTGCTGGTTTAAAGGCAGTTAAAGCAATGTCTTTTGGTCTCAGTGAATGTTTACTCGATGTAAATGATCCTGCCTGCATAATATGTTCTTGTCATTTATAAATTAAAAATAGCACATCAGAAATATAACTACAAATATAGCAGGAAATACAACTATATTCATTTTTTTTTAAAAGTTTGCTTTTTTAAAGATAAAAGTTTAACACTTTGAAAAGCTACTAAACTACATTTTATCGACTTTTTTGAAATAAAGGAAAATGTAAGTAGAGTTTTTCTTTTTTAAGTAGGCTAAGTATTTTTTTTAAATGGGCAAAATTGCGCAGACTAACTTTAATTTACTTTACTTCAGGCAGCTTGTTTGATATGCTTGTGTTATGCTTTCTTTGTTTTAGAGTGTAGCAAAAAATTAATTAAAAATGTAAAAATGTTAAACAACAGAGTAAATAACACATTATCTTCTGGTGTCGTGTTGAATCTAGCTTTTTAAAACGTTATCACACAATTCTGAATGGTATGATAACTTTTGGCAGCTGAAGTGTACGCAGTATTTAGACCTTCTGACAAATTATTCCAAATAATATGTGCTTAGGGTAATGTTAGGGTTAAGTTTTAACGAATATTCACAAAATTAATATTTGAAAACCTGATGCTTACGTTTCTATCTGGATGGATGATAAGACCTACAACAGCTTTTCAGGGTATAGGTGGAGTAGGCACCTACTGAAGCATTTGAATGGGTTCGAATTACAACTGAAAATGTTAAACATGATTTCTAACATAATTTTTAGTACAATTGAGTCTTTAATGCCATAGATTATACTCAACTTTTATGATCACATTTTATGGTGTAAATTTGTAAAAATGCAGTTTTTGTTCCTTGTAAATCTAGTTTGAATTGTAATGCAAATAATTCCTTTAATTGTAAAATGCATTAAAGTGGAATCAGCAAACGTTTTAACAACCAGCCTCTTACCCTTCATTCTTGGCCCTGATGCGACTGTGTGAAACTATCTTGTCATAAGCTGAAGAATCCACCAGGTCAAAAGACAAGAGTACCAGGATGGTGGCAGTGGTCGTAAGCTGGAGAATCATACTGGAGAATCCAAACCCACTCCAAAATCCAGAAGGAATGGGAGCGAGCCGAAGAGAAACCAGCTTTATAGCAGCCCTCCCCTTCTCTTCTATCTCAACACACACAATGGCAAAGATGAATAGGAGAATCAACCTGCTTTCTATGCATCCATCCCCTCCACGAGGACCCTGCAAGCCTGCGAGGGACAGTCTGCATTTACAGAGACAAACGGAAAAGTGTTATTACAGTAATTTAAAAGCACGACTTCAGATTTTGATTGTGGTTGGTTTTTGGAATCATTGATCTCCAGGAGGTTTCTTCCACAGACTTTTTACATATGAATTCCGATGGACTAAGAAGGGAGTCATGGGTCAAACCTCAGCCTTTTGGGGGAACTCAAACATTTTAAAAGCATTTTTTCTAGTGCTTTTACTCACAGACAGGTGATGCAGGGAAGAAAATAAAAGAGGTTTTATTATAAGAGCTATAGTTACTCATTTTTCAAAATCAGAGTTTCCCAGACATTTCCTATATGTGCACCTACATCTAGTGGTAGAGCCTAAGCAGTGCACATTTAAAGGTTCTCATGGTGCAACAAACCCAATCTCCCGTTTTGTCAGTAGAGTAGGTCACAGATGATGTTTTAAACATATGTCAGTATCAATATAGTAGCAATTAAAGCTCAACCAATTAAAACTGAGATTTTTGCTGAGCATAAACAATTCAAAAATCTAATTTCTCATTTTGAAAAAAAAAAAATACAAAACACATACTTGAACTTGTTCTTTTAATATTTCATAAGGCGGCAACTAGAGGGCCAGCATGCCTAATTTTTGGGGCCCTTGAGACCTTTGGGGGCTGATCTGCTGTCATCGACTCCCAATCATTCGGTAAGGCATTATTTGAAAATGGGATAATACCACTTTGAATTCGACATCAGGCCATTGTCACCATCCGCTGAAATGGCGCATCAAGTTCTGTGGCGATTTGTCAATGTTTGGCAGAAATAGTCAACTTTTGGCCAGCCTTAGGCATAGACCCGGTCCGCATGTAACTAATTAGGTTGGGATTATGGATTGGGGTCAATTTGCCATTGGGGGCAGAAACCCCAGCTATTTCAGGGCTACTGACCACACACACACTGAGATTTGATGTTTCTTGCACCTGAAATAAAAAAAGGCTCTAATATTTTAGTTTTTGAAACAAGCTCATTAACCCACACCTCGTTTGTTTGGGGACTTGGTCTTTTAGGTTGTGACTAAGGGGTCTGTAGTGAGCCAGGATTCTGAATTTGGGTTTTCCTGCGATTTTTGGGGCATGACATGCAGCAGCTCCCACTCCACATCTACTGCCATTCATTTCATAGTTTTTTTTTTTTCTGTACATTGTAGAAACCCCTCAGGTATGATGTCAGGTGATCATCAGTAACCCATGAGATGGTTTGCGCAGTTTCATGACGATCATATATTTTTCTACACAGACCTTTTTAGATCAACCTGAGTATCGTCCAGTGCAGAGATAGCAGTTGAAACTTGGTGTAAAGGAGCTTGGACAGTATCATCCACAGATATTTTTATGTCAGCATTCAAAAGATAGAGGAAGAAAATGCATGGAATAAGAAGAAGACTTAGCTAACAGGATATCCCAATGCTTATTTTTGCTTTACCCATCTCATTTTTAAAACACTAGGATCTGAACCAGGGTAGGCTCTGACCAGTATTGCTAATTTAAAGCACTTTTTACAAAAGGCTATGTGCTTTGCATGTTTAATTAAACAAGTGTGACAGTTCTAGAACATACTTGTTTTTTTTTTTTTGACAGTAATAAAGCCCCCTATGAGAAAATTGCGTCATTGGTGTTCACAGTGATTTTTTTTTTGTCTATCTTTGATGCTATTTAGATTTCTTTGAGAAGGCTGTTGAGTTAAGTATACAAACGTTCAATATTCAAAACATGTTTGTTATGCATAGACCGTTGGACTGGAATCATATTGATAAGAGTTATCGAGTATATATTTATTTATATTCGCGGAAGAATTCAAGATCTGCAACACAAGGCAAAATCCTATTATGTAAACAATAAAAACAGAGGGTGTAAGATGTATGAATACATTTCTGACAATGACACAATAACACTGTTTTTCATACCCTTCCAGAGGTGGGATTTTTATACTCTAATATGATTTCATACAACGATAAACCTCATTAATGCGCGACGTTCACGTTTGTCTGCGATCGCATGAAAGACTTCATCCATGATAATATAAAAACGGATTCCTTCTCATTCAGTAACCTCATGCGTAACGTAAAACATGACTAAAAAGTTGTAAAAAGTTGCATAGTGTCCATTTTCCAAAAGGATAGGTGTATGACAACATGACATCATTTATGTTGGAACCACAGCTCGCATAAAATGCTAAATCTAACAAGGTAAGGCAGAATGAAAGGTAGCAAACACCAGGCTTTGCTGCTCCATATTTGATTCAGCAGGAGGATTTACACACTAAACCGAGTGTAACTCACTGTTAGTGGCCTTGCTAGAGCCATTTTCCCTGAGAATCAACACTCTGGAATCATCAATTTGGAATCATCCTTTTGGACTTAAAGACGTCAACAATGTTATAATCTGCTTGCTTCGCTTTCAGTCTCCTTGTTGATTTCTTCATCACGCATGTCTTGCATACATGCTATTTCCTCCTCTTCCACAGTCTCTTTCAATCCCTCCGTGTTTATCTGTTGGTCCTTTACTTCTTCAGAGCTGGGTTTTCCATCGTCCCATTCCTCGATCTCTCCAGCTTCCTCTGACACAGAGTAAATCTCTCCCGTGCAGTTAATTTGATAGCTGAGGGGAGCATCCACTAGGTGGCTACATCCTCCAGGCTTCCGGGCTTTGGGTCCAGTCTCCTGCATCAGAGAGCTGGTGAAGCTCTGCAGTCTCTTTTTGCCTTTGAGGTGACTTCCACTCGAAGTCGAATTGCACTTCGTGGGGGTATCAGTGTATACAACATTTGAGTCTGCAGAACTCCCTTTTGAGGTGGACATCCCAGTTTTGGTGCCCTTCATCATTCCCATCACCTCATAGCGGAAACTTGAGATGTCCTGTTTAAGCTCCTAGGAACGCCATAAAATGTTGTTTAGTCAATCAGTTAAGATAATTAAACTGCTTTTAATCATTTTTAATCTAAATATACACTGACACCATCTTCACATTCTGAGGTATTCTCTGAAACATATTGCACCAGCTGTGAAAAGCTACTTAAATAAAAATGTAATTTAACAAAAATGTCCCAATCATTTACTGTATAAAATGTTGGCTTGTAAAAGTATTCGAACCCCTTAGAATGGGGCCACAAACTAATAACTGCTAATGAAAATAAATGGGATACAGCTACGAAAATGTCTTCAAGACTAAACATAATAGAGAAATGGGACTTTATGATAATCACAGTAACACATTTTTATGATTTCATCACTGACTGCTCCCTAGCAACCATACCGTTTACCCTAGCAACCAAATTTTCAGAACTCTTCTCTTAACCTTTGGTAAAAATAAAAACATGGAGGTTGGTTATATGATGACTTGACCCCTCCATAGCAACCATTTATCATTATCTCAGCTAAGGAAAATCATAGAGAGATTCATATTCAGTATAAAACAATGGCGTTGATTTCTGAAGTAAACGTTTTTAGATAGTTAAAAAACAATACAAAGGGAAAGATAAAACTAAAGTGTCTACAAAAAAAGTCTACAAAAACATTTAATCAGACTCTAAATTTTTAAAATAGATCAAATACGAAAAATACAAAATTTTTAAATACAGGTATTAAAATAGAAATACCATCAAATACAATTGATGCAGTAATATTTTAATTATTAAAATTTAATTTGAGTCTGTAAGCTAACATGCTTTTAAATGAAATTGGGCTTAGTTGTTGTGTGTATAAAATCAAAATATTACTCTGGGGGAAGAAAAAAAAGTTCTTCATTTACAACATTAAAACAGATACGTACACAGTTTACCTTAAAGTTATCCTCTGTTAACCCCTCTTCTTTTTTGGCATCCCTGATCCTTGCTGCTACATAGCGCTTAACCAGATTTCTAAGAACCTCCTTTAAAAATAAGATTGTCACTTCAGAATAACAAGAAGCACTGAAGCATTTCTCAAATGAACAGGAGAAATAAAGGAAAGCAAATACGCAAAGTGCTCCTTGTTACCTGATATTGCCGGTTTGTGCGGACGTTTTCAGCAGCTCGCATCTGAACAAAAGAGAAGAACTGTCTGGATTCTGCAAGAAATATAGCTGATGTACTAAAAACTGTACATTTTCAACTTTATATTCCTGAAACAGATCAAATTTGCTCTTTGAAAGACTACTTTGTGTACTTTTTAGGGTGATCTTTGGTTCCTACAGGAACTTCATACTACATTTTGTTTATAGGGGAACATTTACACAGAGATACATGAAAGTTTCTGTAGAAGGTTCCCTCTAGTCTAAAGAAATAAACACTGAGTGTCCGAGCTGACTGTAAGTCGGTGGGGTTCAGCTTTGTATCATCTGATGAAAGCTACATGTCTCTTACCCCCAATGAGCCCAGCGTCTCTGTTCTTTTTCGTCGTTGAACTTTGAAACAGTGGGTTTTTATCCATGTGATGAAGTACCAAGCTGATTTGGGACTGGGAATGACATTGAAGGGTGTAGGCAGTGTGCCGCCCTCCTCAAAGTAACTCATCCAAAGCTTAGTTCTGGCAAACTTCCACTCAATATCAGCATGATCCTGGTGACAGACCAAGCCGTAGAGTTCAATGCTAAGAATCACATTAAATTATCAGTTTAAGACTAGAAGAGCAGCCATTTGGACTTAAATGCTTTAGTAAATAGTGGTGAAAAGGATGCTTAGTTATGTAAACAAGGCAAATACTGATTCAAATTTCTTGCTGAGATTTTTGGATAAATTGGTACAAAAAAAAAAGTAAAAACAAAAAACCTTGTGGCAAATATCTGAGGTGGCTTCAGGGAAACATGTTTCTCTACTTAGGGAGAGATCAATACGTTTTTTTTCTTTGTTGCTGAGATTTTTGGATAAATTGGTACAAAAATAAAAGTAAAAAAAAACCTTGTGGCAAATATCGGAGGTGGCTTCAGGGAAACATGTTTCTCTACTTAGGGAGAGATCAATACGTTTTTTTTCTTTGTTGCTGAGATTTTTGGATAAATTGGTACAAAATAAAAGAAAAAAAAAACCTTGTGGCAAATATCTGAGGTGGCTTCAGGGAAACATGTTGCACTACTTACGGAGAGATCAACACGTTTTTTTTTTTTTTTGTTGTCGAGATTCCAGGATCTCCTCCTCTGTATCAGAATATTGGCTGAAAAATCTTCCTAAATGAAAGGATACAACTAAAGCAGAAAAATATCATGCGTTCCCAAAAAACCCCTGCAGATTCCTCAGCTACGGGCCACATTTACATATGAAAGTATAGTTAGCCAGCTAGCACCCTATAGGCCAAAAGGGGCCCTCCAAAGTCTGGGACTTCTAGTGTTAAAGACTAGTTTGATTCATCTATTGATTTCCATCTATTTCTATACAAAAAAAAAAAAAACATCCTGCTCCGAAGATTAGGCGAAATTCTTCCGACAACTATATTTTCCTATTGCTGGATATGGATATTCTCCTCCACCTCTTTCATTAAAGCTTTTATTTTATCTCTGTATTTATATTCCTAACTTTCGGCAGCTAAACAGTGGAAAATAACTACACATCAGCTAATGTTCAAAATATCAATGCACTCAGTGGATTTTATCCAACTTACAGCAATGTGTTGGTAGGAATTGTTCATCATGGCGATAAGCATGTTCAGAAGCACCACCAAAGAGATGATGCTGTAGGTCCCAAACATTGTGGCCCCAACAAACTCAGTGAAGTCGTGTTTGGCATCCACATTAGTCACATGTAGCGCAACAAGACCAAATATGGACCAGAACAATGACTGAAGTGTTTCAAACATTCTGGAGAATAACAAAAACATGTAGATGTTTATTTTCATGCAGGCAAATTAAATTAAAGGTGAAAATTGCTTACGTTGTAAAAGCATTGTTCTGTTCAGAACAGCGGATTCCTTTGCATGTGACGTTGTTGCTGGTCAGCTTTCCATCAGACTCATAATAGAAATAAAGCTGATTAAGTCCATTGGCGAAGGCCAGCAGCACCAGGCAGTAAATGAAGAGGAATTTGAGGATGTCCAGTAGCATTCGACCCAGAGAGATCTGAAGGGGACCCAGGTGGGAGTTGGCGGTGAACAGTGAAATCAGTCGTAAGGAGCTAAAAATGTTTGCAATGGCAAATAAGGCCTCGCCAACCAAGGCAGGGTGCCACATGTCCCATGTGTCCCGACACTGGTTGTCATAGTACTGGGGAAAATAAGAGATGCAGTTATAAAAAGGAATGCTATCCGATCAATTTACATTTTCTAAATGTCTAATGTAAGATTATTAGATTTTTAAAGCAACCTTTCAGAAATATAAATAATGAGTGTTCATTTTGAGAACAAACACATTTAAGATTGTAAATGTACCAGTCATGAACTGAAATAGAAACAGCTGTGTAGTGAGAAACAGCCAAACGCTTCTACCAAGTTGAGGTTGAGAAAGACTTTTTGACTGAAAGTGAAAGTTTTCCCAAGCAAAATAATGGTATACTAAACATGTGCTAGTGATAACCATTGTAAGGCATAGGTAAAAACCCAGTCATGAACTGAAACAGCTGTGTAGGAGGTTTAAACGAGGGAGGAACAGCCAAACTGTTCAACTGAGGTGAGGTTGAAAAAGACTTAAGCACTTAAGTCTGAAACTGAAAGTTTTCCCAAGCAAAATAATGATTGTATACCAAACATGTGGTAATGATAGTACTACAACGCATAGGTAAAATTAGAAAATCATGAACAGAAACCGAAACAGCTGAGTAGGAGGTTTAAATTTGGTCAGGATTAATATTTGTTATGGTCAAAATATACCTTCTCAATTGATAACAAACACTGGAGACCGTTTGAGAGGGAACACAGCAAATGCGGCTATTTATTGTAAAGATTAAACAGTATCAACGCATTTCTTACACACGTGGTATCAGCAACGAAAAAGAACGTGTATCTCGCGTGTTTCAAAGTAAGCTGGGCGCGGAGAACAGAAAGAAGAGAGAAGGAAAAAGAGAGAGAAAGAGAGAGAGTTGGGCCAGAGCGCGCTTTCTCACCTACTTATATCTTCCTCCTCAAGGGGTGGTACTAAAGCATGACTGTGCTCTAAAGGTTTTCTCGAATTACATTACTCTAAATGACCACTAGATGGTTGTATTACACAACTTTACTGAAAAATCCCATCACATGGGGCAATACTGTATGGTTGGGCCTATATTTTTTTTCAAAGTAATTAAGAACTATCTTCAGCATTCTGAACTGGAAGTAATGGCATGTGGTTGGCAACGATGGTTAGTTGGTACGATCCTTCAAGATTATTGGAATGTAGGTTAATATTTAATATTAAACAGTTTAGAAGATGCAAAAATTCTAATAAAAAGCATTGTTTAAAAATAGTTCAAAGAAAGTAATTAAGAAAAACAAACATTTTTAATCCATTACCTTACAATAAGCAACAATCTTCAAAGAAATAGTTGCCAGATATAGAGAATTCATGACAAAATCCATGAGGTTCCACCAGTCGTGGATGTAATCCTGAAAGCCACCATCCCACATCTGTTTGATCTCAGCCCAGACAAACCCTGCGGAGAACATTTTTGAGAAAATATATCCAACAACTGATGAAAAAAAAAAGCCATTACCTAGAACCCAAGGTAGGATCATCCACTCTACAGTGGTCGGTGCCGGGTCCTGTCTGAAGTTTTCGTTTTTGCAGGTTAGAGCTCGGTCGTGCTCATGACCCCGATATGGAGAGGTGGAGTTTGAAACCAGGTTGCGGTTCACATGCTGAGATGCCAGCAGCAGCAGGAAGAGGAAGGTCAGATAAGAGGCAGTGTGGCATATAAACTTGATGAAGGGCTTTCTGATGAAAAGGCCGTAGCTGCTCTTGGGAGCAATCAGGTAGAAAAGTGAGAAGAAGGGGAAGAGGAGGCCAATGAATATGCAGGTGATGAACTTGCTGGCCCAGTGGCGCCGTCGCCAGCCTGGAAACTCATCGTACCAGCGAGAGGCGAGCAGCTGCTGGCAGTTAGGCTGTGCTACAAACTGGTCACATAAAATATATGGAGTCAATGGAGAAATATGGCATAAAATACAAAGAGAACTTCACTTTAGTGATCTGCAAAATGTGCAAAGCAAAACTGTAGACTTTGTTTTGTGCAGTTCTCCAGAAGTCACGTCTTTTCATATCAGGTTTCAATCCCTGTGAGGATGCCGAGTGACAGCTTTTCTGCACCTTTTGTAGCATCTGGGGCGCACATGAAATGCAACAAGCTAATCACTGAGCGATGTGTGAATAAAACATGAATTGAGCTGGTTTGATTACTCTCCAACTGGGAAACTGCAGCTCTTGGTTCATTTCAAAGGATGGGTAGTTTGATTGTCACCTGTCAGCAAGAAGTGTCCTGGTTGGGCCACTTCAAAGTGGAGTTTTCATGATCGCCTATGACAGGCAATCACAGGGCAACTTACAATTGACATTAACACTTTTATGTTAAATGTAGCATCAGAAATCGATAAAACGTTCCTGAATTCTTTGAAGAACCAAAAAGCCTCTGAAATTGACACAACCAGCAAAGAAAATCTGGAGTTGGTTACAGGCTACCTCTAACCTGAGACAAGATACCTCTAAACTGTCCTCTAAAATATAAAACAAGAATATTGTGCACATTTTTAGTAAGTGTACTGTCAAAACTTGCTCTAAAAGAAAAGCCTATGGTTATGTTTTAATGGCAATTAGTGCATTTATTTATTTTACCGCAGGTTAACAATTTAGGGTCGTCCATCTCCTCTCTCACAGGCAATTTCACAAGTTCACTCCAAGATATGATTAGTCTTATAACTGCAAGTAGGTTTGGTGAGTATAATAAAAATATTAGACAAGTTTTCCTGACATGGCCCACAACCTGGTAAAGTCGGGTTGGTTATTTAAAGGGTTTCATTCAATATTGGTGTCGAATAGATACTTTGAAAACTGTACCATTTCCTAAAATGTACTTTAAAGAACTGAAAACAAACAGAAAAGAAAAAAAAACACATTTCTTTGTTTCTAAAGGTAATCTACCATTAACAATTGAACAAAAAAACTAATTTGTTTAGTCTCTAGCAAAGCACAAATGTTACTAGTAGTTTTGAAGTGGATCTCAATTTTTTGGCAACCTGAGGCTTCCTCATGTACTGAATGAATGAAAAGCTTGAGACGCCACTGTATCGCACTCATAATCTCAAACTGGTTTAGAGCTCCAGGACTGTTTGTATGATGCTTTAGCTGTGTTTATCTCTAACTACTTATTTTTAATTGAAATGATGCTAGAACTTCATTGGATAATAATTACAGCAGCTTGGCTAATTATCTGACGGGCTCAAGAAATGAGTTAACAAAACTTTACATTAGTATATCTGATATCATCCAGCACCCGTACAACTGTGCAGTAACCTACTGTGCTTTTAGAATTCGAAAATTCTACAAATGTATACATTTATAGCACAGTAATTGTTCACAAGTTGAGTTCAGAAAAAAAAGAGTATACATTTTTCTTTAAATTTGTATATAATTAATCAAAGGCACTTTTTGTGAGTGTCAATGTGTAAAATGTGCTAAACATTTTGATTTCTTCATAGCTTCCCATTATGACATATATACCCACTGGTGTTGATGCAAATTGTTCTGGGACAGACTTAGAAGTTGTAAAAGGTTAGGGACATTATTTTCCATCCTTTGCAGAAAATTCTGGATGTTTTCGTATGTTGAGGAAAACAATATTTTGACAAGCAAAGGAGGCAATGTCGAGCTGATGTCCAACTTCTAATGTCTGACAGATGAGACCATGAAAGAACCATTAGGAAACAAAGTAAGTAATTAAAGAATCACAAAGCAATTTAGGGAGCCTCACTTCCATATTGCAAAGAGGACGTTTTAGGGACGTGCATACGCATCTGTAAAATTTTAGGACGTTTGTCGGCTTTAGAAAACAAATTTCAACTTGAACAAAACCCTTCCATTCTTTCAATACATTTCAAACTACACTAAACAAAACTGTTGTGGAAACCGATTACCGAAACTATACTTTTAAAGCAAGCAGTACTCAATATACTAAATAGAATATTTTTGTTTCACTTTCTTAAAAAAAATGCTTGCCACCTCACATTCATGTAAATGAAACACTTTCAGTGAGATGATTGCCAGGTCGGGGCCCACTGGGAACCTTCCTGGAAGGTGTTAGCTTGCATGGGTACTCCAGTTTCGCCCACAAGACCAAAAAAATATCCGATGGGTTAGTTAAATTGTCCTTTAAAAACTGTATGTGCATAATGCTCTGTGATGGACTGGCGACGAGTCTAGGGTGTATCCCTGCCTTTCGCCCAAAGTGTGCTGGAGACCTTTCCCTTTTGCCCAAAGTGTGCGAGAACCCAGTGACCCTGTAAAGGAGGAAGTGGGCAAAGAAACTAAGCTAACCTCCTGCATGCTAAAAAAAAGGTCTGAAGATGGAATGCAAGCTCGAAAAACCAGTACAGCTTGTAATGTTTGCTGTGCTCAGAAGGGGGCAACAATCATCCATTCTGCCGCAGCCACTCAAGCAGATCCCTCCAGGAGACATAAAACAACACAGCTTGCTTCCACAGGATGAAAAACACACAAAACAAGAGAGTAAAGATTTACAACAGGGCACTCATCCAATATCAGCCTGAAATAAACAGCAGAACACCAGCCTTGTAACATCCTTGAATGCCCCTTCAGACAGCAGTGAGCCTTTGTACGATTTCTAATGATTTAAAAGCACTTTTGGACTGGTTTCAAAGTAAAGTACACAAATGAAGAAGAACAAACTCACTTCTTTCTGATGGTACTTGATGGCCAGTTTCAGCCTTGCCAGATCATTGTTCCCTTCATCCTCCAGGAGATTCATATCATCTTTGTAGTTGAGAATCAGCTCAAGTTCTCTGGAGCTGCGTGTTTGGTCGAGCAGGTCTTTGGCAAACTGTTTGCACTGCATGGAAAGCTCTTCATACTCGGACTTGAACTCGTTTTCCACCTTACTCAGCTCCTGAAGCTCCCAACTGAGCTGGAAGGCTGTCAGGAAGGGGTCTTCGCTGGAGAGGGCCACTAGTGAGGGACTGGCCAGGGCTCTGTAGATGTTGAGACGGGATCGGGAATGTCGCAGGCTGTCCACGTCTGAGCTGGACACACATTCCATGCAGTTGCAGCGGACCTGGTGAGGCTGGGGCATGGAAACACCCTTCTGAACCAGCATCTTGATGATCTCATAGTTGTTGGTGTGTGCGGCCAAGATGATGGGGGTTATGTCAGGGGTGAAGTCAGAGAATTGCTTGTCCAACAGGATAGGAGGTACCTAGAAAAAGAATCAACAATATTTTTTAATATTTATACTATTGACTTTTTGCTAAGCCCCTCCCCCTTATTACATCAGACAGATTTTTTAACTGCTCAATGCCAATGCTTCAATTAAGATGTTTCCTAGTTTGTGGTGGTCGACGTAGGGTCCAAACAGAATGACTGAGGTTGCCCAAGAGAAACGCTTATCAGGATAACATGTCAATTTACTTTTAAAAATTAGAGAAATGTTGTTTTTTGCTAACACATGCTAATGCTAACACATGCTAATGTTAGTTTAATCTTACTCTGAAAGTTTATAGAGTTACCAACTTAAAAGCAGACATTTAGACCCATTTTGCCTTGGTTTATAAGTCTGGAGCAATAAAGTCTCTCAGGATATCTGGTATAGGTATTGAATGTTCCATTTCCCAAGTGCGCAAATGCATAAATAAAGCCTAGGATAGGGAAGCAGATTTGGCATGTATAAACATACTAAGTGAGCTGCCCAAAAGAGGGCTTTGTTGTCTGGAAGCGACTGTATGCCGTGGAACGATACGCTATGCTCACAACAAATACAAAAATAATGCAGTCTATCAAAGTTATTCGCTGAAGTTGAAAAGGATACCAACAACCCTTAGTTAGTTTGGCTAACAATCCTAAACTGGCTGCAAAGTTACTAGGTAAGAGTGGGTGTATTTGTGATGGTACACGTTGTATTGCAAATTTCGAATTAAGTTCTTCTTGAAGTAATCTGAAGCTACCACTATTAGCAACTTGTAGTGTTACTTGCCGAACGGTGATGAGAGGAAAACGCTCAAATGCAAGATCTAGAGGTAAAAATTGGTTTAATAAAGACAAAACTAACAGAAAGGTCCCACTGGGGGTCTACTAACTAAACTTGCTTTGATATATGGAATCGAGTCAGAGACATAGGTGTTGAAGAGAACAATGACCCAGTGGCAGACAAAGGAAACATATATGACTGGGAGAAAATCACACTACAAGATCAGGAACAGGTGAGGAGGTAATTAGGAGGTAACTGGCAGGGAGGGGCAGGAGCAGAGAGAGAAATGGAGAGCTGAACACATGATGGGATCGCATTCAGAATCTACACCTTGCGATTCCGGATTCCACTCCGATGGGAAGTTGGGATATCGGGTCACATCATGTGTCTTGAGTCACCACATTGGCGAGATTAGGTCGGTGAGCTTTTTTGACCACTCAAATGTACAAAATTTTTAGGACATCAGTAGTGCTTTAATGTAGATTAGAGAGCATCCTGTTATAATTGAGCGGTGTCATATAGTGAGTTGTTTATTTTTGAATGACGCTGTTTAGTGGGCGGGCTCATAACGCAAACAATCACATACCATGAAAATCTGCATTGTTCTGGAGTAGTGTGACTGCCTCCTGAGGCAAACAAGAGAAGATCCTAATATGTAGTTGGTAATTTAGGTAAGTATGTGATTTGAGTAAGTTAATTTGTTTAGCACATTTCATACGCGTGGATAAAAAGAAAAACAAGTTTCAGGAGTTGAGAGAGACTTGGTGTTTACAACAATTTTATCAAGCAATTAGCCAATCAGGCACACAAGTTCCAGTTATCCAAAATAATTGCTGAGTAAATGTAAATAGTTCCTACCCCGGCAGCTTCATATGTTTTTGACCAAAATGCATGAACTACTGGAAGAATGATCAAGTTCTTTCATTTTTTTCTGACTCGATTAGTCTTTTGAACGTGATGCACAATAGAACATTCCGTCTGAATAAAGAAATCTACACATCTCTGTGCTTAATTACATTTTTTGCACAGCAAGCCAATGGGGTTCCGGAACATTCACAGTAATGATACATTTTCGGAACACTGACAAATTTGCTACACCGTCATATGCACCAGCTATACAGCAAAGTGTGTCAATAAAATTAATAATAACCAGCTGCAAGATAGTCAGATGAATATAATATACAAGTAAAACAAAAAAAACCTAACTTGTCAGGATTTATGGACAAGAATTTGGTCTAGAAAACTATGTAAGCAGCTGCAGATTTCCTCTGAACTGTTGCAGATCTCAACAGTCCCTGCAAAGCATACAGGATTACAAAGCCAACTGGGAATTCCTGTATATGTCAGCAGCGAGGTTACAGCAGGCGAGACGTCAAATCGTTTTGCTTCAAACGCTGAGGTACATTTGTCAGCAACTTGCTTTCTTACCTGCATGCCCCCGCTGGGCTTTTTATGGTTCAAAAGCAGTTCCACAGCCCCCACCACCTCCTTTCGAATGGCATGTAAGAGCGCATCCCCCACATAGACATTAAAGCTGAGCAGCAATTCAATGATTTCCAGATTCTCATTCTCGATGGCAATCAGCAGAGCCGTCCGTCCCAGAGGGTCAATGCAGTTGATGTTGATTTTGAAGTAGATCTCTGCTTCGATGAGTGCTTGTTTGACGCTGGCATAGTCCCCTTTTTCCACTGCCCACAGGTAGACCTTTTCCTGTGGTGACAGCTCAGACTCGGCTCGAACTATTCGAAGTGGGATCCGGTCCCGGTACGAGAAGTTTTCCGTTCTGCGAAAGTAGAGCTGGGACATTGCTGCTATTGCTTCATGTGAGGCGACTGGACATGGAGAGAAATGGAAAGAGACATCCAGTAGACAACGTGAAATGAGGGCAGGATTAGTGCATTACAGAGGAAATGGCTTTAAGCATTGGAAACCGTAAAATCTCCACACCCCATGTCCCATTAGCATGACACTTAGACCTCATTTACTTGGGTTTCTGTCTTATTAGATTTAGGCATTACCAAAAGGCCACAGTGAAACCCTCAGATAATTCACTAATGGGAAAGGAAGCTAATGGTGTCAAGAGAGCATGGTATGAAGGTTGAGACTTAACCTATGACTTGGCCTTTTCATAGCATTTATCATTAAAATGTATTATTTTACAGTTAATATAGTTTTCCTGTATTATACAAAAAATTGACTTTAATGTAACATTGCAGTTGAAAATAAAAACAATTCCTTTGAGTTCAGAAAGTTTGTTGAGTTATTATCACACACTCATAAAGTTGAATAAAACATGTTTCCCAGGTTCACCCTGATTGGGTCAGATTTCAAGACCCATAACCCATAAAATCTGATTTTACTGTATTAAAGTCAATGAAAGATGATCTTTAGTTAACTTAATTATTATGTATGTGTTTTAAATTTTCTCAAACTGTATACTTTATTAGATTTTATTTTCTTGGTTATATCATTATTTATAGTGTAAAATATTTTTCCAGCTTTGTACCAAATATTAACCCCCGTTTTTACCTTTTAACAAATTTATGTAAGAACCAGTACATATAAAACTGGAAAAACTAAGGTAAAATATTAGAATTTTTTTTTTAATTCATTTAAATTGAATCCATTGGTTATGTGCAGCCAGCCAGTTTACTTTTGTGGATTACAGTATTCTTTGTCCTAATCTTTCATTTTCTGTTAGACTCAGAACATATATTTTTAAATGGAATACATTTGGGTTGACAAAACATTTTTGGTAAAACATACTTTTGTAAGCAAGCCACGTTAAGAAACAAATGTAAACATAATGTCTGCTGAAGTGGAATAATTTTATTGTGTTTCAATTAGGCAGTGAAACGTGCCCTTACCTCTCTCTACCTCCAACCTATTTCCTCAATGAGTTCCTGTCAAATGCATCTATAAAGCCAAATATGCAAAATAATAAATATTTATTTTTAGCTGCAAAGAAGGAAATCAATGACGCCTACAATACTTTACTATTAAACAGTTCCCTACTCTCTTGGTTCCATGTTCTGACTCCAGATCTGCATGTTTGTTTGTTGTACTATACTCAATGTTTTGTTCCAGTCAAGATTTGTGTTAAGTTCCAGTCAAATTTCTTGTAACTATAAACTAAGAACTACTGTAAATATCTCTATTATCCAGATAAATGTAACAGCTTTATTTAATCTCCTACAGTACATCTTGTAACTTTGAATCTCTAAATAACTGTATCCAAACTTATGGATTTACTGATTCACTAAGATCACAGCTTCAGCAGAAAGCTTCTTCTGCATGTTTAAAGAAAATACAAAGTTGAGAAACTTCAACTTTAAACTTAATTAGACATTTTACATTCACTTGTGAGATTGCTTTAGATCCCCACCCATGGTGTTTAAACGCATTGTTAAACGCGGCTTGTGTCTCTTTCGGAAGTGTTTTAGCTGGCTGTAGACACAACTTGTTCTGATGGAAGATATAATGCTTCAGTCTTCCCAATGCCCCACCATTACCCTTTGCCTTGTCCGTTTCTTTGAAAGGGTCCTCACAAATACAAACAAAATTTTACCACATCAAGCAAGTTTGATGTGCAATATTGTCCATCTATAAAATTCTTGCTCTCTAACCACAAACCTAATTCTAAACGTCACGCCAACTCTTGGTTAATCCACATTGTATTGGATTCTACCAATAAACATTACCAAAGCAAAATGATCACCATGATGTAATTTTAGATCTGGAAATCAACATGCTCCAGTGAGTTGCTATATATGAATACTATATTTTTGTTCAAACTTTCTTCTCGTTCTTTGGCAAGGTCTTCAAGCTAAACCAGGACAAATCCCATGAAGGTCCTGGAGATGTCTAGCCGGTCTCCAGACCTTTCGCTGATTCAGAATTTGGGGAAGTTGAAGGAACGAGTTGCCTAGCCCTCACCACTAAGGTTTTGTTTTTTACCAATCAGGCCCTGATCCTTGCCCATGCGCAGACTCCTGACCAGGACAGCTCGCCTATACTCTCTCTGTCAACTCACCACAATTGCTTGAGATACTAGGCTGGTACTTGTAGGCAAACTCCTGAAGCAGAAAGGATCAATGGCCTATTCTGCCACATATCAGTAAATCAGTTTATAACTTTTACCTTACCTTGCCTTCACACAAAGGTTTTTTTTAACAGGTCACAATCATTAGGGGGCAATATAGGTCCCGATTCTTGCCCATGTCCTGGTCTCCTTACAAAATCAACTCACCTCTACACATCCCCTCAACTTTGCAGTTGATACTAGGCTGATACTTGAAGGTGAATTTCTAAAATGGAGAGGATCGATATGCTATGGTGGTAATTTTTTTTTCGGTGGGCTTATTCGCTGAATGTATCCATAATAGAAAAATAATGCAGAGTTCTGTTTGAGAATCCTTGAATCCAGTTCAGTCTGCAAAATAGAGTAACTTCCATTGCAAGAACCTGATGTGCTCTAAGAACTTATTTGTGTAAGTGTTTACAAAAAAAGCATGAAAAAGAGGCGAGAGAAGCATGGTTGATGGACACAGACAGATCAGTGCGCAGTGCGCTACAGTCCCCTCATCTCTGCTGGAGGCTGCCTCTAAACACAGCCAAGCTCAGCAGCATTCTCTACTCATGGCATTTCATGCGTCTTTCAACTTTCAAAAATAACCAAAAATAATGAGCCACATTTTTTTTATTCAATAGTGCAACGCATGTACACTTGGCTGTTTTGAAAATTACTGTTAAAACAAAAAGAATGTGTATGCTGTTTATTCTGACTTCACAATTTCTGCAGAAATACAAATTGAATTTGTTGTTACCATTTGTGTTTCTCTAAATGATACTTTCCCTGATTTGATCCAGACGTATCGACGAAACGGCTTTCAGTCATTTTTGAGAGTGCCGAAAAAATGCAATAACTGTCGAGAGCTTCGGTTGTTTGTGGCTAAAATAAAACCTGTATCACCTCACCTGTTGGCTTTGGTTGTTGCACTGACTCGTGACTGATTCCGTATAACTAACGTACAACAGGTGCCCATGGAGCGCCAAGAAAAACCGTTACACTCCAGTCTCCTCCGTTAAGGAAAAAGCGCCAAAATCCATAACGACAGGAGCAGAGCGCGGGAAAATAATCTCCATGTGGACTCGTGGCGAAGCTTAACGATCCGTTCATTTCGCATTCAAGATGGAGCTAATCTGCAGAGTTTCTCAAAGCCAAACATGACAATTCCCTCCAGAAAGTGCACGTGTGAGGTCTATCCCCATTTATCATGTTGACAACGATCTATCTCTAACAGTTTTCATCTATCTTTCTTTGCCACCACAACGCGATCCCTTCTTCTTCTTCTGTTAAGAGTTATATTGATCATTGACGAGACTTGGAGCGCAAAGACTACCGTCTCTCTCTCTCTCTCTCTCTCTCTCTCTCTCTCTCTCTCTCTCTCTCTCTCTCTCTCTCAATCAAAAATGGATAAAAATGCCGAAATATATGTACTTTTATCATAACATCATATTAACTTCATGTTAACTTCACATTTAACGTTCACTCTTTTTACATAAATTCTACCTTTTTGTTCGTTTCTAATGGTTCTTTAAATTAATTATAGCTGGCTGAGTCTATTCTCGGTCTGATCCTGGTGTTTTTAAACACTGAGTCTGAAAGCAGAATAAAGGATTTATTTAAATCCAGTTAGCCTACTCTTCTTTTTATACCATGATGAAGGAAATTCTAGAATATATTACCTTCCGCCGTCTTTTAAACACGAGTTTAAAGTATCTTGAAATGATCTGGTCCAAGCTCCTTTTATCAAGTTTTTCCTGATATATCCTTCTCTCAAATTGAGCTATTTAAAAAACTTAATGGAATTGTTTTGTGTCGCTTTACTATTTTCTTTTTCACAAATTCTCTGGCACAAGATCAGCGGGTAAAGAAGAAAATCATTAAAATTAGCATTGGTTTTTAATCCAGGCCTTCAAGTTTGCGTAAACCATATCATTTTGGTACCTCTCAAACTATTGCAAATAAAGGCCTGACTTACCAACTGTCTATCTACTAATTAGATAAATATTTATGGCTTCTAAACATATAGATTGTAATCATTTTGATTTATTTTCAGAAATCTTAATAATGTTTAGGTCAAGGTGCAGTGAAGTGGGTTATACCATCTTAACTCACATAAAACATCAGTGTGCGCCTGGAATCACAGCAACATTGTTTAGATTTAGAATATATTTAGCTAATGAAACAGCCAGTATTACCAAGTTGCCTGATACACTATATTCATTTTCCTATGACTAAAAGAAAATATAGATTGTTACAAAGTATTATACCTTTTCTAGAATTGAGCAATTGATCAAAAATTGCACAACCAGAGGCAAACTGTGCCTATGATTGATCTTCTCTTAAGCATTTGGTGAAGAAGCCAACTTAACAAACTCAAAAACTTGTTTCAATTTGTCAGATTAACTAAAACATCACAGAGAATGAGAAATCAAACTGCAGTAGAAGCCAAAGCCAGTCGTCTGAGTGAATCTATTCTCATCCTGGGAGTTAGAAGGGTATTTAAATCAAAGTCGCTGAGCTATAAAGCAAATTACACATACTTCCCCAGTGCCTTTTGCCAAATAGTCATGATAAACCTCCTCTAGCTGTCAACAGAAGTCTATAGTCAAGATCAAACTCTTCTAGCTTTCTCAGATTGAATGTCTGCAAGCTCTGCATCTGTTGATTGCTTCCAATCAAGTTATTTTAGTAAGAGATGTTTCCTGAATAAATGCTGCAAACAAATGCTTCTAAGGTTTTCAATAAAGGGATTGTTGTTTCTGTTCATGATTTGCTGTAGACAGTGTACTCTGCCTCTAATTATTCTAAACAATGCAGGGTTAATAAATCATATCATGTCACTACCTCCCAGTTTACAGTCCCTGCACTGAATACAATCTCAGCAGTGTGATGTACTTTAAGATGATGGGAAAACAGAGTCAAATTTCTTCTTATAGATCCTCAAGTTCCTCGATGAGCTGTATATTGCTACCCCAAGGCAACCACAGTAATATCTCTGGTATTCGTAATACAAAATCTCAGAAGCTATGATGGTATAGTGAAAATGGAGAGGAGAGATCAAATGAGAACAGTTACAGATCCAATATCATCTTCTTGGGCGTCTGCCTTTTCCAAATATAAATCAGTGACTTAAATATTTCTATTGAAAATGACAGAATAGCGCTACTAGACACAATACATGAAACAGACTCTGATCTTCATTAATGGAGGTGTACTTTTTCCTGGGACAGATGGTCCAAAGCTTCCTCGGACATCGATTATCATGGCAGCTGTTAAAAATTGTTTTACCATTTGTCAAAGAGATATCCATTGATTGACTTTTGCGCTTGAAAGACTCATTTCAGAAGTTGCATCATGATGTCAGCACGACGTTTGGAAGGTGTTCGTTTAAGGATTAGACAGACGATGTCAAATACTTATGGAGCTATAAAAAACATTGTCAAAAAGGTGATTCGGTGTCATTGAATGATTTTAAAGATCCCCAAAAGGGTTACGACAAATACACCAACAACCTACATTCAATTACTGCCTATCCTTTGGCGTTTCTCACCCACTTGCTCTGTTCTACACGTTTGTGTCTCAATTCGACAATATCTTCTCTAACAAAGCCAATAAAGCCAACACTAATCGAGTCAAAAAAGATCCCCAGTGGCAAATATCCACATTCAGCTGTAATTGACATAGCACCAGATGTTTATTTGACCAGAAAATGTTCACACAGGGAGATATTCGAATTCCCCATATGGGAATCAGTCAAGAGCATGTCACCCTTCAGAGAGAAGCTAGATTGTAATTCTGCAAAGACACCCACTGATGGCTGGTCATTGGCGTCTTCACCGAGGTCCAATCAGCCAGCAATGGTACATAGTGACCTGGAGGCCTGATTCCTGTCTAGATTTCAGTGGGTTATCTTGTACCAGATCATTAAATGAGGTTTTATGGAATAAGATGGTGACTGTGCGATGCAGAGAGCCTACAAACACTGCACAAAGACGGTTCTAAACAAGTTTAGACAATTTCCAGATGACCACCATTTTGCCATTTCTTCAAAGGTGTGCTGTTTTGGGATTTGGCGTACAGATATTAGCTAATTTAAACATTAGTCATAACCCATTATAGAAGACTCTGGAAGCGAACTTTAATGAAGGTATAACAGAAAACAAAGCTTCATTTAGCTTTAAAAAAACTGCTACCAGCTAAAAAACTGCATTAGGACAAAGAGAGAAAGAAGTGGGGTGAGGGTAAAGAGAGGGGATTCAAGGAGCTAAGTGGCTCTTATAAGTTCAAAGCACATTTCTAGTCTAATGGATGTGTTTTACTTAAAAACCCAAATGAATACACATACTGAATATCGTATACAATATTGAAATTCAAAAGGTTACTGCTGATAGTCATATGTGAAAGAAAGGATGAATAATAGAACATGTATGTATTTATTAAAAAGTTATTTAACCATAACATGGCCTAATTAGAACAGTTACACACGACTATAAATTAACAAATATCACTTTTACTGATGTCTTGAAAAAAACATTTTTATTTGCTTCCCCTAACATCGCAACCGAAACCACCTGACCATCCCAGTCCTAATATGGCAGCCTGCGGCACACGTGACATGCTCTTATAGGGTATCTACGGATACATATCTATGGGAATATTTACCATGGAAACAACACTATAAAATGCTTGAATTTTTGTATCGTGCCAATCAAATACTTTTGTAGTGGAAAGGATAGTGGATATCGCCTAGTCTTAGATCCCCAGCCCCAGTATGTTGAAAGCGCACTCTTTTCTGGCAACCTTGATTCTGGCTGCCCATTACTCCAGGTATGTGTTCATGATGTGTTTGTTCACTGTTGTGTGTGTGCACTTAGATGGGTTAAATGCAGAGCACAAATTCCCTTCCACTAAATCAAATACTTTTCAAATGTATGGATGATGCTTCATCACATGCTAGATAATTTATTAGATAATTCATTGTACAAATAAGCTGCATTTGGAGGTAAACATACTGGGCAAAAGTTCTCATTGCAAGGACTGAAACAAACGTGATCGAATAAACAATTGTGATCAGTTACAAAAAAATAAACCTTTAAAGTGTAAGAACAATGTTTAAGAAAAGGTCAGTTTAAGTACAGTTAATTATTAAAGTTCAAGGAGAACGCAAAGTTTCTGAAATACTGCAGCCACCTCCAAGGTATAATCAACAAACAATCAACAAAGAGAAACACCCAATTGAAAGGTGGAACTGTGTGTCGTATTCAGAATAAATAATTCCAATGTGAGCTTTTGAGTGTCTTAATTTACAAAAAGGATTGGAGAAAAAGTACTTGATTAAAACAGTCTGTTCTTTGCAGAATCAAAACAAACACACTAGGAGCATGTCGCAAGTATCTTTGATATTGATTCCTATGATTTGGGGGCTTTTTCATCAACGCTAGGGTATTAAATGCAGTGTGGCACAGGAATATGTTCCTTTCGGTAGCAGCATGCATTTGTTTCTGACTCTTTCAGGTGATTTGATGGCAAGCCAGGCTTTTCTCTATGCTGACTTCACAGTGTCGGGTTTATACTGTCATGCCGAAACCACAACAGTGGGAAAACTCTCTCGGAGATCTGAACTGTCATTGCTCGGGGTGTCTACTTTCTTATTTGGAATGAACGAATGTGAGACTTTGAGTATAGGAACTATACTGAAATCCAAAACGTCCAGAGAGAATAAATGAGGAAAATGTGTGAGAAAAGATGGAGGGTGGGGGAGGCGACCTGCTGTTACCTTGGCTACGGGTCTCTGGAGATGCCTTGATGAGCACTCGTCACATAGGCACACTCTGAATAAACATGTCATTAGCATGTGGATGGGGTGGGTGTCTCAGAAGCTCTCAGTGACCTCTAGCTTTGGACTCAAGTGATGTTTTAAAATGAATGTGTGATGTGGAAATGCGTGTCTGATCTGAGTTCACCAAACAAGCAATTGCTTTTGAAAATGAATCGCACGGTTTTATTAAAGCTGCTTGTACCCATTATTGGGTCATATGAGGTCAACAAAGGAATGCACCAAAGGACAATGAAACTATCCTCAGAGAAAACTTTTGGCAATGTCTGGTGTCTTCTTGCGTTAACTGGAACTTTATGATTGGTTGACATTAGTTTTTTGGAAAGCGGCAGAGAGTGAAAGATATGCTTCAGGCCTAGGAACCGGTAATCCTTGAACTTATTTAGCAACACTTCAATAAACCTTTTTTTTTCTCTCGCTCTTTCAACCCTTTACAACCTGATACAAAATGTTTCTGGTTCAAAAAAGTTCAAGAAATTCACAGCATTTGCACTTGACTCAAAAGACCTGTGTTTGACTTTTGGAGCTTAACATAAGTGGTTTTGATCCTTTTCCAAATTTAGCTATTTACAGAAGCTAGAAACTTTGAAACTTTCATGGATACATGAAAGCCATTTTAGAAGCAAATTAAGCTCTTACAAAGAATAATGAGTGAAAAGTCTAGTGCTGACTTGGCTGTTGTCTCATCTGTAACATTGGCATTTGATTCCTGTAAGGTTTGTTTGCATAACAAGTTTCATGCCAATCATCCAGTTATCTGATGTCCATATAAGCGGATTCTACTCCTCTCCCACCTGACTCAGTTTCCTCCTCCCCTTCACCACACAAGGGTTGGCCAAACTTGGAGCAACTGAGTAGGACAAACTTCAACCATCATACAAGTGTTTATTTCTCCAAGGGTACAATGCACAGCACACATGTTAATGTTGTTTGGAAAATAGTAAACATATAGGCAAAAGCGTATGAATGCATGAATCTGATGTTTTGCACAAAAGTTTAAGGGAACATTGTGGTAAAATTGGAACCCAGCCCAACCCTTCCTCCCCAACCTCCTTGTGTGCCAAAATTCACATCAAACGAGTTTCATGCAATGTTTTATTGGAGTGAATTGTACCCATAATAAGGTCAACTAAGGAATGCACCAAAGGACTAACCTCAGAGGAAACTATTGGGAATGTGCAGTGTTTTTTTGCATTAACTGGAACTTTATAAATGCTTTATTTTAGAAACTATTTGCATGTGTCAACAGAAAAAGAACTTTTTTAGAGTTTTTTTTGAAGGAGACAGAGATTATATATAGAAAGAGAAAGACAGAGAGCTGATAGCAATGGCTTCCTGTAATCCTTCAACTTATTTTGCAACACTTCAATAAACCACCACAAGGTTTCAAGGATCAGAGCATGTTTGTTACACTCTCCAATCAAGATAGCAGACCATTTGTACTACACTTAAAAGAGACACTTTACACCCTGTCTTAACTTAATAGTTTCTACAGTTCACCAGAAGTATTGAAGATGCACTTGTAAAATAAATTGAGTTAAAGTTGTTTAGCTACAGAGGTTCTCTGAAAGCCGAATGACAACAGTGATGAAACCTCTATTAAAGTATATTAGATGCCAAAAAGATGGACACTTTTAACGTCAATCAATAATTTTACAAGTCGACACTGAACCACGGCAGGCATCTATGAGAAGATTGCACTTTAATTAAAGAGTAGTCCATCACAGATTGAGTATAGTGATCTCCTTAAGATTCAGTTCTAATTATATGCACAGTTCCTAAATAAATGTATCATTTTTAACCCACTACTAGATGTCAAATATGTTCAATTTCGACCTATTCTGGTACACAAAAAGAGTGTATCTGCCAGATAAAAATAGATGAAAATGGTAATACTGATTTTTGCAGTGCACATACTGATGCTTAGCATTGCTTTGCTTGATATTAATGAGAGTCTGTTGTGGGGCATTGCAGGAAACGATAGAATACAGATACCCCGAGATGAAGGAACATTGAAGTTAGAAGACAAGGAGATGCTGGATACAAGTTGAGGAGCTTGGAGAGTTTAGTAAGTTCCATGAGGTGAATTAGAGTGAGATTAGGAAGATTTCATGCATTTCGAATTCCGTAATCAATATTTGGAATTCCGATGATTGTGGTCCTAGAATGCTTGATTAATAATATTTGAGATATATATTTAGGTCCAATAAAGAATTCATTCATTCATTCATTTTCATACCCGCTTCTTCCCTTTCGGGGTCACGGGGGTCTGCCGGTGCCCATCTCCAGCACACATTGGGTGAGAGGCAGGGGTACACCCTGGACAGGTCGCCAGTCCATCGCAGGGCAACATTCACTCACACAATTCCTAAGGGGAATTTAGATTAGTCAATTAACCTAACCGCATGTTTTTGGGATTGTGGGGGAAACCGGAGTACCTGGAGGAAACCCACGCAAGCACAGGGAGAACATGCAAACTCCTTCCAGGAAGGTCACCGGTGAGCCTCGAACCAATAACTTTCTAACTGGAAGGCCACAGTGCTACCCACTGCGCCACCATGCCGCCCTCCAATAAAGAATATATTGAATATTTGAATATATTGAAAACATTTCAAGCAAAAGATGTGTAATTGCAGGGTTAGTTGAAGTATTATTTCCAACATGTTGAATGGTGAGAGGTAGCACAAAAACATATTTCTTTCTGTCTGCAGCTCAAAATAAATCATGAGTGTGCACTCCAAGCAAAGCCAAAGAGAGTCTTGAAGAGCTACTTTATTAAAGATATCTTTATTGCTGTTTCCAATTGTATCTTTCCTGTATTCCAATAGTATTAAAGTCAGTATAGTCATATACACTTCATGTATTACATAAATATTGTGAAATATCAGCACAAAGATTTCTAACCTCCCTGTAGGGTGAACATAATCATAATCGTGTAACCTATGGAGAAGTGGCTGCATTGAAAGGCAACTGCTCACTCCTGTCCAACAGACTAACAATGAAGTCTTTGTTGTGCTAGTGAGGAAGGAAAGACAAACCTAATGGAGCCCAGAGGGTTGAAGTGTTTTTTTTTTTTTTTGAGAGAGAGAGTGAGGTAATGAATGTAACCTCTGCAGCCGCCTCATCTGGCAGTTCAGCCCGAAAAAGCTCTCAGAGCAACTGAAGTAGAACCTGCCAGAATATTGTGCTGCCGACAGAGACAAGCTTAGAAATGCTTTATGTTTTATGTCTGCGTTTTTTTGTCAACCAAAATACGATTATTGCATAGCCTTCATCGTCTCTGCCACAAGCTTTCATGTTTGGGGTTAAGCTTTTCAGGATTTTTCTTAAAAGCTACCACTTTCCCTCACACCTATCTCTCTGTTTGTCTTTCCCTGTAACTTCTACATATTGAAGCTTCACTGTGGAGACATAAAGCCCTGAGATCTGACCAAGTGCTATTTTATTTACAGATATTTCAGATACAAAATAAAGGCCTCTAGACACTGATCCACATTGGGATTTGCATGAATATTTGGATGGCTTTTCAACTGGGTTGAGGAAATGTTAATGCAATGACGCTCCCTGCCTGAAGATGCGTATACGGTGCAACAGATGCACCACACGGCGAAACAGGAAAGAAGATGATGACAGAGAAAAAAATCAAAGAACACAGAAAAAATCATAGATGTTGAGCGGTTTTGATTATTGGTTGTTGATCACATGGAGCTATTTAACAAAAATGTGGAGAAAAGAAATGATTTGTGGTGCGCTTTTACTTTCCTGTTTCCTCTGGGAAGCTGCTATGAAAATGTGGGATGAGCGCCACCAATCGCAGCTCTCACATCATCAGAAGAGCCAGCTTTCATTGGTCATTCTCCCTGCAAAAAACAAGCCGATAAGGCAATCTGAAACTCTTTGTCAATTGGCACCACTCGTACGGTCAGATGTGTGAGCTCCCATTGGCCCCCATGGTTTTCAATCGAGGCGTGTTGTTCCACAAACTTCTAATCAAAAATTCGGATTGGTATGTAGAGCCCTTTACACTTTGAAGGTCAAAAACAGATCTTGAAACCAATAAAACAACCCAAGAAGAAATTCAAACCAAGTGGGCATCAAGCAGGAATTCTTTGAAGGAGAACTTGTGGATGGGCTTTGGTGGGGAGCCCCGAAATCTTGCAAAAGTCTGCAAGATTGCTGTGTACTGTAAAGTAGAGAGTACAGTAGAGATTAATGATTGCAACAGTCCTAAGGTAGGTAGCAAGCATCAAGAAAGTCACAGCATAGAGGTGAGTATGAAAGTTATCTATAGGGGAAAGTTATCTATGTGGAAAGTGAAGGAGTGAGGTTTAAGAAGGGATGTGAGAGGTGCTTGGAGTTAGGTGAATGATTGACGAGGTTGTTTGCTGAGGGGGCCATTGTTGGGAACTGGTTCCTGATGCACAGGCATTTCCTGGAGCCATTCCCATCATACATTAAGCAAAAGGCTTACATTCCCACACAGTTCACCTGTCCATTACAGAGCCACACTTCCACACAAGAGTTCATTTAAAAAACATTCTGCACAATTTTGTGGCATCACAGTTCTATATTTGCATAAGTAAATTATTTTACAGTGACACCCTTTTTTCATTTAAGGACCTTTAAAAGTTTTCATTCAGAATTTTGCGGTGAATCACAGCACCCCTGGCCTCATTTTTTGGGGATAGCCCGTAACCTCTTGAAATGCCACCACCTGAGGAAGAGGCCATCTCTCACACCACTCAAAGGTGACAGGAGCAACCACTGGAAAGAGATGGGGGGGGGGGGGTAATGTCAGGGAATCATTACCAACTCCAATCTCCCATCCAACTCCAGCATCACAGTCCTAGATTTGTAGAATATTTCTAGTTCCACATCTTAATCAGCTCTTGGTTACCAACAAGTTTACTTTCTGGGCTATGGTTCACTTTCTGTTTTACTCTTGTTCGACTTACCTATCTCTTTAGTCTTCAAGATCCTAAGCCTTAATCAAATATCTGCGGTTTTATATCTCTTGCAGTGTCTCTAGGTTCTTCTGTGACTTTACATGAGTAATCACCGGACTATTCAAAGAAACATTGTATTATAATTTCAGAAACCTCTGTATGCTTAAACTTCTCTGTGTTTCCCTTGCCAGCATGATAATCACTTTGAAGAACCATTTAGTTCTAATGATGCTCACTAATAAATTATTTATTTCTAGGTCTTTAAAAAGGGTCATAATAACTCATTAAAACATGAACACAGTTCATTTAGTCTGATGAATTGCTCTCAGAACTGTTGCAAAATAATTTGCATAATAATCTAAGAACATGTTTTGAGTCTCCACATGGTTTAAGGATCTCCTCGAAGCAAAAGATTAATGAACGCAATGGAATGCAATTTCTACTAAAGACATTATCTGAAAATATCTGTTCTTTCTACATTGCACTGGATTCTAATCTTCTATGTATAAAGCTAATTCACTGTATTCCGTTGAAGGGATATGCTCTATGTTGTCCATGTAATTATCAGTTAATTACAACATAAAGGTGTAACCAAAGGGGCTTTCAGATGGATATACTTGAAAAGCTCTTGGTGCACAGTGCTATGTGTAACTGAATTGCAAGGAAAGGGATGCTTCCAAGAGCTATTTAAATTAAGAAAAGAAATCTAAACAACAAAATTATCCAAGCCACTCAGAGCTGTTAAATGTTGTTATTTATATTTAAAAAATAATACCTATTTAAAACAGTTTAGAGTAGACAGAATTGTATAAAACGTATTATTCGCTGTCACTCTTTCGGATTGTCTCAGTCTTATCCCTGACCTTTTAAGCAAAAGTATGAAATGGCTTCCCATTTACTGCTCTGAACACATTAGGACCACTTTGGCTGTGTTTATAGCTGTTAGTTTCCTGTTTGTCTTGTTGATGGTGGTGAGGAGAAGTGGGGACACTTGGGATACATCTGAAGAAAAAAACCATGGCAAACCACGATGACAAATCCATTATTTTATGAACAATCAGGTGCTAATTTGTTGAAAGCCTTTTCTGAGAGATGGGATGCTGTAAAACTACATGTGGTTAACTGGAATCAATACACTTGAGAAAAAGAGCAGTAATGGAGCATTTCTTGTACTTTTTAGTGATGACAAGATTTTGCAATTATTTTTGGTTGAATATTTTTACACACTCACATAGAATCCTCATTTCTACAGAAACATCTCAAGCACAAACAGCTAGATTTTTGCTCTTGTTTTTCATTCTATTTATGAATCCGCTTTCCGTCAGTTTACTGATGAGCGCATAGGAAATAAATTATGTGACTGGAAGGAATCCATATGGCAGATTTAAGAGCTTTTCAACAGAGTGGTAAAAGGATGATGTTTCACCAAATTATATGTTTTGAGCATTGTTTACTTTAAAGTAGTATTCGTTATATCAAAGTTTTTCGGTAATTGTTGAACACAAACTTTTTATATGATATACTTCTGAAGTTTTTGACTGAAAAATGATCATTTAGAATAATTGAACAATATACTCAGAAGATCCCAGTTGTTTTTGACCAGTATTCGACCCACGGAAAAATGACGGCAAAAATATAAAACAGAGGTTTTAAAAAATTAGCTTTTTTATTGACTTTAGGTTTTTGGTTGCATTGTGTGTTGAAATTTACAGACACTGCTTTGCACAGTTGCACAAATAAATACTTGGAACATTGTTTATAGTTTAGGGGAGATTTGCCTGTTTTTTTAAATACATTTTTCACATTGTTTTGACATTTTTTTATTTACACATTGTTTCAACACTTTTGATCTTTGATATAAAACATAAGGACTCAATTTTTGTTCTTTTTGCAGTAAAAATGACATTTAATAGTAATTTTCTACATTTTCATGTAACTCCTTATTGTGGATTGATTGTGTAATACGATGAAACAAAATCTGAAGCTGGTGTTGTGCTAAAAAAGTGGTTATCAAGCATTGCCAACTGTTTAAAAACTCTTTAATAAAGTAAAAGAAAAATGACATTTAATGGTATTTTTTACATTTTCAGCCTTATTGTGGAGTTATTGTGTAATATAATGAAACAAAATCTGAAGCTGGTGTTGTGCTAAAAAAAATGGTAATCGAGAATTGCTAACTGTTTAAAAAACCTTTAAAAGGTACATTTCAAAACAGAGCGACACCTACCTATAGAAAGTAAAACTAATCAAAATATTTTTAGGATTTTTTTTATTCTATTTTATTAGAAGTAGTTGTTTATTTTGTATATTTTGTAAATATTAAACCCTAAAATAATTCAAGCAAAACTCCTAGTGGAAACTAAGAATACAAACAAAATAGTTGCTGCGCCCGATGTGTCATGTGCTCAAAAAGGCACCGGTCAAATAAGGGTTAACTTCAACCGTTCAAATCTTAAATAAAAACATACTGCCATACAAATACACAATTTTATTACATCATTAAATGAGACTGAGTACAGTTCTAAATTACTCTGACCAATCTAATGGGCATTTCCTGTAATGATAGAGTCCTTATGATCTCAGAACGCCTTGGGGATTCTCATAGAAGCTTTGCTACTGGAGCCAGCGTATTGAACGAGCGATCAAAGTGAAGATTATATTCCCTAGGTGGTCATCATCACCCCTTCAAATTACTGTTCTACACACTGACAGCTCTCAGGTATTTATGGCTTCAGCGAAGAGAGTCACTCTGAACCTAGCTGATGCTATACACAGACATTCTTCCTTTGAACTACCAATCATACGGTCAGTACGCCCATGGCATTACTCAAATAATACATGAAGTAAAGCACTAATGATCACTCCGCAGGTTTTGTGTGTGTGACTCGCAAAAGTAATTTCAGGAACTGGTTTGCAGCTGTGCCGTTTTTGATAAGAGTGTACTGTAAAATAACTCATTTCTTTCGGGATCCGGGGGTTTGAAAGCCTGCAGTGTGCATGGGAATCTGGAGTACAGAGTTTTTTCCCCACCGTGAAGTCTTCTGGTTTGGTTTTTGGAGAGTCACATTTGTTGAAGCTGCACAGAATGTGCTGATGGGCATAAAGGAAAACTCTTATCATTTTGGAACAGCAGCTGCTGCAGCACAAGCATAATTTAGGATGTAAACTCGTATGAAGGCCCCGAGATTAGACACAAATGAATGATGTGGATAATTGATTTTTTGATTAGCTGGAGTATACACAGCAGCAGGTGCCAAATGTTGCTGCTGGCAGCAGAGAAATCAAATAAAGTAAAGTCACTGCAAATGAGGCTCATTGGTTTGTAAATGCTTAAAGACACAGAAACCATTTCGTAAAGTGTCGAGTTTAACTTTTAAGGAAATACATTTTTTTTGCATTGAATTTAACTAAATAAATGTATTAATCAAACTTGACTAAATAGATTTTTTTTGGTCTCTGTTATTATAACAGTACTGTGATGATTATCACAATTACATTTTGTTTCTAAAACACTGAAAATCCCTAAAAGTTGAAAGACTTCACATGAAAACTGTGTATTGCATTTTAATTTAAACATTTATTGAACAGACATTTTCCCCCAAATGCTAAAAACCTTTATCTCAGATTGGGTGAAAGGATGGGGTTCACATTATCAAGGTTGCCAGTTCATTTCAAGGCCACACTTAAAAACATTCACAATAACTCTTGTAGATAACTTGGTTAACCAACAAACAAAGCATAATACTGTAGGAAAAAAAAATTTTTTCTTTAAGAAATGCAAAAGTAAACTAAACTAAACTTTTTTTCCACCACAATATTCCTTGAAAACAGTAGGATACCAAAGCTTTGTGTTTCAAACCGAGTTGTTTTTGGAAATGGATCTCCATTTGTTAACATATGTCCCGATGTGTTTTTTTTTTTTTTATTTCTGAGCTAACTGGTGTCGCTTTATTAAGGCCAACTCCCATTTGGCGCACTGGAGGAAGCCTGAGTGTTTTTCAAATTTCTGAAAGTCTTCCCATTATACAACTTGGTTGTTGTCAAGGTTCCACTTCCTTTTCTGATATATACCGGTAATCTATTTTAGAACTCTTCTGGCAGCTAGTGGATGGGAGGAAAAGTCAGTCTTGGCCATTTTTGAAAGAGGACGTCACCCTGCTCTACAATCCCAAAATAGCTCAACCGAATGACAACATAGGCCTAAAACTTCTGCTTCAGAAACCTCTTGGAATTGGTTTATTTCAGTCATTCCAGCTCCCAACACTCTACCACTTTAGAACCATCGTTCTCCTACTGAGCAAACTAAAATGACTCAAGAGCCTACGCAGATCAGTTATAGTTGCTTGACTCCCACTGAACGCCAAAGATGGATGGGGATGCATTTGTGCATTGACTGTGGCTCAACATCTAATCCGAAGGTGACCTCCAAGACGTCCAATGGTCAGTGCTGTTGTCCAAGTGAGCGCTGTGTCCAAAACTCTGATTACCATTCATTCTCCTAAACTTAAACAAAACTCACTTGCTCTAACTGATTGAGGATCCTTGTGGAACTTTTTTTGTCCTGGGAAACTTTACATATAACCATATCAACATAATTTCACAAACATATTTATTGATTCATTTCTTTTTTTTTCTTTTATGCTTCAGAATCTTCAGGTGAGTTCCGGGGGTAAACCCTTGACAGGTCACCATTAAAGGGGCTTTATTTTAGTGTATTTAAATTTATTTTATTCACACATATGTATAAACTAAGGACATAGCAACTGCCAATCACAGCTTTCTTCACAGCTGAAAAAGCCTCATGTGGATTCAGTGATCTCTTTCCTGTCTACAGGTGTGCTTTATTTTCAATCAATAACTGCTCTGAACAGATTTCCCCCTGCAAAGGTACAAACATACCCAGATGATTCATTTTTCCTTCTCTGAAGTGGAAATTCAACTACCTCTCAACGTGGGGCTGTTCTAATTTTAGCACCTCACTGTCTCGCTGCCATTTTTTCTCTCTGTGTGTCTTCATCTCTCTGGATGTGACACAGACAGACATGCATGCAATCAGCCAGCGGCTACTCCGAATAAATCATTTATAACATTTAGCCCGCGTGTGCCACAAACCTCTCTTTATCAGTTCAGGAAAAATTCTGGAAACAGATCCTTGGTCTGCGATAGAAAAGCTGTGATCGGTCTGCAGGGCTCAATGGAGTCCACAGGTGTTGCCATGGGGGAGATCAATGATTGGGAATAACTGCTGCTCCTTGCACACATTGAGCTGCAGAGGTGGACAGAGGTTTTGAGCTCATCGATTAAACCTGATGCCATGAAGATTTCAACCTAATTTCAACATTTCTGAAGCCAAAGCGAAAGTTGCCTTGCCTAAATAGTGTATTTATTATGATTTACAAACAGCTCTGCAAAAGCCAAATCTTGCAGATTGTTTGTTTTAAAACTCAGCTTATTGACCGAATGTGTTAGTGGGCCTAAAACTGATCCTTGTGGTACGCCATACTTTACTCCTGTCATTAAATGAGGATATTCTGTCTGTTCGAGGAACTTTAAACCAAAACATAAATTTAATTCGTAAACGTATCTTTAGAAGCCTTTTTGTCTGCGATAAAAAAGCTGTTATCGGTCTGCAGGGCTCAATGGAGTCTACAGGTATTGCCATGGGGGAGATCAATTGATCTGGAATAACTGCTGCTCCTCGCACACATTAAGCTGCAGAGGTGGAGAGACAGACAATTTTTTTGAGCTCATCAATTAAACCTGATGCCATGAAGATTGAAATTTAATTTCTCTTTGAATATTTCATTTCTGAAGCCAAAAGTAAAGTTGCCATGCTTAAAAGCATATTTATTATGACAGCTCTGCAAAAGCCAGATTTGGCAGATTATTGTTTGTTTTAAAACTCAGCTTATTGACCAAATATGTTAGTGGGCCTAAAACTGATCCTTGTGGTATGCCATGATTTTGCTCCTGTTATAAAATGAAGATATTCTGTCTGTTCGAGAAACTTTAAACCAAAACATAATTCAATATCTTTAACATATCTTTAGAAACATTTTTGAATGTGATAGAAACACTGTTATTAGTCTCCTTGGCTCAGCGGAGTCCACAGGTGTTGCCATTAGGGAGTGCAATGGTCTGGAATTACTGCTGCTCCTCTCACATTGAGCTGCAGAGGTGGAGAGGCAGACAAGGTTTTGAGATTAAACCCAATATCATCAAGATTTCAACCTCAAAACAAAACTTGTCTTGCTCAAATAGTGTATTGTTATGTGTATTTTGGTGAGAATTTGCCAAAAGAAACAGCTTATTACCCACATATAATAGTGGGCCTAAAACTGATCCTTGTGGTACTCCTGTTATAAAATGAAGATATTCTGTCTGCCACTGACACTTTGAACCAAGTGAATTCATAAACACATCACTAAAAATGTTTGTTACTCACTGAATTCACACATATTGTTGCTTAACAGTTGACAGTAGTGCTGTTTGAATAGTTGTGCATTGTGATACATTAGTCTTCTGTATCTAAATTACAGCTTCAATTGAACTCTGGGAGATGTTCCAGCTCTAATGAGGCATTGTGATCTTGGAACAAAACATTCAACCACATCCATTACTGCTGGAATAACTGGGGGTCTGGTACAAATGGCAGTAAAACAAGACTAAGTGCTCTGTAAAGGTTGCACTCACAGTGGGACTCTATATGTCTTTGCTTGTGTGACATCCATTAATCGGCCAGGTTCCAGAGAACATTTTCAGGGAAGAAACAACTCAAATTTACTGTGAATGAGTGAAGCATTAAAAATGGTTTGTCTTCAATCAACTTTTAAGGGTTACATAATATATAGTTTAAAGTGACAAAATGCTTATGCTTGTCTTGTGAAGTGTGCAACTTAATACATTTCTTTATTTTGAACATTAAAGCTAGTATTTATTGAAATATTTTCTTTTCAATGTTTTCTTGTATAATTATGACAACAATTAATTGGCAGAGTGACTTCATAATGAGTACATAAACAACAGGCGGGTCAATTACTGCAGATAATAAAAGCGAACTTACTGATGATTTAAAAGAAGGCATACCTCCTCTGTGTTGTTTCCAAGTGAGTCTCAGCTGCCCACTCGCTAAACGAAGCTCAAGGCGCTAATTAGCAAATCTGTGATTGTAGTTCAGGCCTCCGATTCCTTGTCATCATCAGAGGCTTATCATGGAGACTAAATATATAAAAATAATAGCTTAAGCATTAGATAAAACTAAATAAAAAGTTAAAATAAAAAAAGTCTACCATAGATATTCTACCGCTGTTGTTCTGGCATTTATTGATTGCAGAAGAGTCAAGGAGGAAACCCACACAACCACAGAACATGCAAACTCCACTCAGAAAACAGAATCAAGCCAGCAAATTTCTGCAACAACCACTGTACAATAGAGGTGAAACTTATGAGAAATTTTAGAAAACACCTAAATGTAACCGTTATGTGGTGATGGTTATGTTTTCAATCATTTCAGGGTGATTTTGACTCTAAATTTGGCCATAACTTTTTCTTTGTTTCAGCAAATGGAATGAGTTTTGGTGACAAATCTTATTTTTACCCATATTTTGGGGAAATGCTTTAAAATTTTTAAAAACTCAGAAATGCACAAAAACTCAAAAAAACAGCCACTAAATTAAACTGCTGTGAAAATGAATCAGATCAACATTCTACCTCAGTTCTAAACAAAATGATTAAACAACTAAATAAAATAAAAATACACACGATTTTTATTCTTTAGTTGCAAAGATCTTGTCACTGATTTTAGGGGGAAAAAATAAGTAAACAAGAAATTAAGTTTGTATTGGAGTAGTTACTGTCAATTACAATTTTTTTTACAAGGATTGTGTTGTAATAATAGCAGCAAATAAAAAATAAACAGGTAGCAGTTTTTATTTACAGTAAGCAGTGGTTGCCAAAACGTTACCTTCAAATATACAGTAGTTATTCGTTTTACGAGACTGTACTGTGAATTGTCCACATTGTAATCCTTTTTTTTCGACATCAAACTGTATTTTCATTAAATTTTAACAGTTTAAATCTTACTTTGATTTATCTAAAATCTACATTTTATCTAAGGTTTATTAGTCTCAATTTAAATTTCTTAAATTTTTCACAGTAAATTCAACAGTTATCGTATGTTTTGTAAAAAACAGTCCTTTTCTGTAGCATTTTGCAGTTAAATTTACTGATAATTTTAACAGTGTGATTAAGTCTGATTAAAATCTGTTGATAAACAAATTGTCTGAGTTAAGTCCAGTGTGTCAGGAAAATCTCTTTTGATCAGTTTCCAATTCTCTTCCTCCTGGACTTTCATCCAGAGCATCGAACAGGAACTGGAGCACTATGGGAAATCTAATAATTCTAATAATCATTAATCAATTCAAAAGGTCATGGTATTACACGTTGACTTTAGTTCATTAAAATTAAACAGGGAGCAAACAAGACTTTGCAAACTTAACCCAAAGCAAATATGGGGATTATTATTTGATGCTAATTTAATTTCTGCTCTAACTGTTAATATCTCTTCATCAAATTTCACAAAAAACACTTTTCAGAACATTTGTGTATATTTCCATTATTGCTAATGCTGTTTAGACATCGACTTCCCTTCTTTTTAATCACAGAAAATGGGCATCTTTAGATTTTACTTAGAGTTTGTGGTCACTGAAGCACATTTAATCATAATGGCTCTCTGTTCACTCATTTATCCATAGATGCTTATGACTGCTGATTTGCATATTGATCAAACATGGAAAGATACAAACGGGCATTTCTCTCCTGAAGCTGCACCTCAAAAAATACATTTTCGAAAATCGGTCATGATATTCACCTGTTGCTGGCATATGTATCTCAAATATATGATTGTGTTTGGCAGGTAGATTACAATATTTGCAATAAACATGAGGTTATGGCTTGGAACTGTTCTGTCCTCTTGGAACATAAAGCTATAAAAGTGCATTTAACACTTAATAAGTTTATCACATGGAGTTATGTGTAACAATGTGTGCAACTTCATTATTTGTTTTTTTTTTTTCAGTATTTTTTTGTATTTGCCGGATGCCCAGATTGTCATAAACACATGGATTAGTCACACCTCCTACACAGATGTTTCTGTTACAGTTCATGACTGGGTTTCAACATTGACAATGTTTAATTTAGCATCTGTTTGGTATAGGTGGTCTATCATTGGTTGATGACGTACAGTTGTAACACTAAATATTGATTTTAAGGCAATTTGTTTTGGTCATTTTGCATTTCGCACAGTTCCAAAAATGAACGCATAGCATTTATATTTCAGTATTTTGTCACACCTGCCTAGAACGTCTGCAAAAGTGTCTTCATAATGCAATTGTAACGCTTTTGTTCTATGCGCACTGACTCTCAGAAAGGTTCTTACTCGTGGAGTCCAGAGTGTGTAAATGAAAGACACAAGACATGTAATAAATAATAATTTGATTGTATTAAAAAGAATTTCAGACAAACAAAACAAAACATTTATAAGGGGGAGTGCAGCGAATGTTCAAAAAGTCTATCCTTTTTATAAAGAGTTCACAGTTCTTCTTCTTCAAAAAAAACTCCAGTTCAGTGTTGGGTGGCTCGCCGTTCAGAAGAAAATCCACAACAAAAAAAAAACCTGACCGGGAATTAAATCAAGATGCCTTTGAAATCGCCAGAAGTCCGCTTAGAATGTGTAAATTACACAGCCGTGTGACGACAGCAGTTTGCGACAGCAGTTTGCCACAGCAGCACAGCAGTCAGATGCGAAGAGAGACACAGGTAGAGCGATCTTGCGCTTAGGAGGCTATTTAAAGGGAAATGGCCCACAATAATAAGGACTCCCCTAATTAACTAATTAATTTGCGTGT